>JAANYP010003085.1:256258-445969 GCA_020465985.1 Centrapalus pauciflorus
ACAGAATGATCAGTATGTGCCTTTATCCGAGATACAGTCGATGATCAGCTGCGGTATGTGGACAAGCCCGAGGGCACGTTATCGATAGGAGGCAAGAAGTTGCGAAATAAAAAAAAAGAGGATTGCTTGGTACTCGTTCAGGGAGACCCATAAGGTACCAACAACCACCTGGGAAGCCCGAGCAGAAATGAGATTGAGATATCCCTAAACTGGTCGCAGAGCCATCGATTGAATTCCGGGTGGAATCTCTTTAGAGGTGAGGATTTTAGTAACATCCTCTTTTTGTCCTGTACGTTTATTATTTTAGTGGATATTGTTTCTAATCGACTAATAATGGGTTGGTCGCAATTATATCCGCCGTTTCGTGGATTGAGACGTTCGGGATGGGCTTTTGCGTGTCATCGGGTTAGAATTGTAAGCGGATGGATTTATATTTGGGATCGCGGGTTAAATGGGTTAAAATGGGCCATTAATAGTGAAAATGTGATATCGGTTCGGGGTTTAATGGGTTCGGGGGTTTCGGAAACCGGCTAAATAGATATAATCTTTAAACGTTCCTTATCTTCTCTCCTTTCCTCAATTTAGAAAGAAAACCTAAGAGTGTGTTTGTGTGGGTATTTGTGAGAGAATAGAAGCCAAGATCAGTTCCGGAGCTTCCAGATGTGGTTGAGAAAAGCCTGGATTTAAGCAACCATCTTCATCCTTGTGGTTCTTGAGATTCAAGGTAAATAGCTCTTGAATTGGTCCTTTAAATTTGTTGGTATATGTGTGGGGAATTAGGAATATATAGAGATATATATATAGATATATATTATATATAGATAATATGATATATATTTTATATATATATATATATATAGATTTGGGTTACAAAATGAGGACCACGAGGTTTGTGCGGAGTTCCGGAGGTAATCGCTTAAATTATTTTTTTTGAAATTTTTTGTTCATAATCATGTTTAAAATTAATAAATATTAAGAATACTTGCAAAAAATCTCACATAAACAACACACTATAACTAGGGGAAACGCGCAAGTTCACACATGCACTGCATGTTGTGAATCGTAGGTTCCAGCTAAGCATGTTCACATGAATTTTTTCCCTCCACAGACGTTCATACATGCTTTTAAGAGGTTTACGAAGTGTGAATGCGTGTAATTCTTTGTACAAATATGCTTATAAAACATTTGTATGCTAAATGATATGAAAAAAATTTGTTAAAAAAAAACTTTTTTTCGAAGCATGTTTCACATCTTAAAACCCGTGTGTTCACATAGTATCTCTCCCACGGTACTCTGCATTTTTTAGGTACTCACACTAACCATATTCTATATAGAGATATATATTATAGATATGATATAATATATATTATATTAATACGGTTCGAGAGAGTACCCGACACCAATTAGGCAAGCGCATCAAAAGGTACCACCATTGAAAAAAATGTAAGTTTTTTCATAAAACATGTGTTAATTACATTATAAAGACGATATTAATTTTCACAGACATTCACATCTTCTAACTCTTTTTAAACTATGTAAGGTACACCTACATAAATTACATACATGTGAAAATTACATTGATACGATGGCACAGGATTTCAGTCACTTAGGATGGTGTGAATGTGAGTGAAATGTATATATCATCGTTGTTATGTTAAGTAAACAAGTTGATAAATGTTTGTTTTCCTAAAAAACATATTTTGAATGTACATGCAGTGTTGCAGTATGATATATAGTCTTACTTCGACGGTAATTAAGAGTGTGATATAAACTGTAATCGACAGTAAACGATCTCGATAATGATAATGTTGAATGGTCGTCTAGGTAAAAAAAAATTTACGAAAAAAAAAAAACAAGGAAAATGTTTTTCGAAAAAAAATATATCATGACCGGTCCCTTGTTAATTAAGGATAAGTCACACAAGTTTGACTACTAATTTTGAACACTCTTTTTAATCGGGAATTTATATGCAGTGTTGGCATATATGTTATATATTAGGTACGTACTTATTCGACGTTGAATAGACGATATAAACTGTTACTTACTTCGACATTGAATAATCTCGATACGCTATAATTGGCATCGTGGATCTGGGTAAAAATTTATTTTACGAAAAATAACACGTAACTTTTTTGAAATTATATAGTAGAAAAACTCTTTTTATGGTATAAGGTTTTTGATAATACAAATTAAAAATGTTAAGGTTGTTTTAATAATAAAATTTTTTTTAAAAAATAGGATAATTTTTTTGCTATTGTCAATCTTGTTCCTTGTTACCTTTGAATGAATTAAAATATCACACTAATACCAATCTTTTTCTCACTAATTTGCCAAACGTGATTATTTTTAATCAAGACCAGTAGATTAATCAAATCTATGAGTTTTAACAGTTCTAAACTAAATTTAGGTTTTTTGAATGATCTCATATATAGATATATATTAGATATATATATATATAATTATATATTATTATATGATAGATATAGATATATATATATATATATATGTTCAAGTGAGTACCACACCACCATATTACGACAGCGCCCTGAAGGTACCACTCGTAATGCAATGGTTTTTTTTTAATTTTTTTCAACGACATTGTTTTTAATTAACATTACACAGATATATGTGAATTTCAATGCAAATCCCGAACACGTCTAATTGCATTAAAACACGCACACTAAATGCTGTTCCATGGCTTCAAAATCATGTAAGTGTGTGGTCATATCATTTTTTTAGGAGTCTAGGAGATGTGAATGTTTAATTTGGGAAATTTACATATGATCTTCATAATGTTAAGTAAAACTGTTTATGAAAAAAAAAAAAAATTTTAAAAGTTTTTTTAAGGGTGGTACCTGCTGGTGCGCTGCTTAATAGGTGGTAATCTATCGAACCAATTATATATAGATATATATATATATATAGATTATATAATATATATGATATAGATATAATATTATAAGTTTTATTATATTAATATAACTAGAGGATATTAAAATTTGATAAAATATTTGCTTAAATCAACATATACAAGAACAAGAATAGTACTATAATTATAACTAGAAACATAAAACTAGAGACAACAACTATAAAGATGGACCTACGGGGGAAGGGTGGCTAGCCCTTGCAACGGTCCCCGCTCAAATAACCTCATTTTGCATGCAATTTTTTAAAAAATTTTATATGTGCTACCGAGGAATTATTATGTGTGCAACTTATAGTATTCAAGAAAATCAATAAATTATGTTCGCAACTTTATTAAAAGAAAGTTTATACTATCAAAAAAAGATTTGGCCTAAATAACTAGGTAAATAGTCTATCTATCTATATCTTTAATAAAGCAAATGATTTTAGGCCACATGTCACTCTTCGTGACATCTCAATTTCATTTTCCCCGCCCGATTTTGTTAGTACCATAATTTCTTTTCTAATATTAATAAAAAGTAAATTGTTTTAATATTAGCATTTAATGAGTTAAAATTTATAATGGTCATATACAATTTAATTTATATGTATTGTTAAAATATAGTATTTTATTAATATATCTCATGTAATACTGGGCAAATACTAGTTAATACAAGAAAATCACAACAGCCATGAAGATTCAAAAATTAAAACCCAATAATCCAATACTAATTTTCAACCCAGTAACCCAATATTATTTTAACGCCATAATAATTTTACGTTAATGTCCAATTCATTTTTCCGAATATGTGATCTTGTATGAAATGCTATATGCTACTATTATTTGAATCTTGAATCTCAGTGCTTGAAATTTGTGTTTAAAATGGAATTTGTGATGTGGTGTTGAAGCAAAAGTTTATGTTTTTTTTTAGTTTTGTTAATTTCTTTGGTTGAAAGTTTGAAGTGTGTGTAATCAATCAATTTTGTGTGTCTAATTGAAATTTGAAAGTTGAAATTGATTTGTGATTTGTTTTTTGTTTTTTAGTTTCTTGAATTGTTAATATTGTAAGCTAAGGGTTGGTTTATATTTCACATGTTATGTAATCGAGGGTTTAAAGTTTTAATTCTGATTTGTCATTTGTGTTTTTTAGTTTTCTTGAATTGTTATTGTAGATTTAATTGATAAAATTTTTAATTTTTTAAAAAGAAAGTGTAACGGAAAGTATATTAGTAGTAACGACTTGGTCTGCAAAAGTGTAGTTAAACGACCGCAACTAAAAATATCCATTGTGTTGGACCCTAACCCGAACCCGAATAAAGTAATCATTTTAATTTTTGAACCAGGGAACACGACAAAAAATTTGTGCAAACGAATCCTTCGGTGGCTGGGTCCGCCATTGAGAACAACTTTATACTACACACATTTTTATGAACGCAAGAACTAGAGCAAGAACAACCCATATCGATCTCTATAAACAAAATCAATTGAACAATCAATCCCTTGCAATGATAAATCTCACAAATCAATCCTACAACCATAAACATAACAAGAAATAAACTACAGACATGTTTGCCAAGCATCAAATCAGGTGTGTTGCACAACAAAAATTGAGTAGATCGTGAACAAACCTAACTGTTCAAATCCGATTTTAAAAAAGCCCTAAATTAAATATTCAAAGTCACACCCACGCCTGAAACTTGGAGCAAAAAAAAACACAGTCTAGAAATAGAGCAGCGGACGAATGTCCACATTAGGGTTTCTTTACTTCCTCCTCTCTGGCAGTGATGTAACGTCCAGTCCCCGGGACGAGGAGTATGGTCCAGCTTGGCCGCTCCCTAACAGGTGTATCAAAGGTTTCCAATCCCAAAACGCGTCATGTTGGGGGGGAGTTACCTCACCACTTAGAAAGGTCTCTTGGTTCTCCTCTCGCCCACCAATGTGGTATGGGTCCACAAATCCTCCCCCTTAGGGACCATCGTCCTTGTTGTGCACAATTGTTAGGCCAAAAAGGCTCAGTCAAACCTGTTCTACTTGAGGGGGAGATTTAATAATCAACCTGTTGATGCAGTTGAAGGTTGAATATAAGGTATGTTATATGCCTTATTGATACCTGAAAATGATTTGGCAAATATCGTCTAAAGCTGTTCTATAGGTTGCAAATGTGTTGCAACTAAACAGTTTGTCCAAGCTGCTTCTGTCTGGCTGAAGCAGGCTGGACATAAACTGTTCTCGCTGCTCGAGACACTGGTGAGCAGCTTGGGCAAATTTAAGTGTTCTGTTCTTTGTGAACAGAACATGTTCTTTTGTGAACAGGCCTAAAACACTTTATGGAATATTTTCCAAGAGTCATCATGTAATTGTTTTTTGTCTACAAGATCATTTTACAAAGTCGAGAAAAAGTGGAAAACAGAACGGCTCACCATGCCCAAGTGTTCTGTAACCCCCCCCAAAAATAAGACAAAAGAGTTATTTGAAAAAGGGTGACAGACTTTTTTTCTATATCAAATAGGCCTTTACAAGGAAGAAAGATGCAAAGGTTGCATTCCTAAATTAGTTAAAGGCAATGCAAACGTAGACAAAGTAAAACAGACAAAAGTTCGCACATGTGAAGACAAGTCTGCTTGTCAGAAAAGTGCAGAAAAGGTTAATCTGTCGTTTCACAAGACTTCTTCTCTTTTTCCATTACGTCCAATGAAGATGTTTCTCTAGTCCTCTGAATGAGTATAGAAAGGAAGCTTCTAAAGGACAGAGAAAGGTGTGGAAGAAAGCTAAGTGCTAAACCAAGAGTGACGTGCAACTGTGCTTTTCATGGCGGCAAGTCGGTTGTGTAATTCCAGTATCTGTGTTCTAAGCGTGTACATAAGCTGGTTCCCTTAAAGTCTTGAAAACCCAGTGAGTGCTTCTTAGTGAGTGTATTCATGGATTTTTTCGAGTTTGAGTTTGTCTTAGACTAGTGAACATACTGTGTATCTGTCATCTCAGCTGAACTATTCCGCATCAGCTTGTGTATAATTACAAATTGTTGATAAATACATACAAACATTGAGAAATAGTGTGGTAGGGTTTAAATTGCTGTATTCAACCTTTCATTCACCCCCAACTGCATGTCCAGAACCTATCAATGCTGATTTTCCCAGTTCATCTGCTGATATGTTCAACAGTGGTCAGACATGTTCAACAAGTAAACAGGCTCAAGACAACAGTGTGTCTGAAAATCTTGAGAGCTGTTCAACAGGACCTGCTGAAGATGTTAACAACTCAGGTGAATCATCATTGAAAAATGATCCTAAGTGGATCAGGTGTCACCCCAATGATCAAATAATTGGTGACATCAACAAAGGGATACAAACACGGTGGGACAGCTTAGGGAACTTTTGTATGTTATCTAGTTTTGTTTCACTGATGGAGCCAAAGAAGGTTGATGACCGCAGCACTAAAACTTTTCTTCCTTTTCCTCCTCTTCTCTTCTTTTTTTTCTCTTTCTTTTTCTTTTGATTGCAATTGGATCACTGCCATGCAAGAGCAGCTAATCGTTTCAGAGAAAACAATGTATGGAAGGCTGGTCACTGCTCCTAAGGTATTTTAAACACTATAAATTGGCCACAAAATGGGTTTTCAGGAATAAGGATGGATTGCAGCCAAGGTCATGTCCTTAAGAATAAGGCCCGACTGGTTGCTCCGGGTTACAGACCGAGGGACGGACTAGGATTGATTATGATGAAAACATTTTTCTCCAGTGGCCAGGCTAGAAGCCAACTTCGTTTGTATTAGCCTACGCTGCTCATAAGTAGTATTAAGGTATTTCAACTGGATTTGAAGAGTTGCATTTTTCAATGGGAATCTGCAGGCAGAAGTTTAGTCAAGCAGGGCCTCCAGTTTTTGAAAAATGAACAACCACCCAGGTTTTTGTCTATAAGTTGGACAAATCTCTCTATGGTCTCAAACAACGCCCCCCTCGAGCCTGGTATGCCACTCGTACTTTTTTTTTTGAGTTCCTTATGAGCAATGGGTATTCCAGAGGTAAAGTGGATACTACACTATTCATAAAGAAAGTGAAATCTGACATTATGCTTGTTCAAATTTATGTGGATGATATAATATTTGGTTCTACTAATGAGCAGCTATGCAAGAATTTTTCATTACTCATGAAATCCAAGTATGAAATGAGTATGATGGGAGAACTGACTTTCTTTTTAGGATTACAGGTTAAACAAACCTCAACTGGAATTTTTATAAATCAAAGAAAGTACACTTTAGATCTATTGAAAAAGTTCAAATTTGATCAAAGTTCTCCAATAAAAACCCCAATGGCAACTAATGTAAAATTAGATGCTGATGCCAGTGGTAAAGCTGTTTCAGTAACAGCTTATAGAGGCATGATTGGGAGCTTGCTATACTTAACTGCTAGTAGACCTGATATTATGTTTGCCACCTGTCTATGTGCTAGGTTCCAAGTTGATCCAAAAGAATCTCATCTAGCTGCTGTTAAAAGAATCTTCAGATATCTGAAGGGTACACCAGGTTTTGGTCTTTGGTATCCCAAAGACTCAAGCCTTGAACTAACAGGCTATTCAGATTCTGATTTTGCAGGCTGCAGGCTAGACAGGAAAAGCACAACAGGTGGATGTCAACTCCTTGGTGGAAAGTTGATCAGTTGGAGTAGCAAGAAGCAGAATTCAGTGTCCACTTCTACTGCTGAAGCTGAGTACATTGCTGCTGGAAGCTGCTGTGGACAGATTCTGTGGATGCAGCATCAGCTTGAAGATTATGGCATTGTGTATAGGAAAACTCCTATTCTGTGTGATAATACAAGTGCCATAGCCATCTCCAACAATCCAGTATTTCATTCCAGAACAAAGCATATTGAAGTCAGACATCACTTCATCAGGGATCACATTCAGAAAGGTAATGTGGAGGTAAGTTTCATTTCCACAAATGAACAGCTTGCAGACATTTTCACCAAACCTCTGGATGAAACCAGGTTTAATTACCTTGTCAGCAAGCTGGGCATGTTAAACAAGAGTGACTAAGTGTTTCTCAAAGGTCTAAAAATCTGTATGTTTCACACTGCTCAAGTTTCTCAGAACAGCTTAGACAGAACAAGTTATTCATGTTCTGTACTTAGTCATTTGTCTGAAAAACTTGAACAGCTTGAGCATACAACAGGCTGAACAAAATCAGTTTATTCGTCCAGCCTGCTCTGATGGTTCAATCCTCAACCTGTCCATTCCTTCACGCTGTCTTACAAGTTTTTCTCTTGTAACCTGTTCTCCTATTGAACACAACCTGCTCTTACATAGGAGAGCAGGCTGGAGGAACAGCTTGAAAAATGAACAGCTTGAAGATTGAACAGCTTGTGATGGCTTTGGTCATCACAGGGTTGACCAACAGCTTAGACCAAAAATTTTAATTATCTTTCTTCAAGATTAAGTTACTTAATTAATGTTTTATTTAACTTAATTACTGCTGATAATGTGGATTACGTGTGTAAGTGATTAAACAGAAATCAAGTGGTCTGACAAACGGTCTGACATGGACAACCGTTCCGTTTTCCGTTAACGACTTTTTTAAATCAAACCGCCCAAAATCTTCTCTCTCATACACACTCACATTCAAATCCTATAAATACCAAACTACTGTTTCATTTTCTTCATCATTTCCAGAAATCCTCAAGAACCCTAAAAATCGACTAAGTGTCCTTTGCTTCTTCAACCTCCAAAATTCCCAAATGGCTCACAGACCTAATCCCTTTCTTCCAGTGTTCGTTGGTGATGATGTTGTCAAACATTCATCAGTCACCACAATGCTGACCATCAAACCCACAAACTACGTTGCCAACCTCACTATCCCCAGAAACTATGTNAATTTGATCAAAGTTCTCCTATTAAAACCCCAATGGCAACTAATGTAAAATTGGATGCTGATGCCAGTGGCAAAGCTGTTTCAGTAACAGCTTAAAGAGGCATGATTGGGAGCTTGCTATACTTAACTGCTAGTAGACCAGATATTATGTTTGCCACCTGTCTGTGTGCTAGGTTCCAAGCTGATCCAAAGGAATCTCATCTAGCTGCTTTTAAAAGAATCTTCAGATACCTGAAGGGTACACCAGGTTTGGGTCTTTGGTATCCCAAAGACTCTAGCCTTGAACTAACAGGTTATTCAGATTCTGAATTTGCAGGCTGCAGGCTAGACAGGAAAAGCACAACAGGTGGATGTCAACTTCTTGGTGGTAAGTTGATAAGTTGGTGTAGCAAGAAGCAGAACTCTGTGTCTACTTCTACTGCTGAAGCTGAGTACATTGCTGCTGGAAGCTGTTGTGGACAGATTCTGTGGATGCAGCATCAGCTTGAAGATTATGGTCTTGTGTATAGGAAAATTCCTATTCTGTGTGATAACACAAGTGCCATAGCCATTTCCAACAATCCAGTATTTCATTCTAGAACAAAGCATATTGAAGTCAGACATCACTTCATCAGGGATCACATTCAGAAAGGCAATGTGGAGGTATGTTTTATTTCCACAAATGAACAGCTTGCAGACATTTTCACCAAACCTCTGGATGAAACCAGGTTTAATTACCTTGTCAGCAAGCTGGGCATGTTAAACAAGAGTGACTAAGTGTTTCTCAAAGATCTAAAAATCTGTGTGTTTCACACTGCTCAAGTTTCTCAGAACAGCTTAGACAGAGCAGGTTATACATGTTTTGTACTTAGTCATTTGTCTGAAAAACTTGAACAGCTTGAGCATACAACAGGCTGAACAAAATCAGTTTATTCGTCCAGCCTGCTCTGATGGTCCAATCTTCAACTTGTCCACTTCTTCACACTGTCTTACAAGCCATTGTCTTGTAACCTGTTCACCTATTGAACACAACCTGCTCTTACAAAAGAGAGCAGGCTGGAGGAACAGTTTGAAAAATGAACAGCTTGAAGATTGAACAGCTTGTGATGACCTTGGTCATCAAAGGGTTGACCAACAGCTTAGACCAAAAATTTTAATTACCTTTCTTCAAACTTAAGTTACCTAATTAATGTTTTATTTAACTTAATTACTGTGGATAATGTGGATTACGTGTGTAAGTGATTAAAAGGACTCAAGTGGTCTGACAAACGGTCTGACATGGACAACCGTTCCGTTTTCCGTTAACGACTTTTTTCAAATCAAACCGCCCAAAATCTTCTCTCTCATACACACTCACATTCAAATCCTATAAATACCAAACTACTGTTTCATCTTCCTCATCATTTCCAGAAATCCTCAAGAACCCTAAAAATCGACTAAGTGTCTTTTGCTTCTCCAAACCTCAAAACTTCCCAAATGGCTCACAACCCTAATCCCTTTCTTCCAGTGTTCGTTGGTGATGATGTTGTCAAACACTCATCAGTCACCACAATGCTGACCATCAAACCCACAAACTACGTTGCAAACCTCACTATCCCCAAAAACTATGTGGGGAAAGGTTACGATCAAATGGTGGAGTTTCTGCAAGTTCATCCGTTGAACTATGCTATGACTGCAACTCCTGGTGTCCTGTACCAGGAGATGGTGTATGAATTCTGGTACACCTGTTCCTACAATCCCAACACCAAAGTCATCAAAGGAACTATTCTTAATGGGACTCAAACCATTGAGATAACTGCTGATCTTCTGAGGGAGGTTCTTCATCTGCCTGTTGCTGAGTCATATGATCTGCCCCAGCCTGAGAACGAGCAAATGGGAAATCTGCTACGCTTCTGTGGTGTAGCAGAACCCAAAATTGGAGCAACATTGTACAGGAAGGATTTGTCTCCTACCAACAGCTTTCTGTTTGCTTTGGTGATGATGAGCTTCAGCAGCAAAGTTGGTTCATTTGACCAACTGAGTAGAGATGAAGTTCCAATAGTCCTACAGCTCGTGGATGGGACTACCCTTGATATGCCTAAGTGGATCTTTGTGAACTTGAGGAACCTGGTGCAGCAAGAGCCAAGACCAGCTGCTGTCCGTTATCCCAGGTTTCTGAGCCTCATTTTCAGCCATGTTTGTGGTGAGCAATTATACAACTCACAGCCCTTACTTAAGTCTGCTGCATTCCCTGTCATAGGGAATAGAATTTTCCATACTCTTGTACTTCAAAATGAGCCTCCTCTATCCACACCAATGAGGAGGTTGTTAGGTTTGGTGGAAGGACCTTCTGCTGTGAGGGTGGATCCAGAAGCTGCTGCTCCCGCAAGAAAATCCAAAGCCAGGTCCAAACTTGTTAAGAGGACCCTGGCAACTGCTGAAGCTGGGCCTGTGAAAAAGAAGGCCAAATCAGCTCAGACTAAGTCTGTTCCTTTAGCCTCTGTGGCTGAGGGGGAGAAGACTCCTCACCCTGGTTCATTTGTTGAACCTCAAGCCTCTGTGGCTGGTGCCTCTGTGGTATCTGAGACTATGGAACAGGCCAACCCACCTGTTTCTGACCCAGTCTCAAAACCTGTCCAGTCTGAACCTCTCATTTCCTCTCCCCAATCACCCACTCCATCCATCCTCTATCACAGAAAATCCATCTCCAAAAAGAAATCAGCTAAACCAACCACCTCCTCTGTTCCCTCTCAACAAGGCTCAGTTGTAAAAGAAGCAACCCCTGCTGCCTCTCCTATTTTGGGAGAAGGTTCAGCCACATTGGAGCATGCTTCACTCCATTCTGAGTCTACCCAGAGTCAGCCTAGACCCTCTGGTTCCTCCCAACAGGAACCAGTTGTACAAACGGAGATACCCACATCAACTATCCCAGACTCCCAACAGGCTGAGGATATTGAAAGACAGGAGTCCTCTCCACTCCATACTGTGTCCACACTGTCCCCCACTAAAATCTCCTCACACCTTGAGTCTGCACGAGGTGCCCACGCTGCTGGTATAGACCAATCAGCAGCTCAGCCTCAAACTTCTGTTCCCCATGATACAGCTGTTCTACACCAAACAGCTGCTGAGGGACCAACAACCCAGGCTGATGAACCTCAGGGATCATACCATCCTTCTGGTGAGGCTGCTCCCTCCATGCAAACTCCATCAGCAGGTTTCACCACTGCTGATGTTGAAATGCATATCCCATCTCCCAATGATGAGGTGCTTTTAAACCAAGGCACTGCAGAGGGAACCACCACTGGTCTTCATGAGGATGTTGCAGCACAAGCAGCATCTGAAAGGCCCTCAACACCAACCCCTTCTCCTGGTGATGCAGCTACAGCCACTGCTGAAGGACCCTTTGACCACTCCAAGCTGGGCCATATTACTTTTGCCCAAGCTATGGAGCTTCTTTCAAAAGTTTCTCTTCCCTCTCCATCACATCCCCTTACACCAGCCTCATCATCATCTTCTCCATCTACCCACTCAAAACAGTCTACCCATACCCCTCCATCTCCTAAAGACCTACCTTTGAAGGATCAGCTTTCCTTGCTGACCAACAAAGTTAGTTCTTTAGAATCCTCTATGTCTTCTCTCCCCTCTATCATATCAGACTCTGTGTCTGCACAGCTTCAGGGGTTCTTTGATTCGTTCAAGGCCTCTTTCCCTACCACTCCACAACCTGATCTCTCTCCACAGCTATTAGCCCTCACTGCTCAGCTGCAACATGTGTCCACATCCATCTCCTCTATTCTTTCCATGCAACAGGACTCTGTGTCCTCAATGACAGCCATTTCTCAACAGCTGTCATCTCTTCTTACTTCTTGCAATTCTACTCTTCCCGCCACTCTGGCTAGCTTACAAAATCTCATTGGCTCTCTTTCAAACTCTGTGTCATCAGACCTTGCTGATGTGCAAGATTCTCTCGAACTTCATCTTGCACAGCTGCAAACTCTGCTGTTCACAACGATTGATAGGGAAAATATTGTAAAGCTAACATCCCTTGCTGATTCCCACTCCTCTTCTCTTCAGACCTGTCTTTCCCAGCTTACAGAGGTGAAGGATAACTTGGCTTTCTTAGTGACTAGCCTTGTTGGTCCCAAACCTTCTGCTATGCCTGCTGGCAAGCCTGCTGACTTTGTGTCTTCAGGCAGACCAGGTGTTGAAGTCGCTGCTTCATCTCCTTCAAAGGGGGAGAAGTCATCTGCCTCGAAGACTAAGTCTAAGGGGGAGAAAACTTCTTCTCCTAAGGAGATACCAGTGTCTGCAACCCAAACTGGTCAGCCAGCAGATATTTTTGAAACAGGTACAGCTGAAGGTGCCTCTCAAGCTGCTCTGCCTACTCAGGCTGTCTCTCCAAACCCTGCTCAGTCTAAGGGGGAGGAATTCATCTCTGAGGACAGGCCCATCAGTAAAAGAAGGCATCTAATTATAACAGAAGAAGAAGAAGAAGAAGAAGAGGAAATTCCTGAGGCTGCTATCACTACAGCAGCAGCTAAAGGAAAAGAAAAAGCAGATGTTGATCCCATGCAGCAAGAACAAGCAGAAATTCAATTTCACAAGGCCAGGGCTAAAGAGATGGGTCTTCCTATGCACAAGTACTTTGAGTTTAGAGAAGAACAGCTTCAAGCCCTGGAGGTCATGAGAAAAGAAGAAGAATCTGCCAAAGCTGCCAAATCTTTTGCACTCCAAGAAGCAAAGAAAATTAAAATGTCTACCCTGGAGGTGCAAAAGAAAATAATGGAAGCTGCTAGAAAATCAGCAGGGGAGAAGGAAAAGGAAGTAGAAAAAGGTACTCCGGTCTCTGTGACCAAATCTACAGTGCCTCATGCAAGAGCTCAATACCACTTTGACAACTTGGCAAAGAAAAAGTTTCATGATGTTGCTGAAAGAAGGCTAGCCAAGGAAGCAATTGTCAAAACTGTCCCTGTATCAATGAAAGGCAGTCAGTGGAAGCTGAAAATAACAAGGATGGGTGCAACAGGCCCAGAATTGGAAACATATGACCACACTGACGTAGCACAGATGGGGTACAGAGAATGGATTGAGCTGGCAGTTGCCCTGAGTGAATCAAAGTCAGAAACGGCTAAGGAAATCAGGGCATATGTCAAGAAATTGATAGAAAGAGTAAAGGACCTTGGCCTGATCTCTAAAGAAGTAAGTGAAGGTGTCTTTGTGACACATCCTAAAATAAAGGCCAGGAGAACTAAGAAGGACACAGAGCTGGAAGAACTCCTTATAATGATTGAACAAGGAGATTATGCTGTGGAAATTAAAGGAGTTGACCACAGCCTGCCTAAAGGAGTAGAATTTGAAGATGGCAAAGTGATTGAAGAGCCTGAGTTAGGGGCATTGTTTGTAGATCCCTTGTCTCAAAAGAAATGCTTTCAAAGAGCTTCAGACCTACATAAAGTTGGTCTTAAGTAGCTTGCAGCCTTCAGGATTGCCTCCTCCTTCAGACAGTCCAGCTTATGGAGAGCAGCCATCTGGGATGAGCTGAAAGGATTCTATAACAGAGGTGAGCTTCAAGATTCTAACTTTATGTTTCTCAGAGTTGAAATTGAAGAAATGGAAGAAACGAGGGAAGAACTTGAAAGAAAATTCAAACAAGGAATGCCACCTCCAGTCCAATGAAGTCCATCTACCATATGGGTAGGTGAAGAATGGAAGCTGTCGATCAGTTGGACAGGCTTACCATTATTCGCTCCCAACAAAAACAGTCCAATGTACATCAGTTATACTTTATTTACATTTGTTGTAATTTCATTTTACATTAGTTGTAATATACATCAGTACATTAGTTGTACTTTTGTAAGAACATGTGTTGTTTTAATGTAATCAAAAATCAGTATATATATAAACTGATCTTTTACTTTATGTTGATGTTGTAATTCTATTTCAACAAATGTATTGTAAGAATGTATAGTGATTTTTGACAAAACCAGCTTAGACTGGTTATTGCAAATAGGGGGAGATTGTTAGGCACAAAAAGGCCTCAGTCAAACCTGTTCGACATCTGAGGGGGAGATTTCTAATCAAACCTGTTGATGCATTTGAAGGTTGAAATTAAGGCCGGTTATATGCCTTATTGAAACTTGAAAATGATTTGCAATATCAGTCAAAAGCTGTTCTATGTGTTGCATGTGTTGCAACTAAGACAGTTTGTCCAAGCTGCTCTGTCTGCTGAACAGGCTGGACATAAACTGTCTACGCTGCTCTACACTGGTGAGCAGCTTGGGCATTTTTCAAACCTGTTCTTTGTGAACAGGCTAAACACTTTATGGAATACGTTTCCAAGTCATCATGTATTGTTTTTGGCTACAAGATCAGTTTACAAAGTAGAAGACAAAGTGGAAAACAGAACTGCTCAGCCTGCCCACGCCGTTCTGTAACATGAAGACAAAAGGTTATTTGAAAAAGGGTGACAGACCTTTTTCTTATATCAAAATAGGCCTTCACAAGGAAGAAAGACGCAAAGTTGACATTCCTTATTTAGTTAAAGGCAATGCAATAGTAGACAAAGTGGAAAGACAAAAGTTCTGCACACAAGAAGACAAGTCTGCTTTTCAGAAAGTGCAGAAAAGGTTATGTTGTCTTTTCAACAAGACTTCTCCTTTTTCATTTTCGTCCAATGAAGAAACTTCTCTTAGATCCTCTGAGTGAGTATAAAAGGAAGCTTCTAAGGACAGAAAGATTAAGCCAAAAAGCTAAGTGCTGAAGCCAAGAGTGAACGTGCAAGTATATTCTTCATGCATGCAAGCCTGCTTGTGTAATACAGTTTCTTTGTGTCTAAGTTGTTCTACTTAAGTTGTTCCTCTAAGTCTTGTAAACACAGTGAATGCTTATCAGTGAGTGTATTCATTGTAATCTAGTTTGAGTCTGTCTTAGACTAGTGAACATACTGTTGTATCTGTCATCTCAGCTTGAACCTTTCCGCATTCAAGCTTGTTTGTAATTAACAGTTTGTTAATAATACATACAAACATTGAGAAAATAGTGTGTATTTTTTAAATAGCTGTATTCACCCCCCCCCCCTCTACAGCTTCAAGCTATATACTTTGGGAACCTCACGGGACCTACACATGTGTTGTTTTCTATAATCAAAATCAGTATGTATATAAACTGATCTTTTACTTTACCTGGATGTTGTAAATTTATTTCAGCAAATGTAATGTAAGAACACATAGTGATTATTGATTAAATCAGCTTAGACTGATTATTGCAAATAGGGGGAGATTGTTAGGCACAAAAAGGCCTCAATCAAACCTGATGTACATCTGAGGGGGAGATTTTTAAATCAAACCTGTTGATGCACTTGAAGGTTGAGTTTAAGGCCTGTTATATGCCTTATTGATACCTGAAAGTGATTAGCAATATCAGACTAAATTTGTTTACAATGTTGCATTCGTTGCAACAAAGGTCGTTTGTCCAAGTTGTTCTGACTGCTGAACAGGCTGGACATAAACTGTCTACGCTGCTCTATGCTGTTGAGCAGCTTGGACAGTTTACAAGTGTTCTGTTCTTTGTGAATGGGTTAAACACTTTATGGAATATGTTTCCTAGTCCTCATGTATTGTTTTTGGCTACAAAATCAGTTTACAAGTCGAAGACAAAGTGGAAAACAGAATTGCACAGCCAGCCCACGTTGTTCTGTTACATGAAGACAAACAGATATTTGAAAAGGGTGACAGACCTTTTCTTATATCAAAATACCATTAGCAAAAGAAGAAAGATGCAAAGTTGACATTCCTCTTTTGGTTAAAGCCTTATGCAACAGTGACAAAAGGGAAAAGACAAAGATTCTGCCATGTGAAGACAAAGGTACTTTATCAGAACGTGCAGAAAGGTGTTTTGTCCTTTTGGAAAGACTCTCCACTATCTCTTTTGTCCAATGAAGAGCTTCTCTAAGATTCTCCTTTGGAGTATAAAAAGAAGTTCTAAGGATAAAGAGATATCAAGAGTGTGAAATCAGAACGTGCATTGAAGTGTGTTATTCCATGCATGCTAGTCTGCTTATATAAAACAGTCGAGTGTGTCTAAGCTGTTCTTGTGTAAGCTGTCCTTCTGAGTCTTCTAAAAACAGTGAGTGCTTCTAAGTGAGTGTATTCATTGTACCTAGTCTGAGTGAGTCTTAGATTAGTTAACAAACTGTTGTATCTGTCATCTCAGCTTGAACCTTTCCGCATTCAAGCTTGTTTGTAATTAACACTTGTTAATAATATACACAAACATTGAGAAAAAGATTGTTAAGTTTTAAATAGCTGTATTCACCCCCCCCCCCCTCTACAGCTTAGAACTATACACACTTGGGAAACCTTTCGGGACCTACAATGACAAATTCGAATTTACTCTAAATTCGAACCTCTACATTCAAACTTATGTTTGAACTTATGTTTTATCTTATGTTTGAATTTATCTTTGAACTTTATGTTTGAACTTCTTGTAATACATTACACCAAGTTCAAACATACAAACAATCAATATCAAACACACATAATGAAATATATATCAAACACTTGTTAATGTTCAATGTTAAGTAGGTAGACTTTTACAAAATGCAATCTATACTTAGACTGCTATCGTCACACAGGATGTACTAACAGACTCCCCCTTGACGATAGCTTCTAATTATTTACATTTTGACTAAGTACTAAGGTCTATTCAAGATGCTTCCTGCATAAAGACCTTGTTCTACACAAACCTTGACTACATTCTGATACTTTTTCGCTTCAGACTCCATATGCGCATCACACGAGATTTTATGAACATGAGGTACGTGAAGATCATCTTTGGACAGGTTGACCAGATTCAACGGATCATACACTCTTAGAATCACCTTTTCTTCGAGGTCTTCCATTACTGCTTCACCTGTCTCACTTTCAACATACCACCAGTTGAGGTTTCCTAACACATTTTGTGGCATAGGCTTCAGAGGGACTTTCTTTAAGCATCTAACAGGCTTGTAATGTATTTTCATCCATGGCCTACCAGTTAGAGGATCAATTCTTGTATGGTCCATAACTCTTTTGCCTATACGTGGGTTTAGCCTTTCAAACTTCCTAGACCTCCCTTCCCTTCTGATAATTTTGGCAATTATTTCAGCATAGGGATCGTCTCCGATATTAAAAAGCTCTTTCCATGCTAACGCCTTTATCTCAACTTTTGGCAGTGAATTGAAGTCTTTCAATCTTCTCCTTAGATACTGAAGGCCATCCATTATCTTAATGATAAACAACTGCAGTTCTCGATCAAAGAACCAGCTAAGTATACTCCCGGACAGCTTTCCAGCACTTGGCACAATCATCTTTTCCTTCAACTCCATAGCCTTCTTTTCTGCCCTGAACCATAACTTTTTCTGTTCTTCAACAGTCAGCTCCCTGACATGCTCTTCAACTTGTGATTCATCATTTAAAGTGGCTTTAACAGCTTCTATGTCAATCACGTTCTGTTCCACCGTTACATACGTATCAGTGATGGGATGTTGCTGAATAACGATTTCATCAGCTTCATCTTCCTCATCACCCAATACCTCATCATCAGATTTCCATTCAGGAACGTCCTCTGGCACAAACTCCCCTTCCTCCAACTCTTCAATCTCATCCTCAAAATCAAACTCTATCTCTTCTTCCTCAATGTCCATTAAAGCGTCTATCATCTCACTCTCTATGGCCTTTGAGGAACTAGCCTCACCTCCTTCAGCTCCAGACTGACTCGGCTCCCCCTGAACCTCAGCATGCTGAGCAGCAGAAAAATCTACCGGCTCACTATCTTTTTGTGCATCAGGATCATTGTCGTCTTCGTCTTCTCTTCTCAACTCATCAACTTCTCTGCAACTGGTCTCCCCCTGAGCCTTTAGATTTTTCATTAGTTGCTCGATGAGGGACCTCATAGTTCTGAGCTCTACAGCTTGATCAGCGACGAATGTCTTCATTTCAATATTTTCTTTATCAATCTTAGCATTATGCTCTTGAAGCTCGCCTACTGCTTTTGTGAGTTGGAAAATTTGGACTTGCTGGAAATCCACTTTGCTTTGGAGCTCTGAAAACCGTTGGTTGTCTGTGAAGGTGGATGAAGTGGATGGAATTGATGTAATAGGAGACGGGGTGATTGGTGGTTGAACGGATGGTTGAACGGATGGCTGAGCGGATGGTTGAGCGGATGAAAGTTCAGGCTTTGAAACGGAAGCAGACGAAACTCCCTGCATAAATCTATGCCTTTTGGCCCTTTGCCTAGGCACCAACGGATCACTATCTTCAATCTCAAAATTAGAGTCATCATCATCCGAATCTCTAGCTGCTCTTTTCTCTGTCTCTCGATCACTAACCACAATTCTAGATCCATATGTGCCTATTCTGACAGCCGGATCTTCCGTCTCTACTGTTGGTGCCTCAACCTCAATCTCCTCAACTTCCTCTGATGACGACTCTAAGGTGGTCATAGCTTGACCCTCTTCCTCATGTTGATATTCATCGATGTCACGCATCACATCATCAAGACTAGCTGGAGGCTCCAGAATATCACCAATAAGCTCAGTAGTAATTTCTTCCTGTGCATGAGAGCCTTGAGCCCAAATTTCTTCCAGAGTTTCTACTCGGGGATCTATTTCGGGGGCTACAACTGAAGGACCCGCAGCATCCGTTGAAGGACCTGCTTCCACTGACTCCTGCACCCTGCTTGTTGAAGGCCTTGAAGCCTGAGTCTGTTTTACTTGAGCTCTCTACCTTCTTCTTGGTTGTTGTGGAGGCCTTTGCTGTTGTTGTTGCAGCTGCTGTGGCTGTAACATCCCAAATTTTTATTAATTGTAATTTACAATTTTAAGGACTTAATTATTATGTTAATGAATTATTATGTCAATTTAAGTTATTATGATCATATTATTAGTTAAGTAAGAAAATACAAAGTGAGGGGTATAATGTGCAATTGTGTCAAACTGACAAATAAAAGGTGGAAAGTCTTTCACTTTCAACAAACTCCTTCTCTCTCTACATTCACTCTCGTCTCTCTCTCTCTCTCTCTCTCTCTCTCTCTCTAGAACCCACGGGTTCTTCATCAAATTTCCAAGAACATCGAATTAAGGTGCAAAGAATCTGGATTAAAGTGGCATATAGGAGACTATAACAACTACGAGAATCGATTTAAGGTAAACATCATTTAATCTTTCGGATTTTTGAAGTTTTTTATTCGGTTTTGGGAAGAACCGATTTCTAAGATTATAGTTGCAAATGTCAATGCATGTTGGATATTGTTATTGAAATGTGTAAATCGAGTATATATGTTGTAGTATACAAAATTTCAGAATCAGATTCAAAGTCTAAATGTGATTTCTGAAATTATGTGTGTGTTTAGTGTGTGTTCTTCGAAGACATGAAGAAAAATGGACGAAAAATGGGTTGTTTTGGTACATTACTGTTATATTATAAGTTGATTTAGTACATATAAGCCTATAGCTGCAATATTAGACTCAAAACATGCAAAAATGACCCAAATATTATTTCTGGAAAAATGTTGGAAATTACTAAGTATGAACTCGGATCCGTGTGGACCGAATTCGGACCATCCGAATTCGGGTCCTGTTCAAACCATTTCGGATCATACCCATTTCGGATCCATGTACATTTCGGACACTCCCCATTTCGGGTCCATCCCAATTTCGGATCCTTCCCCAATTCGGATCCCCATCCTAATTTCAGATGCTTCCAAATTCGGACCCCCACAATTTCGGACATAGCCAAATTCGGACCAAGGACCAATTTCGGACCAACCACAATTCGGACCATCCGAATTCGGATGTGGTCCGAATTCAGAACCCAATTACATTTAATATTACAGAATACAATTTTTAAGCAATTACTGACACAAATTCACTATTACACCTACTTTACAGATCATTGTGGTGTTATCAAAACACACATTGATTCAGGATCAAGTCACAAAACCAATCATTGTGAGTTGCAGATTATCATTCGAACATTTATTGTTTTTACATTCATGTTTATACATTCAATGGCATGTTCACATTGTTCATATACTTCATTTGGCACTCATGAAATGATTTGTTGTTATGATGCACACTCGTACTTGACATGTAACACACATGTAGCTTGCGTTCATTTGAAAGTGCATCTATTTACATCATGCTTGCACTGCATGATCATTACTTCATAATCTGATGCGACCTGGACTGGGGATGACAGCAGGCCACTATCGGGGACTGATCATCCCACTCGTATCCCATCAGGTTCGGCACATCCCCGATCAGCATATTGAACTGCCACCCCATGCTTGCACTGCATGGTTTACACATACGTTGAGGCTTACACTGCCGTTTTCACATACATGGGGCTTACACTGCCCATGGTTAAGCATTGCTTGTAAAGAAATATTTGTTGTATGCATAATCTGTTATCTCACTAAGCATTTAGCTTACTGTTGACTCACATTGTTTCAGGCAAAGGCAAGAGTGTTGCGGGACCTTCATCTTAAGCAATCAAATTCTTATCTCGGTGACCTTAGAAGCTAATTGGTACATGGACGATGTAGCTTTGGGGCTGGGAATTTGTTACTATTAAAACAATTATGATGATGTAATAGCTAGACTTAAACACTGTAGACATTTACTTTCATTGCTTTAGTGTGGATTTGCTTAATTCTGATTTAAGTACTCAATTTCAATTATTATGATACTCATTGGGTTGTTTGTCGATCCTGGTGATTGCTACAATTATATCATTAATTCATGAGGACGTCTCAGTTTGGTATCAGAGCATTAGTTTGAGGTTTCAAGTGTCCGCGAGGACTTGGACTCAAACTTAGGTTATGATATTAGAATGAACTTCTAAGTAATGCTCTGAACTAAGATAGGATTGACATGCACACGGGGAAACACAAAGGGTAACTGTAAATACTTAGGACTTACAAATAAATGTTCTAAATATAAGTTGTTATATTTCAGAACATGTCAGGAGACGATATAACTCCTCAGCAAATGTTTCAGATGATGCAAGCTATTATGGAACAGAACAATGAGCTACAATCCAAACGAATGGCTGAGCAGGCTCAGTCATTTGCTGATCAGTTAAGGGCCAGAGATGAGGCCGAGGCAAAACGAAAGGCCGATAAGCGAAAGAACAAGGAACAACAACAGGACGACCAAGGGGAAAGACAAGACACTGGGTCTTCTAATAGATCAAGGGGCTGTAGGTTTAAGGACTTCAAAAGTAACGGAGCTGTTACTTTTGATGGAACCGGAGATGCTGTTACAGCATTGGAATGGATCACCACCACGGAACGAACTTTCAGGATCAGCGACTGCGCTGATAAAGACATGGTCCGCTTTGCAACCGCTATGTTTGCAAGGGACGCTGTTATGTGGTGGGACGCAATGACACATGTGTTGACGATGGAGGTAGTGTCACACATGTCATGGAGCGAGTTCAAGGTAGTGTTTTCTCAACAGTACTGTCCAGCCGACGAGAAGCGACGTCTTGAGGCAAAGTTCCTGAATCTGACTCAAGGAACGAAAACGGTTACACAATATGCCGTTGAGTTCACCCGATTGAGTCTGTTCGCACCCCATCAAGTAGACACAGAAGAGAGGAAGATAGCCCGGTTTGAGGCAGGACTAGACTATGAAATTCACCGAACCATGAGTGGGGTTCGGTATACAACTTTTGCCGGTTTACTTGAGGCTGCTCGGAATGTGGAGCAGATCGTCTTATTATCAGGTTATGTCATCGGGTCAGCAGCCGCAACACCGACTCAACCGTCGCCACCAAAAAGGCAGCGGGAGTCTGGATCTTCCCGATTCTCTCCTCAATCCCATCAACAGTCATCATCACCCAAGAAGGGAAGATCCTTTTCGGCCAGTTCAGAAATGAGAGACTGCAGGCGATGCAGAAAAGCGCACTCTGGGGAGTGCAAGACTCAAGACATGTACTGTTTCTGCTGTGGGCAGAAAGGCCATCACTGGGAGCATTGTCCATGAAAAGATGATGCATGCTACAACTGCCACAGACTTGGCCATTTCTCAAGGGACTGCCCGAAACCCCCACGAGATCAGAATGCTCAACAATCAACAGCAAGATCTTCTGTAGCTTCCACGGCTCGCAGGGATCAATCTCAAAGGGCTTCAACAAGGGCGTTCCAAATCACAGCTGAAGAAGCAAAGGATGACCCGGAGGTGGTCACTGGTACATTCTATGTTAACTCAATTCCTGCACGTATATTGTTTGATTCCGGAGCAAATCGTTCGTTTGTCTCCACTTCATTTGCTCGTCAATTCAATATGCCTACTTCGAAATTGCAATTTGTACTTGACATAGAGACTGCTAGCAATATGTTAGTAAAAGCAGACAAAGTGTATAGGAATTGTACATTATTGGTAGAAGACGTAGTATTCAATATAGATCTGATCCCTATGGAGTTCGGGGAATTCGATATCATAGTAGGCATGGACTGGTTAGTTCATAACGAGGCCCAAATCGTTTGCAAGAAAAGAATGATCAAGATTACCACTCCCGAGGGCCGAGACATATGCATTTATGGTGATAGACACAAAGGCGACTTATGCCTTATTTCAATTGCAAAAGCCCGAAAGCACGTTGCCAAGGGTTGTTCAGCTTACTTAGCCTACGCTGTCGATGCAAAGGCTGAAGTTCAATCTCCTTCTACCGTTCCCGTTGTTTCTGAATTTCCAGATGTCTTTCCAGAAGATATCTTGGGATTGCCACCTGATCGCCAAGTGGAATTCCGCATTGACCTCATTCCTGGAGCTGCTCCAATAGCAAAGGCTCCGTACCGTTTAGCTCCTGCAGAAATGCAGGAAATGATGAAGCAGTTACAGGAGCTACTTGACAAAGGCTTTATCCGCCCAAGTTCATCTCCTTGGGGCGCTCCTGTTCTGTTCGTCAAGAAGAAGGATGGCACATTACGTATGTGCATCGACTACCGGGAACTCAACAAAGTCACAATCAAGAACAAGTATCCATTGCCCCTGATTGATGATCTCTTCGACCAGTTACAAGGCGCAAGCTACTTCTCGAAGATTGATCTTCGTTCGGGTTATCACCAACTCAAAGTACACCCTGATGACATTCCAAAGATGGCTTTCAGAACTCGTTACGGACACTACGAGTTTCTGGTAATGCCGTTCGGTCTTACTAATGTGCCGGCCGCTTTCATGGATCTCATGAATCGAGTCTGCCGGCCAATGCTCGACAAATCGGTCATCGTGTTCATCGATGACATTCTCATTTATTCAAAAACCGAAGAGGATCATGCAGCACATATGAGAGAATTATTAGAGTTGCTACGCAAAGAGCGACTTTATGCAAATTCTCGAAGTGTGAGTTCTGGTTGAGGCAGGTACGTCTCAACGTTTGAAACAATTTCATGATCCTTATACTCAAACATAAATTCTTTTATTAACTTGTACCTCTTAAACAATCAATTCAGATCCAATTCTTGGGGCACGTGATATCTGGTGCTGGGATTGTTGTTGATCCTGCAAAGATCAAAGCTATCCAGAACTGGGAATCACCCCGCAACGCCTCAGAGATTCGGAGTTTTCTGGGATTGGCTGGTTACTACCGCCGATTCATCAAAGATTTCTCAAAGATCGCCGTTCCGCAAACAAAGCTTACTCGCAAGAATGCTACTTTCTTTTGGAAAGAAGAACAGCAAGTAGCCTTTGACGAATTGAAGAAATTGCTAAGTGAAGCACCGGTGTTAGCCCTGCCTGAAGGGAACGAAGACTTTGTTGTCTATACAGATGCATCAGGCACGGGTTTGGGTGCTGTTCTGATGCAAAGAGGAAATGTCATAGCATATGCTTCTAGACAGCTCAAACCACATGAGAAAGATTACTCTACTCATGATCTGGAGCTAACTGCTGTGACTTTCGCTCTCAAGTTATGGAGACACTACTTGTATGGAACCAAGTGTCAGCTCTTCACCGACCACAAGAGTTTGAAGTACATATTCAGTCAGAAGGACTTGAATATGAGGCAAAGAAGGTCAATGGAGCTGATAAAAGATTACGACTGTGAGATTCTCTATCATCCAGGGAAGGCCAACGTAGTGGCCGATGCCCTAAGCAGAAAAGCGTATTGCAAGGCATACTGCTATGCCTTGACTTCCATGATACTGACTTCAACGATCATAGACGATGTAAGAGCTGCTCAGTTGCAGGCCTTAAAGGAGGAGAATGTAAAGGATGAAAATATCAGAGTTCAGTTGCCATTAATGCAAGACGATGGAACTGGACTGAAAGGAGTTTACGGCAGAGTTTGGGTTCCTAAGTTCGGGAACATGCGAGATGTAATTCTCGAGGAGGCTCATCAATCTAAATTCTCAATTCATCCTGGCAGCACAAAAATGTACAACGACCTGAAGGCCGATTTCTGGTGGCCAGGATTGAAAAGAGATGTCGGTCAGTGTGTTGAAAGGTGCATAACATGTCGTCTAGTCAAAGCAGAACACCAACAACCCTATGGTACTATGCAACCTCTTCCTATCCCAGAATGGAAGTGGGACCATATTACTATGGATTTCGTAACCAAGCTACCTAAGAATCGTCGTCAACATGACGCCATTTGGGTCATTCTTGACCGATTAACCAAATCTGCTCACTTCATACCAATCCGAGAAACCTACTCACTGGACCGACTTGCCCAGATCTACGTAAACGAAATCGTTATTAGGCATGGTGTGCCTAAGTCTATTGTCTCCGACCGAGATAGTAGATTCACTTCTAATTTCTGGACTGCTTTGCAAAACGGTCTTGGTACTCGTATCGCAATGAGTACTGCATATAGACCACAATCGGACGGGCAAAGTGAAAGAACAATCTTAACTCTAGAAGACATGCTCAGAGCGTGTGTCATGGATTTGGGTGGTAACTGGGACGATCACCTTCCACTGGTTGAATTCTCCTACAACAATAGTTACCATCCCACTATCAAGATGGCACCGTTCGAGTTCCTGTATGGCAGAAAGTGTAGGACTCCAACTTGTTGGAGGGAAACAGGAGAAACTCCAATAGCCGGTCCTGCTTTGCTACAAGAAACAAATGAAAAGATCCAACTCATACGGCAGTACATGAAAACGGCACAAGATCGACAAAAGAACTATCATGATCGCCGACACAAAGCGATAGAATTTCAAAAAGATGATTGGGTCTACTTGAAGGTTTCCCCGATGAAGGGAGTTACAAGATTCGTAAAGCGAGGAAAGCTATCACCTCGATTCATAGGACCCTTCAAAATACTAGAAAGAGTTGGGAATCAGTCCTATCATTTGGGCTTGCCGGAAGAATTATCAGGTGTTCACCCGGTATTTCACGTTGGGTACTTAAGGAAGAGTCTGGTGCCCGAAAGGGAACCATGGACTGATCATTCGGACATTAAGATTGACGAACGGCTAAGGTTCGTTGATGAACCGGAGTGCATTTTGGAGACAAAAGTCAAAAAGCTACGGAACAAAGAGATCAGGATGGTGCTGGTCAAGTGGAAGCATCATCGGGGAGCTAATCACACTTGGGAATCGGAAGAAGACATGAAGACTAAGTACCCAAGTTTGTTTAGCGCAGCATGACTTCGCGGACGAATTATATGCGTGGTGGAGCCCATGCTGTAACATCCCAAATTTTTATTAATTGTAATTTACAATTTTAAGGACTTAATTATTATGTTAATGAATTATTATGTCAATTTAAGTTATTATGATCATATTATTAGTTAAGAAAATACAAAGTGAGGGGTATAATGTGCAATTGTGTCAAAGTGACAAATAAAAAGGTGGAAAGTCTTTCACTTTCAACAAACTCCTTCTCTCTCTACATTCACTCTCGTCTCTCTCTCTCTCTCTAGAACCCACGGGTTCTTCATCAAATTTCCAAGAACATCGAATTAAGGTGCAAAGAATCTGGATTAAAGTGGCATATAGGAGACTATAACAACTACGAGAATCGATTTAAGGTAAACATCATTTAATCTTTCGGATTTTTGAAGTTTTTGATTCGGTTTTGGGAAGAACCGATTTCTAAGATTATAGTTGCAAATGTCAATGCATGTTGGATATTGTTATTGAAATGTGTAAATCGAGTATATATGTTGTAGTATACAAAATTTCAGAATCAGATTCAAAGTCTAAATGTGATTTCTGAAATTATGTGTGTGTTTAGTGTGTGTTCTTCGAAGACATGAAGAAAAATGGACGAAAAATGGGTTGTTTTGGTACATTACTGTTATATTATAAGTTGATTTAGTACATATAAGCTTATAGCTGCAATATTAGACTCAAAACATGCAAAAATGACCCAAATATTATTTCTGGAAAAATGTTGGAAATTACTAAGTATGAACTCGGATCCGTGTGGACCGAATTCGGACCATCCGAATTCGGGTCCTGTTCAAACCATTTCGGATCATACCCATTTCGGATCCATGTACATTTCAGACACTCCCCATTTCGGGTCCATCCCAATTTCGGATCCTTCCCCAATTCGGATCCCCATCCTAATTTCGGATGCTTCCAAATTCGGACCCCCACAATTTCGGACATAGCCAAATTCGGACCAAGGACCAATTTCGGACCAACCACAATTCGGACCATCCGAATTCGGATGTGGTCCGAATTCAGAACCCAATTACATTTAATATTACAGAATACAATTTTTAAGCAATTACTGACACAAATTCACTATTACACCTACTTTACAGATCATTGTGGTGTTATCAAAACACACATTGATTCAGGATCAAGTCACAAAACCAATCACTGTGAGTTGCAGATTATCATTCGAACATTTATTGTTTTTACATTCATGTTTATACATTCAATGGCATGTTCACATTGTTCATATACTTCATTTGGCACTCATGAAATGATTTGTTGTTATGATGCACACTCGTACTTGACATGTAACACACATGTAGCTTGCGTTCATTTGAAAGTGCATCTATTTACATCATGCTTGCACTGCATGATCATTACTTCATAATCTGATGCGACCTGGACTGGGGATGACAGCAGGCCACTGTCGGGGACTGATCATCCCACTCGTATCCCATCAGGTTTGGCACATCCCCGATCAGCATATTGAACTGCCACCCCATGCTTGCACTGCATGGTTTACACATACGTTGAGGCTTACACTGCCCTTTTCACATACATGGGGCTTACACTGCCCATGGTTAAGCATTGCTTGTAAAGAAATATTTGTTGTATGCATAATCTGTTATCTAACTAAGCATTTAGCTTACTGTTGACTCACATTGTTTCAGGCAAAGGCAAGAGTGTAGCGGGACCTTCATCTTAAGCAATCAAATTCTTATCTCGGTGACCTTAGAAGCTAATTGGTACATGGACGATGTAGCTTTGGGGCTGGGAATTTGTTACTATTAAAACAATTATGATGATGTAATAGCTAGACTTAAACATTGTAGACATTTACTTTCATTGCTTTAGTGTGGATTTGCTTAATTCTGATTTAAGTACTCAATTTCAATTATTATGATACTCATTGGGTTGTTTGTCGATCCTGGTGATTGCTACAATTATATCATTAATTCATGAGGACGTCTCAGTGGCTGCACTTGTACTTCCCCAGCCCAATTCGCACCTTCGGGGGCTTCAAAATCTGGATTTACCACAACACCAAAAAGTGGTGCATCCAGTGGTCTAACCACCTCACCCCTACAGGCATTGTGCGATTGACAATCAGCAAAAATTCGCTTATCGGTCATAGCGACACTCTGAATATCATCCAGCTGCGGCAAGTTCGGCAAAAAATGGCGTATCAGCATCATAGCAAACCTCGGATACATCAGAAACCTTTCTCTTGCTGGAGCTGTTATTTATTGAACAAACTCCGCAAAGAACATCTCAAAGTAACTGAATTGCTTATTATAAACCAGTGCTATCATCGCCGATTGCATCTTTGACACGATATAATCGAATCCGGACTTGTGATTCAAGCTGCATCCTCCATAGTCTGAATCCGTGAATGCCTCCAATTCCAGATCACCCTCCGCGTGATACTAAAGTCCCAGCTTTGGTTTCGACTTGAGGTATCTCAGAATCCGCTTCACAGCTTTCATGTGCATCACTTTTGGATTAGCTTGAAACCACGCACTCAGTGCTTGATGTAATCCTTACAAAGCCTTATCTAACCGATACACTCTGTCTGGATATTTCGGATCTGTAAACCCAGGCGGCTGTTCCACATACACCAGTTCCTTCACTTTCCCATAAAGAAAGGCACTCTTTACGTCCAGTTGATAAACCTTAAATCCTTTGAAGGAAGCAAAAGCCAGAAACATACGGATTGCTTCAAGTCTTGCCACTGGCGCGAACATTTCATTGTAATTGATTCCTTCCTCTTGGTTAAAACCCTTAACCACAAGCCTTGCTTTGTTGCGAGTGACTATACCCCGATCATCTCTCTTGCACTTAAAAACCCATTTGGTTCCTATTGCAACTTCTCCTCGAGGTAACGGAACTAACTCCCACACTTCAAGTTTCCTAAACTGTCACAGTTCTTCCTACATCGCTTCAACCCAAGAGTTGTCTTTTAGTGCCATCTGCATATTCTTCGGCTCTACTTGCGAGATGAAACATGAGTAGAGGCAAGTATGAAAGGCTTTGGAGTCATTGATCATCCACAACAACACCGTATTGTTATTCAAACTACTCCTAGTCCTCACACCAGCATTAGGATTTCCTTTGATACTCTCAATAGGATGATTCTTATTAATCCTAGATGTTTTCATCTCGTCAACCCTAAGATTATCTCCCAAATTTGATCCTATTTCTCTTAACGGGGGAACGACTTCAGACTCTACATTTTCTCCTCATGGACACTGTCTTCAGAGTTAGAACTTGTTGTCTGATTTTCGTTTGTAGGCATTTCAGAATCATTTTCTGCTGGAGATCTATCTTCAGTTGTAGTAGGCTCGGAAGTTGATGGAAAAGTGGTTCTCGGAAAACTTTGACCCTCGTCATTCAGATTTAATGACGACAAGTCCTGTTCGATTGTACCTGCATTTCCATCCAAAGGAATGTTAAATGATTCAAACAGTTTGCCATAATCAAAAATCCATTCCGGACCAGTTTGGGGCTCATGTGTATAACTTGTGACATCAATGTTATACACAATCTCTACTGTACCATTTGATTTGTTAAAAACCCGTTTGTTTGGTGAGTTCAGCACATAACCTAGGAAATATCCTTCGTCAGCCTTTTCACCAAACTTAGGTTGATGTTTTGTTTTCATTAACGTACATGGTACCCCAAATGGTTCGAAGCCAGTTAAATTCGGTGGCCTTTTATTCAAAACTTCATAACAGGTTTTGTTCAATGATTTGACAGTAAGCACCCGGTTTAAAACATGGCACGCGGTATTCACTGCCTCCCCCCAAAACATGGTAGGAAGCTTTGAATCCGAAAGCATGGTCCTTGCTGCCTCAATCAAAGTTCTGTTTTTCCTTTCTTCCACCCCATTTTGTTGTGGCTCATACGGTGCACTAAATTGATGCACTATGCCCTTTGATAGGCAATATACACTAATAACCGTGTTTTTAAACTCCGTTCCGTTATCACTCCTGATTTGTTTAACCCGCGTCCCGTATGAGTTTTCCACTTGGTCTAAGAACCCGATGAGCTTGGCAGCCATCTCGTCCTTTGTACCTAAAAAGAAAACCCAAGAAAAACGTGAGTAATCATCAGTAATAACCAAACACTACCAACTACCTCCTATACTCCTTTTGTTGATCGGTCCGAAGAGGTCCATATGCAACAAATCGAACGTGGCAGCTATTGAGTTCTGAGTCTTGGACTTGTGTGCTTTCTTGTGTTGTTTTCCTTTCTTGCACGGTAGACACTTGTCCTCGAACTGAAAACTCTTCATGGGAACACCTTGCACCAATCCATTTTCGTAATGTAGTTCATTTTTCTTAGGTGCAAGTGTGCCATACGTCTGTGCCATAAAACCGATTCAGTCTCTAAAGCTTTTGATATTAGACAAATTGGTCCCATTGAAGATTCCGGCTTGTTCATGTCGAGCATGTACAGGTCATTCTTCCTTGGAGCCCTCATCAGTATCCATTCTTCAGGTACTTTGAATCCCGGTTTTAACACTAACGCCTCAGTATCAGTGAAAAGTACTGAGTTCTTCTTATCACAGATTTGAGATACACTAATGAGATTGTGAACCAGTTTATCAACATGATAAACTTTATTCAGTTTGATAGTCCCATTAGTAACCACTCCAGTACTGGTGATATTTCCTCCTTTATTACCAACGAACGATACAAATCCCCTATTCCCTCCCTTGAAGTCTGCGAGTAGACTTCTTTCCCCTGTAATGTGCCTGGAGCAACCACTGTCGACGAACCACTTGTTGTTTAGACCTGTAGTTATCTCCTGCACATGAAAGTAAAGAGGTTAGTTATCACGGGGAATCCAAGCCATGACTGACTTGGTAATACTATTCTCGTCCACATACTTGAACTCTTTCAAATACCCATCTCTCCTTTCAGGTGACTTGGGTTTTTGATTTAGAGCCTGTTGTGGTGCAGAGTGATTTAAGTTCACTCTCGGCCTTTGTGTAGGCATTTGCTATGGAGCTCTTGAATAGTTTTGATTATAAGGCATTTCTGATTGATATCCTTGAGCTCTACCTGGTGTTTGATGTCTTACAGGAGTGTGTGACCTAACCGAAGTGTAAGCTCTGCTAGGTGTAGTACTCCTATAAGTCTGTTGCGGTCCTGACCTAGATTGATTAATGACTCTATTTGGTGAATTAGTCCTAATCACTTCATTGGGTCGACCTGACACAGGTGTTTGTTTTACAGCAGATTTTGGTGCTGCTTGCACAGTTTTCTCAGTATGATGAGAACTACTAGTGCTTGCAACACTTGTAGAAGGTTTATGTTGTTCCGGCTTTCCAGTTTTAGGAGTAGAGTCTACTTTCCTATGCGGACAACTAGAAGCAACATGTCCCCTTTCATGACATCTAAAGCAAGACATTTTGTCAATCGACTTTTTATGTGTGCCCTTTGACTTAGGTGTCTCACTAGTGTCTGGTTCTTGTGTCTTAACTATAGTGACTGGTTATTCTTCTTGATCATCAAAGTCAATCTTGGCTGGTCCTACAGGCTTGTCACTAGAGGATGGCACAAATTTGACCTTCTTGATGTTGACATTATTACTGGTCACCTTAGTTTCCTTATCCTCAACAATTTCAGACTTAGGTTCAGGTGCTTCCTCTGATTCAACTGGTGTTTCAGTTTTCTCCTGAGGCTGAGGTACATAGTTCTCATTGAAAGGTGGAGGACTCTCATGATACCCTAAACCTACAGGTTTCTTAGACTGACGTTGTGCATCTAAGATCTTCCCTAGGTTCAGTGATGAGTTCCTAAACTTTTCCAGTTTACTATTTGCCTCAGCTAGCTTTACCTTAGATTCAGCTAGCTCTACTTCTTTGATTTTAAGCTCTTTGGTCAATGCCTCAACATGCTCGTACATTAGTTCTAATCTAACACATTGTTCACTCAGCTTGTCCTTTAGAACTATAACATCTTGTGCATCTGCCTTAAGCTTATTCCTCAGGTCTTCCTTTATATCTAAAAAGCTAGCGTTGTCTGATTTTATGGATTCATTCTGAGAAGTTATAGTGTGATGTGATTCTAGTACTACGTTTAATTTGTCGTTAGACGTAGCACACAAAGTACATAAAATCACGAAAAATTGAGAAATTCAGAATTACCTTGGCGTGATCAGATTCCACATTGGCCATCTGTGCGGCGAAATCTAGAATTGTCTGATCTTCTGACTTTTCTACCAACATCGGACTGATATCATGCTGATTGCTGTCCCCTGTCTTTTCCTCTACTCCATCACTTCCAGTCTCGGTTACTTCAGCCATAAAGAGTCTAGCATTCGACTCTGGATGTGTACTCCAGTCATATGTTCCATCTAGTTGTCTTTCAGATGAGACATTGGATAACAGACCAGCTATATTGGGCTGACTGGTTGAACTACCCGGTAGATATCTCCCTTGAGATTGATTCTGAAACTGGTTATGGTAGTTCTCTACTTTCGGTCTCTGACACTCTCTAGCGAAGTGTCCTAACCCTTGGCAGTTGTAACACTTAACCTTGGATTTAACGAACCCAATCTTATTGTTACTGACGTTGAGGTTTCTGCCCGTCCTTTTGATGAACCTTTTGACTCGCTGAGTCACCATGGCCAGTTGCCATTGCAGATCCATCTCCTCTAGATCATCAGGATCTACCTGATCATAATCCTCATCCCAAAGCGCAGGATCGTTGATTTTACCCTGAACGCAATTGCTATAGGCGGCCACAAATGAAGCCAACAGATTCAGATGGTCTTCAGCTAATTTAGCGCTCATCGGCATCTTTGAAAACCCTTGAGATGTAGATGTAGATGTAGCCTGAGTTTGCTTTTCTTCTGGTCTAGAAAACCCTAAGAAAGCCCTATTCACTGAGTCTTCTGATTCAACCGGTGTCGATGTTTCTCCTGAAAAGAATGATGTAGCTGTTTTTACGTCAGTTGCCCCTGAAGATTTGGACTTCCCAAAGTACATGTCTGGATCCTGGACTTGTTCATAATCCCTTTCCTTCTTCAGCAACTCAAAGTGATATGCCCTCAGCGTTCCGATAACATTTTCCAGAGTTAGAGTATAGAACTTGTCTTCATCATGCTTTATTAGAGCCACATACATCTCCCATTTGGTCGGTAAAGCATCCAGAAGCTTCACAATCTTCTCTGTCTCTCTATACTCCACATCATGGTTGTCTAACTCAGTCAGCAGATGATAGAATCGAGTAATGGTCTCATCCAGCTTTTCGTTCTTCAAGGCTTTGAAGATCGCGAACTGCTGCTTGAGCATTTCCATTCTATTTTGCCTCACCCTCGGGTTACCTTCACATCGTTTCTCCAAAGCATCCCACAGCTCTTTTGTTGTTTTCTGATTGCGAAAAGTGTGCAAGATCTCCTGAGGTAACGTCATTCTAATGATAGTGAATGCCCAGTTCTAGGCTTCATAAAGTTTCTTATCATCGTCCTTCATTTTTGAATATGATAAGACTCTTTGTCGTCCTTCAACCTCTGCCTTCGGTGGAATGTATCCCTCTTCTATACAGATCCACATCCGCATATCATTAAATCTTGCGAAGTCGGTGAACCTATCCTTCCACCAATAATAGTCCTCTAATTTCATCAACTTAGGTGGAGAATTCGCTTTCCCGACCTCGTGATCCATCTCAATGAACCTCTGTAGACTTGTCATTGTTTCAAATATTTTTGAATTTAAACTTAATTAATTTAATTTGAAATTAATTTAAATTAACTCCTTCGAACCTAAGTAAGTTCGAATTTTAATTAATTTTAAACTGGTTTGGAATTAGAATCAAAATTAATTTTGAAATCCAACTATGTTCGAAATTAATGACAAACTCGAAGGTTGTACTAAATTCGAATATCCTTAATTCGAATTTATACTAAATTCGAAATTTGAGCAGGGTCGAATTGGCCAAACTCGAATCAACCCTAAGGAACTTTGAAATGAGCGTATTTTCTGACAAACTCGAAAGATGAGCAAACCCTAATACCTCCTTGATAAACTCGAGCGCCGCAAGTTCGAAAAACGGCTAATACTTCAAGTTTTTCAAGTTTTCAGATTAAACCAATATTTTTACGAGTACAAATATAGATTTGGATCAAAAACTTGAACTAATACAAAGTATTTCCCGATATCTGACTTGATAAACTCGAAAATCCTCCGAAAATGTGATGAAAACCGTCCAATACGTCAAGAAACCACAGATGTTTCTTAGTGAACACGAAGAACACCAACGAACACCCAATGACTCTGATACCACTTGTAAGGTCTTGACTCTACGGATCTATCTCGACGCGACACCTGCCAACAAGTGCGGAATCCTCGTTAGCGGCTTGACGGTAATATCACACACACCAAAACACGGAGACTACCACGGTGATAGACGAACGACTTAGAACGCCCCTACACGATGATTCTCTCCGAAGCGCTCTCTGATAACTTGCAAGTTCGAGATCGCCTCTGCTAATCGCTCTGATAAACGTCTGCAAAAGTCTCATAATTAATCAAATTAACCCTTAATTATACTGACAGATTCGAGTTTGTCTAGGACAAATTCGAATCTGGCCCAAAGCCCATTCGAATTTGTCCTCAATGACAAATTCGAATTTACTCTAAATTCGAACCTCTACATTCAAACTTATGTTTTATCTTATGTTTGAATTTATCTTTGAACTTTATGTTTGAACTTCTTGTAATACATTACACCAAGTTCAAACATACAAACAATCAATATCAAACACACATAATCAAACATATATCAAACACTTGTTAATGTTCAATGTTAAGTAGGTAGACTTTTACAAAATGCTATCTATACTTAGACTGCTATCGTCACACAGGATGTACTAACAATTGTGTCTAGTGTGAGTGTGTCTTAGATTAGTTGAATAACTGTTGTATCTGTCATCTCAGCTTGAACCCTTCCGCATTCAAGCTTGTTTGTAATTAACACTTGTTAATAATATACACAAACATTGAGAAAAAGATTGTTAAGTTTTAAATAGCTGTATTCACCCCCCCTCTTCAGCTTAGAACTATACACTTGGGAAACCTTTTGGGACCGACAATATATATATACATATATATATATATAGATATATAGTATATATGTATATATATATATAATAATATATTATATATACAGTATATATATACATATATATATGTATATATATATGTGTGTATATATATATATATATATATATATATATATATATACTATACACTTGGGAAACCTTTTGGGACCTACAATATATATATACATATATATATATATATATATATATATATATATATATATATATATATGTATGTATATATAGGGTTGGGATTATTACAGAACCTAAATTTGGTGCAGAATTATAGAACCATAATTTCGATGTTGAATGTTTAAATTCATAATGTTTATTCGATGTTGAATTCAATGTCGAATACTCAGTGGTGAATATTCAAAAAAATTTTGCAAAAATATAAAATCATCAGCCACGTTTTAAAGAGGATAGAAATTTTGTTGTTATGATGTAATTTTTTTTGTTTTAAAAGTTAATAATTCTTGTGTTTTTTAATTGTAAAGTTGGCTATGCAGTTTTGCACCAAATTTAGATTCTGCAATGATCCCTCTATATATATATATATATATATATATATATATATATATATATATATATATATATATATATATATATATATATATATATATATATATATATATATATATACAAGATCAATGGGGTACCCTGTTAGATTGGGGTACCGCGGAATCATTAATAGCCAATCATTTAACATTAAAAGTATTAAATAAAATATAAATTCTGCTTAAAATTCTTTCCCATATTACTTAGTATTGGGGGTAATATTGGTATTGAATGCAGAACACTTTGGCATCCATTTGTATACGGGTCCAACGGATTTTGAAATAGTCTTAGGTAATGGAACTACCTTTGGCTTGGGTGATTTTGGAAATGCCTTAGGCTTAGCCTTTGGTGATGGTTTTTCCAATTTGTCAGGCGGTGATGAGGCATGCACTTTTGTTTTCTTTAATTGGCGGTGTTTTCGTGTTTCAGAATAAGGTACAAACTTAGTCATCTCATGAATAGCACGCCGAAATCTTTTTGGACAGAATTGAAACAAATTGCAAAAAGAGTATTTCAAAGGATTATAAGCAACATCCTTTCCAGGCACACTAACACTGTTATCGATATTCACAAAAAATTCAGACATAACTGCCTTTTTGACAAAAAGAACTTTGAAAATCAAGAGGTGTTAGTTTAGGAATCCTCCTTGCATGATTTGTAGGAACATAATAATCTGAGTTGCTACGTTGAGAAGGCATAGAATTAGGGTATGTTCCTAGACGAGAGGGTTTCTTTCAGGACTTTGAGAAACTCTTAGTCCTCTTGGAAACCGGGTGTTTTGAAGATTTAGAAAACTCGCCTTTGTGAACTTTGAAAGGAACTTCAACTTTTGTATTACCTTTATCAGCAGATGAAACGTTTTGAGAAATATGGACATTCACAGGAGGAATAATTTTTGAAACATCTAAGCTGGAGTTTAAAATTTTTAGTATCACTATACCGCTCTTTATAGTGGATCAACTCGACAGCTTGTTCAAAATGTTCTTCAGCAAACCTTTCCTCACTCACAAGAAGAGCATCCTAACTGGCAGTAGTTTCCTCACGAGCTATCCTCAACTCCTCCTCCAGATTACGAATCTTGTGTTCCAGAACAGCAGTTGGAATGTAAGGATGTGGAATGGGTTTAACAGGTTTAGCATTCATCTCAGCTTTTGAATAGCTATCGAAGAAGTCATCCAAAGAGTTGGTACTTTGTAAGGGTAACTATCATTTAGCTTTTCATAGGCAAAGGAAATTTTCTTGTTTTCAGTGTCTTTTCTATTAACCTCCTCCTAGGCTAAAGCATCTTCCGTCGATCGATGAAAGACTGCTTCATATGTCCTATGTATCTCAGATCATATAACATTGGTAAACAGATTGAGCCTTTTTCAGAAACGTAGGATTTTTATAAAACCAATTCCTTCTTTGGATTGATAAAACCTAGTTTCTTTTGGTTGATTGAGATGAATAGTTTGATATTTTGTCCCCTTTTTTAATATTTATCATCAAAGTCCTTGATTCACGAGTACAAACATATTCTCTCTTTTACAATCATTTTGAATTTTCTCTCAGTTTCTAGATTTTCAACGTTTAAAGACTCAAAACGTTTTATTAGAACAGATAATTCAGACTTTAAAGAACTCTTTTCCTCAATGATTGTATCAACACAACTCTTAAGGTAAGTGTTCTTATCATCAGCCATGACTTTTTCACGCTGGAATTTCTTTACAAGATTGTGCTCATTCATCCATTTATTTTTATACACAGTGGATTGTTCATTTTCAGCAATCAATTCATTCTTTAATTCAAGTAATTGAGCATGCAGATCATCAAATTCATCACAAGATTTAAAATCAGATAAAGAATGTATATTAGATAAATCAGACGAAGATGAAGAACTTTGTACCTATTAAGAGTGGTTCACTGGACAGACTGAAGATATATCGAATTTTTCCTCCTCGACAGTTTTCTCATTTGTGGAAAATCCTTGAGTCATGATTTTAGAGTGCAAAAGGTTGATTTTCTAGATTGGAAACTAGAAAAACTCAGAAACTTTACAGGTTCGGATGATGATGTAACTGAAATTCGGATGAATGTGTATCTGTAGTTCGGGTTGGAGGTGATCTGGAGTTCAAAAATTTGTTCTTTGAACTTGATGAGGGTTGATCTAAAGTTCGGAAGTGACCCGAAGTTCTGATGGTGGGTGATCCGAAGTTGATCTAGTGATCTGAAGATGCTTCCTTTTGGTAGAAATCCAAAAGTCCTGATATGAAATTTGATGGGTGAAGTATCTAACTTTTAAAATCAGTCCGAGGTTGAAAGATCAAAAGATTGTCTGAGGATAGATATCCAAATTTGAAGCTCTGCATATGTATCCGAGGTTGGTAACTTGGTGAAACTTGGATCAAAAGTGGGTTTAAATGTTGAAATTTTCTGTATCTATTCAGAAAACTTGTTGTAACTTCTTCTAGGAGTGGAATTGGGTCCTAAAAATTTTCTGGAACAAGCTTTAGTTATGCATGGTGTATATCTCTGTTCGAGCTTCGATTTGATATATTATGAGTCCCGTATCGATACTCGAGTCAAAAGTTATGGTCTCTGGAAGCACTGAAACTCACAAGTTCGGATGGGTTGAAACTTGGTGCGAAGTATGGCCCGAAGTTCGAATGTATGGTCTGAAGTTCGAATGTAGGGTCTGAAGTTCGAGACCCGAAATTGGAGACCCAAAGTTTGACTTAGTCAAAATTTTCAGCAGAACTGATACTGTTGAAGACGAAGAACAGTAACCCACTTCAAAAATCCAACTCCAAATGATGTAAAAACTCAAATTAATGATTCCTTAATGCTCGAAAATAATAATAATAAACTTTTAAACAAATTTCAACCTCTAATTTCTACAAATCTATGATTAATATCGATTAATCACCATGAACAATTGGAAAAAAAATACGTGGAAAACAATATATGTCTCAGATCCAAAAATCTACCCTCAAATTATGCTGAAAACTAACAAATAATGAAAGGAATTAACTAAAAATCATCAAACGAACACAGAGTTATCAAAATAAAGCGAAAAGAACAATTTATTTTGAGATCTAGAATGAGAAACCGTATGAACTGTGACGTTTTTGTGAAGAACACGATTTTGTCAAGTTGAAATCCATTCTTCTAGCTCTGATACCAATTGACAACTTTGATTCCAATATATTTTACACTCAAATTCAATAAACCAAATGATTTTGTCAATTAAGAATATAAAGATTACAAAGAGTAAATTTGGGCACTCAATCTCTAGGAACTTTCACGCTCTAAAACACACACTTAGGGTGGTGGCTACTTCCAAAATCCTAGGAGAAAAATCTATATATATTAATAAAAAAACAATTCAGGACACATATTATAATAAATGAGAACAATTCTTGCCACGTGTCATCCTCTTAAAACCCATTTTTTCATTTTTCCAGCTCTTTTTCCAAAAATAAAAATTACATTAATTTAAGTAACATGGATATCATTTAATTCATTTAAATTGAACTTTTGAAACTTATTATTTTTGTTTCGTAAACTAATTGAAACTATAAATAATACTTATTAAAATTTTACAAATTAACACGCTAAAATATTTTTTTTAAATCTATAAGATAATAAAGTCAAGTATAAATGTTTCAAAGAATAAATAATTTTAAAACATTAGTAAAATAAGAAATTTAAACTTAAAATAATAAATTTAAAAAGATCAATAAAATAATAAATTTCAAATTTAAATGTCTGAAAGAGTAAATAGTTTTATGAAATTATAATTAAATACCTTAGTACACAATAAATTTGAAAAACATTTTTTATCAAATCTTTATATGTTAAGTATGAAATTTTGACACTTTTAAAAAAAATAATCATTCAAATTTCAAATGTATTTTCTTTAATAAAATTTTGTACTATATTTTCTAACACTTCAAAACTAAATGTTGCAAAATTTATCTTATAAAATAACTTAATTATAAACAATCTTAATTAATTATTTATATTTTCAGTTGACGCTGGAGTTGTTATATCAAGTTTAATCACTTTGACAATAAAAAATTATTATTAATTAAAACATTTTCAATAAGAAACTTATATATGGTCTTATTTAAGGTCTCTAACAAAGTTATACAATTTAAAATAATATACTTCTTAAAAAAAATATAAATAATTTTTTGTTGATTTCTATGAGATTGATGATGACACAACAATAATAAAAGAGAATGAAGACTCAAAATTTTTGAATTAATAATAAGAAGATAATAATTGAATTAACTCACATATGTAGAACCATAAAAATACTATATGTAAATCATAATTCAAATATTTTGAATCGCATCTTCACCGTCTTTTTTTGAAGTAACATTGACTAAAAGCCATCATTTTTACCACTGACTCAATGATTTTGTTTGTATCATCTTTTTATTGGTTTTATTGTATTTAATTTAAAAAATATTAAAGGGTCTTAAAGGATTTCACCTCTTTATAAACTTTAAATATATAACTAATTTTTTATATCAATCTATGTAATACATGGGTATTAACCTAGTATATTAATAAAAGAATACAATTCAGGACACATGTCGCTTCCTCATCACATTAAACTTTCATTTCCCCGCCTTTTGTCCATAATTAAATATTTCATTTACTAATTTATCTATTATTAATAAAAGAAAATTCTATTTTGAATACTTTCCTATTTAATTCATGAAATGCAGTAAAGGAAACACATTAAATTTTTAAATAATTCAATATAAATTTTATAATTATTTTTAGTAGAAAAATTTATTTAGAAGTACATTTTTATTTAATTCTAGGGTTTATTACGAAAGAAATCAACATTTTCACGTTTTTGTGTTTTAGTCTTCATGTTATTTTTTTTTTTCAAAAAATCTTCAAGTTAATTTTTTTTTTCTTGGTTTTGTGAAATTTGTCTATGAGAGTCAGGTTATAATTGGTAGACTGAGTTTTTAAAAACTGAAAACTCGGGTTCTTATAGTCAAATTTCACTAAACGAAAAAAAATTAACTGCAGGATTTTTCTGAAAAAATTATACGGAGGGGCGAAAACACAAAAAAACAAAATGAAAATACATTGGTTTTTTCACAATAAATCCTTAATTTTATATTAAAATTTTTAAAAACATAAATAATTATTCAAAATACCCATGTTTACATGGGTAAATAAGCTATTACTATATATACCTAAGCTTAAATTGGGGGTTTGACCAAACACTCCCCTTAAAGACTCGGAAATTTAGATTCCCCACAAAGTAAATTATTTCTATTTACAAATTGAACTTAGACTTTTATTATATTTAATTATACACTATTTTAGGGTTAACATAATATTATTCAAATGTATCACATTTATTTGATTCCGATGGATACACTAGCATCCCAGTGTCTAAGTGTTGGAAAAAAGTGTAAATTTTTCAAAGGAAAAAGTGTATTTTCCATGTTTTTGGACCAAATATAATTATATATAGTTGTGAGATATATAATCAATATTTTATGGGTGTGTATTCTCCTTGAAGAGAGGATTACAACGATATAAAGAACGTCCAAAACGGAGCTAAGATGAATGAGATATCGATGCTCAAGGATTGGTGTTTGATGTTGGAAAATGCAAGTTAAAAGTGTGAAAACTTGTCCCACATAGGAAGATGGACCAAACCATGAGTGGTTTATAATGAGGAGTCTTGACAAGCATGACAAGTTACTCCAAGACAAAACTTGGGTCCAAGCAGTAGCAAATCATTAAACTTGTGTGCACTTGCATCTGCCTCGTACTTTGTATAAGGTATTTTTTTTTTTGCGTGAGCCGCGTTCGTGTCTTGAACGAATCTAGACAATTCTAGAGCCGTTACAGAAATAGTTTAATGATAGAATTATTATATTTAATTATTAATAAAAAATATATAATTAATTTGTTGTTACAACTCATGGTTTAATGATAGAATTATTATAATTAATTATTAATAAAAAAATGGTTTTTTATTATTATTACATATGAATATAATTAATTTGTTGTTACAACTCATCTCCTATAAAAGGGATGGAGATGCAAACACCAAAACACACTTGAAACACTTGAAAGACTTGGAAAACACTTTGCATTCTTGAAACTTTTTGCACTTTAACCGCAAGACGTTGCTGATTCCAAGAACGAAGAACACCTTCAATTCACGTGATTTTTCAGGCAAGTTGGTTACCTCCGGCAGTACACGCTGCTTTGGCTGTTGTACCGTGGGAAACAGACTTCGAATCTGTTTTAAGGGAATCGTGTCTAACACGAGACTCAGCCTTCTTTTTCGTTTTGTAATTTAAATTTCAGTATTGTTATTTCCTTTACTTGTAATTTTAATTTTCGTATTTTATTTATTTCCGTGTATTGTAATTTCATTTCTGATTTGTAATTCGTAATATATTTCTTATATTTTATAATTGGTATCGGGCACAATATCCCTACAATCTTAAAACAGAATTTTACAACCACAATACCGGTTATAAAATTTAGGAATTTTAGAGAAATTGTTTCTTCGATTCAAACAAGTTTTGTCTTGAAGTAAAAGTTTCTATTACATTATTGTTTCGATTCAAACGAGTTTTGTCTCGAAGCAATTGTGTTTCCATTTCATTTAATTATTTCTGTTTCATTACAAACGAGTTTTGGTTTCGAGACGGATTTAATTTTTGCAACAGCCTTGATTAAGTCTTTAATTTGAACGACAGATTCGATTATTCACTTTTGGTTTCTTAAACATTGAACGGATGATTCAATTTTAACTTTTAATATAAAATTTGTTACTATTCTCGTTCGGGTTACAAGTGTTTGAATGAACGGTTGATTCATTCTTCACTTTGGTGTTATCACTTTGGTGTTAAATTGAACGGCAGATTCAATTTTAGTGATAAAATCAGTTATAATAAAAAGATTTAATTTTGTTATAAAGTGATTAAATTGAACGGTTGATTCAAGTTTTGTCAATTGAAGTATTTGACATTGTTTATAACAAAAGATTTAATTTTGTTATAAAGTGATTAAATTGAACGGTTGAATCAACCTTGATCAATTAATTTGACGTTGTTTATAATAAATGTGTAATTTTATTATAAAGTGAGAAAATTTTCTTTATTGAAAATTTATAAAGTATTTGTTTGAAAAGAAGATTCACAACTACTTATAATTATTTTCTTTGGCGTTAAAGAAAAAAAATGGAAATGTTAGATGGAGTTGTGTCACGGTCGATGACTTCAACTATAACATCTATTGCTAAACCATCAATTAAGGAGATGGTTGATATAATTGGAGTTCAAAATGCGAGTAAATTTGCCAATCATATTGAGAAATCAGAACTGTTTTTTGATTTGGATCTTGAACCATGTGTGGTTCTTGATGGCAATGGTGAAGTTGCAAGTGTGATGAATGTGAATATCACGGCAATGGTTTCTGATGTAGAATTGGTAAGATCTGAACCGAATGAATGGTGGATCGACACTGGTTCTACCCGACATGTGTGTTCGGAGAAAAGTTTGTTTACTACTTTGAAAGTAGTTAATGGAAAATAGATCTTCATGGGAAACTTTGATACGGTTGATGTCAAAGGTGAAGGCGATGTGATCTTGAAGATGACATCCGGGAAAGATCTTAAGTTGACAAATGTTTTGTATGTACCAGAAATTCAAAAGAATTTGGTTTCCGGATGGCTGTTAAACAAGTTTGGATTTATAATGATTTTTGAATCGAATAAATTTGTTTTGACCAAGAATGATCATTTTGTTGGAGAAGGTTTTGCTTTGAATGGAATGTTCAAAATAAATTTGATGATTTTGAAAAGCAATTTTAATAAAACGACTACAAATTTGGTTTATTTGACAGAGTCTTCTAACATGGTCGTCTTGGACATGTCAATTTTAATTCTTTACGTCGTTTAATCAAGTTAAATTGCATTCCATCTTTTCATATTGATTCAAATTATAAATGTCAAACTTGTGTTGAAGCCAAACTTACAAGATCGTCTTTCCAATCGGTTGAAAGAATAACCGAACCACTTGATATGATTCACACGGATGTGTGTGATTTAAAATCCATTCTTACGAGAGGTGGTAATAAGTACTTCATCACGTTTATTGATGATTGTACTAGATATTGCTATGTTTACTTGATGAAAAGTAAAGATGAAGCAATCGATAAGTTTGTTTTATACAAACAAGAGGTTGAGAACCAACTCAACAAAAAGATTAAGGTTATAAGAAGTGATCGAGGTGGTGAATATGTGTCACCGTTTGCGGATTTATGTGCTCAACATGGAATCCACACGAATTCACCGCTCCTTACTCACCTCAACAAAATGGTATTGCGGAAAGAAAGAACCGAACCTTGAAAGAAATGGTGAATGTCATGTTAATTAGTTCGGGAATGAGCCAAGAAATGTGGGGGGAAGCTATCCTCTCGGCTACTTATCTTTTAAATAAGATACCCCGCAAGAAAATGGATAAAACACCGTATGAACTTTGGATGGGAAGAGAGCCATCCTATAAGTACTTACGAGTGTGGGGGTGCCTAGCAAAGGTTGTTGTACCGGCACCTAAGGCTCAAAAGATAGGACCTAAAACGGTTGATTGCATATTTATTGGTTATGCACATCACAGTAGTGCCTATCGGTTTCTTGTGTATGAGTCTAAAAATCCAGAAATTCACAAGAATACCATCATGGAATCAAGGAATGCATCCTTCTTTGAGAATATATTTCCTTGTTTACAAAAGGATCGTGCTAGTTCGTCTAAATCAAGTGACGAAAATGTCCAAGATGAGACATTAGGACAACCTGAAAGAGAAGAGGTTGAGCCTAGAAGAAGTAAAAGGAAAAGGGTTGAAAAATCATATGGAGATGATTTTGTCACTTACATGGTTGAACGTGAACCCAAAACTTACCAAGAAGCGGTAACTTCTTCTGAAGGACCTCAATGGAAAGAAGCCATCAAGAGTGAAATTGAGTCAATTTTACAAAATCATACTTGGGAACTAGTGGACCTTCCTGAAGGTTGTAAACCAATAGGTTACCGATGGCTTTTTAAGAGGAAAATGAAACCTGATGGTTCCATTAATAAATATAGAGCACGGTTGGTAATCAAAGGTTATAAACAAAAGGAGGGTGTTGCTTACTTTGATACATATTTGTCGGTGACGCGAATAACATCCATTAGATTGGTGCTTGCGATTGCCGCAATAAAAAATCTAGAAGTGCACCAAATGGATGTGAAGACGGCTTTTCTAAACGGTGATTTAGAAGAGGAAATCTACATGGAGCAACCCGAGGGTTTTAGTGCTCCCGGATGTGGAAAGAAAGTTTGTAGGCTTGTTAAGTCATTATATGGCTTGAAGCAAGCTCCCAAACAATGGCATCAAAAGTTTGACCACGTCATGCTAGAATGTGGATTCAAAATTAATGAGTGCGACAAGTGTGTGTACACGAAAGATACAAAACATGGATATGTCAATCTTTCTTTATACATAGACGATATGCTTATCGTTGGTAGTAACGAAAGAATGATTAACTCAACGAAAGAGATGTTGAAATCCAAATTTGACATGAAAGACATGGGTTTAGCGGAAGTGATTCTTGGTATTAAAATCACACGAACCCTAGATAGTCTTGTGTTAAGTCAAACTCATTATGTGGATAAAATTCTTGAGAAATTTAGTAATGGTGATTCTAGTATAGCTAGAACTCCAATTGACACTAGTCAACATATATCAAAAAATAGAGGTGAAAGTGTTAATCAACTAGAATACTCAAGAATTATAGGCAGTCTAATGTATCTAATGTCTTGTACCACACCGGACATAGCATATGCTGTAAGCAGGCTAAGTAGGTACACGAGTAATCCGAGTCGGATTCATTGGAAAAGTGTGATACGAGTACTTCGGTATTTGAGACATACTCGAGAGTACGGACTGCGTTATGAGAGATATCCAGCTGTGATAGAAGGATACAGCGATGCGAATTGGATATCTGATATAAAAGATTCTAGATCTACAAGTGGATATGTATTTACACTTGGTGGTGCTGCTATTTCTTGGAAGTCTTCCAAGCAAACAGTGATAGCTAGATCTACGATGGAATCTGAATTCATCGCATTAGATAAATGTGGTGAAGAAGCCGAATGGTTACGTCAATTTATTGAAGACATACCAAAGTGGCCGAAACCCGTTTCAGCCGTTACTATACATTGTGATAGCCAATCAGCGATTGGTAGAGCGCATAGCATAATGTATAATGGTAAGTCAAGACATATTAGACGTCGACATAATTCGATACGACAACTACTCTCAACAGGTGTTATTACTATTGACTATGTGAAGTCAAAAGATAACATTGCGGATCCGCTTACGAAAGGCCTAAATAGAGAGTTAGTTTTGAAGTCGTCAAAAGTAATGAGACTAAAGCCCATGAATGAATAAATTCATACGAAGGAAAACCTTACCTTGTTGACTGGAGATCCCAAGATCTTGGTTCAAAAGGACAACCTATTTGTATGAATAAAGTGTGGTCACTGTGGGGGGTTGTGAAAAACTCCTAGTCCATTCCTATATGATTTCTAGAAGAAAATCATTTTAGTGACAATGAGGTTAAGCATTTTATAATGATTCGGTCGAAATCAATTATGCTTTTAATGATTCGGGAGAAATCACCTATGTGAGAGAGAAGTGGGGTCGCTTCGAGTGGAATTGTAGGGGCACAATTCTTAGTAGCTCTCGCAGAACCAGGCTAGTGTTCCATGACCATAACAGACACGACTATGAGGAGTTAACCTTGTTAGGGAGATTCTTGTGTGAAGTGTATTGTCGTCTTCACAAATGGCAGCTCAGTTCAAAGACATCGAGTTCTACTGACGGCTAGAAGGCTAAGTGCATTTCATAAGGGAAGGTTCAAAGGTTTACACCTACCTATCCTATGCAAGATTTCAACCATTGAAAATTCATTGGAATTTTATGTGTCTTCGATCAATCTCATACATGTGGGGGATGATTGGAATCTGTTTTCGATCGATCTCTCATTCATGTGGGGGATTGTTGGAAAAAAGTGTAAATTTTTCAAAGGATAAAATGTATTTTCCATGTTTTTGGACCAAATATAATTATATATAGTTGTGAGATATATAATAAATATTTTATGGGTGTGTATTCTCCTTTAAGAGAGGATTACAACGATATAAAGAACGTCCAAAACGGAGCTAAGATGAATGAGATATCGATGCTCAAGGATTGGTGTTTGATGTAGGAAAATGCAAGTTAAAAGTGTGAAAACTTGTCCCACATAGGAAGATGGACCAAACCATGAGTGGTTTATAATGAGGAGTCTTGACAAGCATGACAAGTTACTCCAAGACAAAACTTGGGTCCAAGCAGTAGCAAATCATTAAACTTGTGTGCACTCGCATCTGCCTCGTACTTTGTATAAGGTATTTTTTTTTGCGTGAGCCGCGTTCGTGTCTTGAACGAATCTAGACAATTCTAGAGCCGTTACAGAAATAGTTTAATGATAGAATTATTATATTTAATTATTAATAAAAAATATATAATTAATTTGTTGTTACAACTCATGGTTTAATGATAGAATTATTATAATTAATTATTAATAAAAAAATGGTTTTTTATTATTATTACAATTGAATATAATTAATTTGTTGTTACAACTCATCTCCTATAAAAGGGATGGAGATGCAAACACCAAAACACACTTGAAACACTTGAAAGACTTGGAAAACACTTTGCATTCTTGAAACTTTTTGCACTTTAACCACAAGAAGTTGCTGATTCCAAGAACGAAGAACACCTTCAATTCACGTGATTTTTCAGGCAAGTTGGTTACCTCCGGCAGTACACGCTGCTTTGGCTGTTGTACCGTGAGAAACAGACTTCGAATCTGTTTTGTAAGGGAATCGTGTCTAACACGAGACTCAACCTTCTTTTTCGTTTTGTAATTTAAATTTCAGTATTGTTATTTCCTTTACTTGTAATTTTAATTTTCGTATTTTATTTATTTCCGTGTATTGTAATTTCATTTCTGATTTGTAATTCGTAATATATTTCTTATATTTTATAATTGGTATCGGGCACAATATACATTGAGTCTTTTTATGTTTGCTTATTCTACTATCCGAGCGACTCTTCCAATATAAGTTAGTCATTTAAAAGAATCAAGTTAACCCATCTTCAGTTAAGTTGTTTAAATTACATAAAGTCCATCATCCTTTAACAGATATGACAATCGCCTTTTAAATAATAGCAGATTTTTACAACACCTACTTACAATAATGAAAAATGTTAATTCATACAAATAAATAATGAAAAATGTTAATTCATACAAATAAATGTCTACCCATAAACTAACTACTATACTTTCGTTATTTTTATGTGGCTAAACAAAGCTAGATATCAACTTTTCACTTTTGTACTCCATCTTATTACTGCCTGTGGTTAAGAAAGAATTGAATTAGAGACATGATTTTTGTCTTTCAATAGACCTGAATATCAAAACATTCCCTTGCCATTTGCATTTCCTTTTTGTTATTGGAACATTTCATAGGATGATTTCATATATGTTGTTGAGTGACATGACAAAATTGTAATATTTTTGATACATGCCTTTATTATAAACATTAGTTAATGGTATTGTTGGACCACCCTTCTTTTTAAATTGATCAAAATAGATCTCTTAATATTGAGTATTGGATTGTTGGACCTACATGGTTAGTATTAATTGGATCCAAAACAAGTGAATAAAAAATTTCTGTGTTGTGTTTACGTGTTGGTTTAAACTATAATTGTTTTCATATATTCGTTCAAGGATGTATTTAACTGTTACTACTTATATATCTAAAATATTATATTATAATAGAAAACTTTTATAACAAAACGTTGTATGATCTTTCTTGTAATTAATAGCTCTAGCTTAACAAAAAATTGTTCTTGCAAAAATGGTGACAACCTTTTTTTAAAATTTTCAAAAAAACTCTTAGGAATGACTAGAATGTAATAGAACTTAGAAGGTACTTGGTTTTGCGTTATAAACGGGATTATTAGCTTATTACGTTACAATAACGCAAATAATTGGTTTAAAGTGTTTAGATTGCATACATTAATAAGTGAGTATTTGTGTTTAGCGTTAATCCTACCACACTTTTTCATAAGTTAAAAAACATAGTTTATTTGATTAATAAGTGATTATTTGGTCATTTACAAGTTAAAACGCAAATCCAAACACTTTAAAACTGATTATTTGATAATTATGATAGCAAACAGCATAAGCTAAACCTAGCACTTTTGGTTATAGTTATTATCTGATTATTAGTTTTCAAAACAGTACATCATATTTTCAATCGCAAATCCAAACACCCTCTTATTATATATCAGCAAATGTTTGTTAGCCTTGATGACTAGCTGCTTGTATTTTTTGGAAACAATCTGAAAGGAATTATTGTACTCTTTCTCCAAATAGGTAAATTTGTTCTTGGCAATCTATATATCATAAAAAAAAGTGAATAGATGTTTTTGGAAGTTGTAAATTTGGTCAATCTTTGCCTAGAGTTTCCTGTTGAGTGGATACTTGAATTTCTCATTTACATTGGCAAGGAATCCAATCTATATATCATAATAAATGAGAACAACTCTTGCGACGTGTCATTCTCCTAATACACTACTTTTTCATTTTCCTGCTCTTTTTTTAAAAATTAAATAATATTAATTTAAGTAACATACATGCCATTTAATTGATTTAATTAGATCTTATGATTGAAACTTATTATTTGTGTTTCCTAAACTAATTGAAACTATAATTAAACTTATTAAAAGTTTTCAAAATTAACAATGTAAAAAATAAATAAAATAATGAACTTCAAGTTTAAATATCCCAAAAAATAAATAAATCTTAAAAAATGATAAAATAAAAACTTCAATTTTAAAATTTAAAATAATTTTTTTTAAAGTTCTATAAAATAATAAACTTCAAATTTAAATGTCCGAAATAATAAATAATTTTATGAAATAAGAACTAAAATCCTTAGTATACAATTTTTTTGAAAAAAAATTTAGTTTTCAAATCTTTATGACACATTATATTAAAATAATCATTCAATTTTCCAAATGTGTTTTCTTTAATAGAATTGTGTATTAATATTTTCTAAATCTTCAAAACTAAATTTGCAAATTTTATATTTTAAGATAACTTAACTTCGAATAATCTTGATTATTTTTTAAGTTGATGCTGAAATTGTTATATCAAGTTTTAATCACTTAAGCAATGGATATTTATTATTAATTAAACTATCTTCAATAAGAAAATTTATATATAGTTTAATTTAATAGTCTCTAACAAATGTATACAATTTAGATTAACTCAATGATTTTGTCTCAGAGTCGTCATTATTCACCATTGACTTAATGATTTTGTCTGTATGTCATATTGTTATTGGTTTTTATTGTATCTTAATTTAAGAAAGGATTTCTAAGGGATCACACCTCTTTATTAATATTTTATTTATAACTAATTTATTATATCAATCCATGTAACACATGAGTATTGACCTAGTTAGTTAAATATTTACAATGGAACCATGACAAAATCTATAGATTTTGGGATTTGAACTTGTCCAAATCAGTACCAACTCAAGAAGGCAACGTTGGGGCCATTTGATCATCATGGTTTGGTGTTAAATGGAAATGGCAGAGCCTGCTTACTTTATACATGAGTTAATCTATGCTATATATAATAAGAAAACTACTTGAAGTTTTTGAACCATTGGATGGAAAAAATTCAATGGTCCAGATTAATGACAACTCATAATTATTTATGAAATGTCTCTTATACCCCTAATTAAAATCAATAATTATACTAATGTCATTTTTTTAATTCATTTTCCAAATTTACTACCTTAACTTAATTGCATTAAATTTTGATTTTAATTTTTTCATTAATGAATTAATATTTACCTAAAATAAATATGTGTCATTATTATCCTTAATGATCATAGTTAAATTCAAATGTAAAAATATGGATTTAAATGTAGAAGATTAGTAAATAAAGTTAAAAATATTTGTTAATTATTTTGCTAACAAGATTTAAAATTTAATTGATAAAACTTCAATTGTGAATATGATAAATTTTAATTGTTGATTTTCAGATATTCCATTTTTATATTTTATCATTTTCAAAATATATACACATTCACATAATTGAAGTTTTTTGCTTCTTACATTGATATTTCATATTTGAAGTTAATAAAAAATTAAAAGAAACATTTTTTGCAAACACATATTATATGTTTTTAATAATACAATATAATAATATTAATTATTTAATATCAAACAACTAAGTATTTTTTATCTTTAATTTAACTAGCTTTCAATTTTTTATTTTAATTATATATAAATTTTATAATAATTTATTAAAATATAAAAAAATATGTCTTTTATAAATCAACCCATGTAATACATCGGTTGATTAACCTATATATTATAATAAAACAAAACAATTATGTCATATGTCAATTCTACAATACAAGAAAATTTTATTTTTCCACCTCTTTTTCCATATTTAACACCTTAACTTAATTGCATTAAATTTTGACTTTATTTTTTTCATTAATTAATTAGTAATAAATTAGATTTTGTAACATTTAAAATTAATGTTTACCTAAAATATATATCTATCATTATTATTCATAATAATCATAATTAGATCCAAATGTAAAAAATTTGAATTAGTTGTGGAAATTATTATTATTATGTATAATAAAGGAAACCATCAAGTGTCACGTGTCACCTCTACGTTGACCAAAAAGATGATTACAACTTATAAAAAATAAAAGATAAATATGATTTAATATTTTTAAAAAAGAAAAATATACTCTAGTTTTTAATCTGTAAATAATAAAAAATAAATACAATTATTATTTTTGTATGTTTTTTATTTTTACTCATATACATTTTATATAAATAAATTTAATTAAAAATATCCACGTAATACGTGGGTTATAAACTAGTTAGTTGTTAAAAAAAGATTTGGAAAGAACAAGAAATCGAGCTTTGTAGGTATGACAATTGTTTTTTTGCATGTGTTGTTCAAGAAATTAATCCATTGTTCCAAAAACAATACGGGATCACAGTAGCTATAAACCGGTATTATTTCTACTGTTTGGCACTGTAGAAGAAAAAGAAATAGAATACTCGAGAGATGATTCAGGAACTTTTACCCATTTATTGATTATGAAAGGGAGTACAACACCCTCTACTATAGCTGTCAATTTATACACATAATCTGTTAGTTATTATCCAACTACCAGATTTACAATTAAGACCCTCACCTTCTATATAACAGCTGTTCATACAAGACTTACACTACTCACAATACTAACATTCTCCACCTTGAGTTTGCAAGTCACTATCCTTTATCTATGGCTAGCTTCTGCAGACCCTTCTGAAACTTCTCAGTTGACAGAGACTTTGTCAACATGTCTGCAACATTCTCAGTTGTATGGACTTTTTCAACAACTACTTCTCCTGATTCAATAACATCTCGTATGAAATGTAACCGTACATCTATATGTTTAGTCCTCTCATGATAAACTTGGTTTCTGGACAGGCATATAGCACTTGGTGACTTTGGTTATCACACCAGACTACAGGACAACCAACACTTATTCCTAAATCTGTCAGTAATCCTTTTAACCATATAGCCTCTTTTACACCTTCAGTCAATGACATGTATTCTGACTCAGTTGAGGACAAAGCTACTACATGTTGAAGTGTAGCTTTCCAACTGACACAACACCCATACACTGTAAAAGCATATCCTCCGATGGACCTTCGTTTATCCTGGTCTTTTGCATAGTCAGCATCAACATAACCTTGAACACATACGCTTTCTGAATTGTCTTTTCTGAAAGTTAAACCCACATGTCTAGTTCCTTTCAAATACCTCAGAATCCACTTTACAGCACACCAATGATTTTTACCTGGATTAGCAAGATATCTACTAACAATACTCACTGCATACGCTAGGTCTGGTCTTGAGCATACCATAAGATACATTAAGCTACCAACAGCACTGGAATATGGCACCTTTTCCATGTACTTAAGCTCTTCTTATGATGAAGGACAATATTTCAAAGATAACTTGAAATGCTGTGCAATAGGTGTCTAAACAGCTCTTGCATCCTCCATATTAAACTTCTTCAGAATTTTATCCAGGTAACCTTGTTGTGTCAATCTTAACATACCCTTACTTCTGTCCCTGGTGATTTCCATCCCCAAAATCTTCTTAGCTTTACCAAGCTCCTTCATATCAAATTCCTTTTTCAGCAATTCCTTCGTATTTTCAATCTCTCTTTGACATTTACAGGCTATGAGCATGTCATCTACGTACAGAAGTAGATACATATAGCCAACTTTTCCACACTTTTCACTTGCATCTGTGTTTTTTAAAACCTTGAGGTTGCTTCATGTAGATTTTCTCCTTTAACTCCCCATGCAAAAAGGCTGTTTTAACGTCTAATTGTTCTAACTCAAAATCACCATATGCTGTTAGAGCAAGGATAACTCGAATTGAAGTGTGTTTAACCACAGGTGAGTAAATTTCATTATAATCAATACCAGGTCTCTGGGTAAAACCTTGTGCCACCAACCTTGCTTTATATCTAGGCTTGTTGAACCCATCAACACCTTCCTTGATCTTATAAATCCATTTACACCCTACAAGTTTCTGTCCCTTAGGTTTATCAACTAATAGCCAGGTCTTGTTCTCTGCCAGTGAGTTCATCTCTTCCTGCATTGCCAACATCCACTTTTCTTTGTTGACAGAGTTAATAGCATCTTGATATGAGAGTGGTTCAAATGTATCTTCCTCCTCAGCTGCTGCAAACGCATAGGCTGACAAGTCATCAGAAAAATCCTCCTGCCTATACCTCAAAGGAGGAACAATTTGCCTTCTCTCCCTATCCCTTGCAAGCACATAATCTTGACTTGCATGGGAATGACTTTGAGGTAATGTAGGGCTAACCTGATTCAGACTCTCAACAGATGTACCAACCTCTTCATAACTACCATGAGACTCCACCTCAAACTGTGTACCATGTGACGTCGGCTCCACCTCAAACTGCATACCATGTGATGCCTTACCGGAACCATCATTGAATGTCTTCAATGTATGCTTATAAAACTCAGTCTCATTGAATACAACATCTCTACTGACAATAAATTTTGGCCTTACATCATCACACCTCCATAGTTTGTATCCCTTTATTCCATCAGGATAACCAATAAAAATGCACTTCTGAGCTCTGGGTTCTAGCTTTCCTTTATTGGAGTGAGCATAACAAACGCATCCAAACACCTTCAAATGTTGATAACTCACACTTCTTCCTGACCACATCTCCATTGGAGTTTTAAACTCCAAAGCCGAGGATGGTGACCTATTAATCAAATAGGTTGTTGTGTGTGTAGCCTCTGCCAAGAATGACTTAGGCAACCTAGATTGTGACAGCATGCACCTTACTTTGTTCAAGATGGTTCGATTCATACGCTCTGCCGACCCGTTTTGTTGAGCTGTAAAAGTGACTGTATAATGTCTAGCAATTCCTTCACTCTTGCAAAATTCATTGAACTGTTGATTACAATATTCCAGACCATTATCAGTCCGTAGCCTTTTTACCTTCTTGTCGGTCTGTTTTTCCACCGACTTCTTCCATTCCTTGAATTTCTCAAGAGCTTCACTCTTGTGCCTAAGCATATACACCCAGACACGCCTTGAATAGTCATCCACCATAGACATATAGTACCTTGACCCCCCAACAGATTCAACTCTTGCTGGCCCCCAAAGATCTGAATGTATGTACTCCAAAATCCCAGAAGTTGCATGTTTTCCTTTGCTAAATCTTACTCTTTGTGATTTTCCCATGACACAATGCTCACAAAAATCAAGATAATCCAACTTACAGTTGCCAAAGACATCTTTCTTATCAAGGATCTTGAGCCCACTCTCGCTAATGTGACCCAATCTTGCATGCCATAAAGTTGCTTTGTTGCCGTTAGTATGTTCACTAACACATGGACCATTAGTTCCAACTCTGCCTTTAAGCAAATAAATCCCATTCTGCCTTACACCTTGAAGAATATGAGTGACCCCTTCTTTACCTTAAGTTGACCATTTGATAATTGAACAACAGAACCATCTGATTCAAGTGTTCCCAGAGATATCAAATTTCTACGAAGATCTGGAACATGCTTTACATTAATTAGCCATTATACAGACCCATCATTCATAGCAAATTTAACCTTGCCTGTTCCAACAATTGAGCAAGACTTGTTATTACCAAGAAGCACAGATCCACCACTAACTGCTTAATATTCTTCAAAGAAATCTCTGTTAGGTGTCATATGAAAAGAACACCCCGAATCAAGGACCCATCCTTCAACCGTGTTCTTATTAGTCACCACAAGAACCTCAGCAGACTCGTAACCATCTGAAAAATTGTCAGATGCATTGTACTCCTTGTTTCGTTGACTCGTCTCACCCTTCTTCTTTCTCTCAGGGCAGTCTTTCCTCAGGAGACTCTCAGAATTGCACGTATAGCATCTTCGTTTAAACTTCGACTTGGATCTTGAATGGCGTCAGGTTCTTTGGCTTCGTCTTTCTGGTCTTCCTCTGACAACAACTTCTGCAACATCATCTTGACTTGTAGACTTCTTTTTCAATTCTTTCGAATTCACAGCAACCAGAACCTCATCCATTGACAGAGTGTGTCAACAAAATGCTCATAAACAGATGGTAACGAGGCCAAAAATATTATGGCCTGATCTTCGTCTTTTAACACCACTTCTATGTTTTCAAGATCCAAAATCAGCTTATTGAAGTCATCAACGTGGTCTTCAAAACCATTTCCTGGTGCCATCTGGAAAGTGTACAATCTTTTCTTCAAGTACAGTCGATTTGCAAGCGATTTCGTCATATACAAACTCTCGAGTTTTAGCCAAACGCCAGCAGCTGTAGATTCCTTTGACACTTCTCGTAGAACACGATCACCCAGGCTTAGGATGATTGCACTGTGCGCTTTATCCATCAGTTCAGACTTCTCTTTCTGTGACATTGACTCTGGTAATTTATCTTCACCGTTTAATGCCTCAACCAGTCCTTGATGCACAAGAAGTGCCCTCATTTTAACACACCATAGTCCAAAATCATTTTTACCGTCGAATTTGTCGATCTCGAACCTTGCCGAACCCATTCTGGGGTGATCTTTCTTGATCTTGGACTGTTGTGTTGAATCTCTGAATCTGCTGCAATGATACGTAACTTTCTTGATCTTCAAGTTTCAGATCGAAGCAACTTGGCTCTTGATACCAATTGTAGAAGAAAAAGAAATAGAATACTCGAGAGATGATTCAGGAACTTTTACCCATTTATTGATTATGAAAGGGAATACAACACCCTCTACTATAGCTGTCAATTTATACACATGATCTGTTAGTTATTATCCAACTACCAGATTTACAATTAAGACCCTCACCTTCTATATAACAGCTGTTCATACAAGACTTACACTACTCACAATACTAACAGGCACTTTGGCCATCAGTTCACTAACGAAATTGCTGGAAATTTTACACATGGCATTGTTATTTGTTCATAAATGAGTTTGATGTTGATCAATTCATTTGAGGTGATTATCAAATATTATTATTAATGGTTTGAGTTATTGCTTCTTATGGATGGAGATGTTTGAGTTATCATTCATGTGTATCATGAATGATATTTATTTTGTTAAATACACTAGGGGTGAGCGAACGGTACCATTTCCCGAACCCGAATCGGTACCGAACCGGTACCGGTACCGACCGGTACCGAATTAATATATTCGGTTCGGTATTCGGTTTTTAAATTAGCTAAAATTTGGTATTCGGTACTCTCGGTTCGGTATTCGATTTTTAAATTAGCTAAAATTCGGTATTCGGGACCGAACCGGCACCGTATAAAATTATTCGGTTCGGTATTCGGTTCTTTCAAAACTAATAATTCGGTTTCGGTATTTTCGGGATCGGTACCGGTTCGGTTCGGTCCGGTACCGAGCTCACCCCTAAAATACACCCATGGAAGGGATGATATATATCTTATATATCTTTGTGTTAGATCCAGATTTTTGGTACTCTGTTTGGAAAAAGAAAGAGCTCACAACTCACCCCATCCAATTTCCACTAGTACAAAAATACATTTAATAATAGACCCCGATTGACATAAAAAGTATTAAAAAACTGTGGTTCTAGCCGTGGAGTGGATTTTTTGAAGCAAAGATCCCGGTTCCTTATTATAAAACTGGGGTTAAATGCCGTAATATATGTTTCCGTCTTGCCGAGAAAGGCACAACTTTTTTCGTAAAGCAAAGACCCCGGTTCCTTATTATAAAACCAGGGTTCATGTTAAAAAAAAATTCAAACATATCCCCCTAGAGAAGTGCAAAAGGAATGCATATAATATTTCCGAGAATAGACCCTGGTTTTTTAAATTGCAACCGGGGTTGAATCTCAACATTAATAACTCCGACAACGACATATATCTACCACAAAAGGACCCCGGTTTTTAGTATGCAACCGGGGTTGATTTGTTTATTTATGGCCAACGTCTTCCTCCTCTTCCTCTTCATTTCTCAAATTTAATTTTCTTTCAAAACTATTCCATCCTCCATTAATTCTACATCTTCCAACTTTCCTAAATTATATTCTACTTAAAGTTTGTATGATAATCAAAATTACTGATTGAAGGTATTTTTCTTATAATTTCTTTTATATGTGTGTGTGTGTGTGTGTGTTTTAGTTTATTACAAGGATGGTGACATACATACATGTGTGAGTGTGTGTCTATACACACATATATATTAAGTAATTGCTAATTTTTCTTAGTTATTATATATTAATTGTAGGACTTCTACAAAAGCATTCGCACCGACTATATTGACTGTGTTGGATCTATTGATCTGTTGACTATTGAGGTAGTTTATATTCTAATCTTTATATCATTTTAATTTTCATAACATTCATTTAGTATGGGTTGTCAATTGTTGGTCAACCATAGGATTTCATATGCCATTAGTGTACATAAACCCGTCTAAAATTAATCTACTAAAGATTAATTTTGGATTGTCCCCCTTTTGGGGCTATTTTTCGAATACTTTGTCTCATTTAGGATGTGAATGCGTATTAACAAATTGAGTATTTAGGAAAAAATCGGTATACATTTCTCTTTACTACCACGGGTTGTGTTTTATACGTATACTTGGGGAGTTAAGGAGAAATGAAGCCGTTTTTTTTATTAAATATTCAGTTTGTTAATACGGATTCACATATGAGACAAAGTATTCAAAAAGTGGGATATGATTGACCACAATCATGTACATTTATACATACTCATAGCATGTGACATATTAAGTGTCTTTTTTTAATTTCCAATGGATCGAAGTATATGGATGTACAAGATAGAACGTGCTTCAATAGAGCATTTGACAAGTTTGTCTGAGTTTATGAAAGTTGCTGAGGATGATCAGTTTAATAAAGGAACGCGCGAAATTTGGTGTCCATGTAAAGAGTGTAAAATTTTTTGTGTATTTGAAGATTCTAGTAAAATTAAAGGACATCTGATAGTGAATCGATTTTGGAATGGTATACTTGTTGGTCACGACATGGTGAATTATTATCTACAAGTAACTCGGCCGTAGATGGTGGAATTAATAATGTTGAGTCGATCAATAATGACGATTATGATATTTAGATGACATGTTACATGATTTTGAGGGTGATGTTGCTGAAAAATATCAAGATAGATTTCAACAATTATTTGACGACTCAGACTAGCCATTATACACTGCTTGTACGAAATTTACCAAACATTCTTCAGTTTTGAAATTGTTTAATATAAAAGTCAACAATGGATGGAGTGATAAAAGTTTCCCAAGTTTGTTAGAGATTTTTCATGACATGCTTTCGGAAGATATCGAACTGCCAATTTCATTATACAAAGCGAAAAAATTGATGTGTCCAATGGGATTGGAAATAGAAAGAATCCATGCATGTCCAAATGATTATATGTTGTACAGAAATGGATACGAAAACCTAGATGAATGTGTCATATGTGGCGCATCTAGGTATAAACAGAAGCAACAAATAAAAGAGAATAATGACGTGACAAAGAATGGACCCCCTGCCAAACTTTTATGGTATTTGCCCATTGTGCCAAGATTGAAGTGATTATTTGCGAATGCCAAAGATGCAAAATTGTTGTGTTGGCATAAAGAGGAATGTAAAAATAATGGAAAGTTAAGACATGTTGCTGATTCACCTCAATGGAGGAATATTGATGCCGATTTTGTAGAATTTGGAGAAGAATTGAGATATTTGCGATTGGGACTTAGTTCAGATGGAATTAATCCATTTGGTAACATTAGCAGTCGTCACAGTACATGGCCAGTTCTTTTGTGCATCTACAATCTTCCGCCTTTGTTATGCATGAAACGAAAATACATCATGATGTCATTGTTAATTCAAGGTCCAAAACAACCTGGTAACGACATTGATGTGTACTTGGCTCCATTAATTGAAGACATGAAAAAGTTATGGAGCTCGGGTTTCGAAGTCTACGATGCATATAAGAAGGAGAATTTTCAAATGCGGACCATGATTTTTTGCACCATAAGTGATTTCCTAGCATATGGCAATTTGTCAGGATACAGGACGAAAGGAGGGAAGGCGTGTCCAGTTTGTGAAGATGATACATCGAAGATCACTTCCAAAGACTCATCCATATCGCAGACTAAAGAAGGCGTTTGATGGTAAAAATGAGTTTGATGTGATAAGGCCACCATTGGATGGAGAAGATACATTTTCACGAGTTGCGGATTTCAACATTGTGTTAGGGAAAAATGGTACAACTCCTCCCAAAAATATATGGAAGAAAAGATCAATTTTTTAGGATTTACCATACTTGAAGCATTTGGAAGTCCGACATTGTCTTGATGTAATGCATATCGAGAAAAATGTTTGTGACAGCTTGTTAGGTTTGTTGTTAAATATTAAACGAAGGACGGGATAAATGTTAGAAAGAACATGGTTGAAATGGGAATTCGACATGAGCTTGCTCCTATTGAGAATGATAGAAAACGTACGTTTCTACCTGCAGCATGTTATATCTTATCAAAGAACGAGAAAACTCAATTTTGTCAGTGCTTACATGGTGTAAAGGTTCCAACGGGTTATTCTGCTAACGTTAAAAAACTGGTGTCGATGAAAGATTTGAAATTGCTTGGAATGAAGTCTCACGATTGTCATGTTTTAATCACACAAATGATTCCCATCGCAATTCCTGGAATATTGCAAGACCACATCCGTCACACAATTACCAAACTTTGCTTGGTTTTTTAACATGATTCATTCCAAAGTGATTGATCCTGAAGTATTGGATTCATGGCAGCGTGATGTCATTATCACTCTCTGTCAGCTCAAGATGTACTTTCACCCTGTTAGACATTTTATTTCGATCATAGGAAGTTGTTTTGTAATAATTATTACCTTAGTATTTAGTCTTGTTTTAATTTCCTTGTAATTTATTTCTTTGTAAAAGTCTAGGGGCCAAAGTTGACAATGCTCCATAGATAATTAATGGAGCCTAGAAATAGGCTCCTAGGGTTTCATTGTAAACACACGGTTGAAACAAAGAATCATATTGCAGCCGCCAACTTTAATATTCTCTCAAACATTCTTATTGTTCTTTCATCATTACACAATTATTGAGTTGACATTCTTCTTGTGAGTGATAAAGAATCATTAAAGGTGCTGATAATATTCATGATTTAAGATTTACAATTGGTATCAGAGCCTCAAAGGTGGATTTCAACTTCCAGTTTACGGATTCTGCTGGGTTTTCTCAAAGTTCTTTGTGTTCTTCATCTTCCAATCGGTTAGCCTATTTAATCCTCTGTTTTCTGCGGTTTTTGTGTTATTATAGTCATATAATCATCACATTATCCTCCTATACTGATTTTGAGCTTCTTCAGTTCAATCTTTACATTAACATCATCAAGAATCGATAGTTTTGAAAAGTTTAAACAAATATGGGTTTTAGTGGGTTTTAACTTGTTTTTTTTACTGATTTCTAAGTGTTTTGGTATATTTTAAATCATCAAAAGTGTTTAAACTAGTTTCCCAATCATTTAGTAACATTTTTAGGCTTTACATCTGCAAAAATAGACATCTGAACTGTTCTGCCTTAGAAATTCTGTTAAAACCTGCTGTAATTCGGACCATTGACTGTAGCAATTCGGACCCTCTAGGATCCTAATTCGGACCACATATCATCCTAATTCGGACCTTACTCGGTCCAATTCGGACCAAATTTAGGTGAATTTCGGACCTCCCACTGCCTATTTCGGACCCTACTTAGGTCCCATCCGAACTTCGGACCATCCAAAGTTCAGATCAGGCATTCCCATTTTCCCATTTTGGACTTGTTCTTAAATTTTTAAAATTACAATTCGGACCATATCCATTTCGGACCATCCGAACTCGGGCTATCCGAATTCGGTCCCTACCTGGACATTTTCCTAAGACCTGTCCACTGTTCACCCGAATTCGGACCATCCGAATTCGGTTCCCTCATTTCATACGAACCGCACACTGTTCATCCGCGGTCCCTTATCCGAAGTCATTCTATTCGTCCGAAATTCAATCCGAATTAGTCACCATCCGAAATACAATCCGAATTACCTTGTCCATCCGAAGTAGGTCCTCATCCGAATTACATCATCCATCCGAGTTCACTGTTCATCCGAATTACCCTTTTCCAAAAGAGACTCATTTCATCCGAAATCGATTCTGAGCATCCGAAATACTGTTCATCCGAAATCAGTTCATCCGAATTACCCATCCTTCCGAAATCACTACTATTCGTCCTAAGTCCAGCCCATCCGTGTCAAGTTTCCACCTTTAAGATCTTCACTTTTTACTCAGCACCCATCATCATGTCTCGCGAAGCTCTCTTACTCGGATCTGAGAACAGACCACCTGTTCTCTATCCAGATGAGTATGAAGAATGGAAATCCCGGTTCCTTAAATTCGTTGGAATGCAACCACTTGGGAATTTAATGCTTCAGTCCATCTCTGAAGGTCCCGTCATCTACTATCGGGAGATAGCAGCCCGACCTGAGGCTGACCCCCCTGTCTTAGCCTCAAAAGTTGAACGCGCCGAGAGGGACAGACAGCATGCCGATAAGAGGGCAGAATACTTAATCTATCAGGCCCTCCCCACTGATATTCTGGTTGGCGTAGACAGCAAAATGTCTGCCAAGAAAATGTGGGACGAGTTGGAAGTCCAGATGCTCGGGGCAGATCTCGATGATCGTTCCAAGATTGAGGAGGCAAAGGCTAAGTTTACAGAATTCCACGCAAAAGACGGGGAATCTCTGCAAGCCACGTTTACGAGGTTTTGTGCGGTCCTGAATGAGTTGAACAAACTGCACATCAAGAAGGACAGGGATGACATCAACATCCAGTTCTTTGCAGCCCTAGCCCCCGAGTGGCAGCTTGCTTGTCGGGCCATGAAACGAGTCCTGAACATTCCTGAGGTCTCAATCAACGTCGTCTTTAAGGAGCTAAAGAAGTATCAAGGGGATGTGGATCAACAAAAACTGATGGCGAATCAATTGGCATCATTACTGTTATCAGCCAATACCGGATTGAAACCCAATGATTCACTCGCCTTGATCACCAACAAGAATATTCTGACACCTTCCTTTGCTCCAGGTTCATCGTCATCGCAGTGCAGGTATGCTTCTCCTCCACGTGAGGTATTTGATGAGGAAGAGGCTTCTATACAGGAACAGATAGCCTTGTGGACCAACCGTCTCCAACAACGACGGTTCTCCAGCAAGACTAACAATCAACTCCGTTATGACACCGGTCCGCGGAGGTACTCTGATGAGAAGGGATGAACGACGCGATGATTATCGCAGGGACGATTACCGAAGGGATGATCACGACGACAGGAGGTATGACGATAGGCGCGACTATCGAGATGATCGCCGTTATGAAAGGCGAGACGATAGGCGTGATGATCGAAGGGATGATAGGCGGGACGATCGACGGGATGATCGTAGGGATGACCGCCGAGATGAGCGGAGAGAGCCTGAAAGAAGGGACAGAAGGCGAGATGACAGCAGAGAGCATCGTCGCGCCGATAAGATGCCGACAGAGAGGAGAGATGAACGGGTGAGAGCAGACGAGCCGAAAGCCGCAGATGAACGTCTCTGTACAAGTGTGGTAAACCGGGCCACTTTGCTCGGGAGTGTAAGAACAATTTTGACAGAGACGTCGCCTACTATGAGAGGAAACTGGAGGCCGCCAAGAAAAGAACGGATGCGTTAGCCCTCGTCGCCCAGGAAGACTACTGGGATGCTGAAGACACCGACGAGGAGGATGACAAGGGCAAGAACTGTTACATGGTTGATCGTATTGGGTTGGAGAACTGTGCTGTTTCCACTGCTGAAAATTCAGATCATGCTGCTGAGGGGGAGACATTGAAAAATCCACCAGCATGTCTGATGACCACAACCAACGATCCCGAATGCTCTACATCCGGTTCTGAGTCAAATGAGGTATATTCCTGTTACATTCCTGCACATGTATATAATTTATTTGTAGATAATGAATGTACACTGCACACACATATTCTTGATTTACAAGCTAGATTAAATGCTGAAACTGCAAAGTGTGTACAGGCTGAACATCAAGCTCAAACTCTAAAAGAACCATCTGAATTATATCATTCAAAGTGGTTAACTAATCATAATGTTATAAAACAGATGTTAATAGAAAAAGTAGATGTTCAGGATAGGAATATATATCTTGAATCTTGCATGGACACGCTATCAAAAGAAAAACTCTCTTTAAAAGAAGAAATTTCTGTACTTACATAAAAGTTAGATGCGGTAAATATTGAAAATATAGACAGTTTAGAAAAATACAAAATGATTGAAGAAGAAAGGATAAGTTTGTACTCACGAATAAAGACCCTTGACGATGCATTTTTAAAAACGGGTCAAACAGAACAAACTATCCACTTAAATCAGCCCAAAGAAACTAGGTTTTACCATTCTAAACAAGGAATCGGTTTTAAAAATCCTAAATATTTGGAAAAAGCACAAAATGTTTTACCTTTATTTTATGACATGAATTATATGGGAGCCGGTATTAAATCTTTCTTTTTTGAGTCATCAAAAGAAGTTTTAAACCAAGAAAATGAGAAACTTGCTCGTAAAGATAAAGAAATTTCTTTTCAATATGAAGAACTTAACGAGAGTTATTCTTCTAGAGTACCCACTTTAGAGGAAGACTTCTTCTCAACTTATTCAGAAGCTGAATTCAAAACAGAAACCGTAAAATCAACTCCTCAACTTTATATTCCTGCAAAAGTTCTTCAACAACAAATCACTGTTTTAGAAAAGGAATTGAAGTCGTCTCAAAAGAAAGCACTTGATCTTCAAGATGCTCTTCTTAAGAGCGAAGAAGAATTGGTAAATCAATCTTTTCAACAATCTGTGGAAGTAACTGTCTACAGAGAAAATTTTGAAATGGTTTCACAAAAATTGAAAGATTTTTCAAAAGAACAAACAGTTTCTCATTCCACAAAAATTCCATATGTGTCATCAAATAAAGGTAAGGCCAAAGCTGAAATTTCTTCTGTCATTTATAAAGGTGAGTGTTCAAAACCTTTCAAAAATGAGGTTTCTAAAAAGACTCAGATCAAATCCAAGTCTTTTAAGAAACCCACTCACCAACAAAAAGAAAATTCTGTCAAGTCTAAATCTTCCATGCTTACTGACTCTAATCGTTTTGTTCCTACAGATCATATAAGAAGAGTTCCAAAAACCACCATGCTGGATTTTACGAGTTTTTTTTTGTGAAGAAGGCTTTAATGCCAAATGAATTTGTTACTAGAGATAGGATGTCTGTAATCTCTAAAGACAATTTGTGTAACAATGTGTGTGACAATGCTTGTAATGATGTACTGAATTTTGTTGTTCCTTTAAAGTACTCTTTCAGTGATTTATTTAATCTATGTCCAACTCGATATAGACGACAGGTTCCTGAAATGAATGCTTTCGTGCCATATCGTGTTAAACGAATTCGGAAAAAGAAAACAAAAAATGTTGCATCATCGGCCTCAAATAAAATTGAGATTTGTCCGTTGCCAAGGCCCAAAACCAAAGCAACGGTCAAAAAGGTCTCAAAAAGACAAAAACCAAAGGCAATTTCAGCGCCTAAGGTTCCAAAGCCCAATAAATCCAATCTTCAATGGATTCCAAAGGGTTATGCATCCGGACCACACACAAATGCTAAATGGGTTCCTAAAACTGTACATGTGCCATATAAATCTGGAAATCCTAACAAAAAGGGACCCATATTGAGGTGGGTACCCAAGGTTGTGTGATCTTTATGCAGATGGTTCTTGGTTACTTCTGATCAAGACCCGTTCTTCAAAGAAATGGCTTCTAGTTACTATAGACTAGGACCCGTTCTTTTACTTGTCGGTTGTGTTTAAACCGACACGTTTGGCTTTTGTGCACACAGCCCAGGACCCGGTCTTATCTCATCATGTTTTCTGAACATCTCGGTTCAGAACACGGTTTGATTGTGAATTAAAAATGGATGTGTTTAAATGCATATAGATTTTCATTGTATAAATTTATTTGCTTTTCAGGCGAAGTCCATTTGGTATATGGATTCGGGTTGCTCCAAGCATATGACGGGAAGAAGAGAATTGCTGCCCAACGTTGTTGAACAGTATTGCGGAACTGTAAAATTCGGGAACAACCATCAGGCTCACATTAAAGGATACGGGGACTTAGTTCTAAATAATCTGGTCATCAAGGACGTTGACTATGTTGAGGGGTTATCACATAATCTTTTTAGCATAGGACAGCTTTGCGACAAAGGACTAGAGGTAACTTTTAGAGCTAAGAACTGCAGTGTTAAGAGTATGGATGGAAAAGAAATCCTAACAGGTTCCCGAAACTCTAACCTCTACACCATTGACGTAGCTAAGCTAATAGTGAAGGATAACATTTGCCTAATATCAAAAGCCTCTTCAAAAGACTCTTGGTTGTGGCATCGAAGATTATCCCATTTGAACTTTGATAATATCAACAAGCTGGCTGCGAAATAATTGGTTAAAGGTCTTCCTGAATTGCGCTATGAAAAGGACCATCTGTGTGGAGCTTGTGAGAAAGGAAAAATGAAACGATCATCTCACAAACCAAAGCCCGAACCATCAACAAAAAGAGTATTGGAGTTACTTCACATGGATTTATGCGGACCGATGAGGACTCAAAGAATAAACGGGAAACGATATGTGTTGGTTATCGTTGACGACTATTCACGATATACCTGGGTCAGGTTCTTGCATTCCAAGGACGAGACAGCTCAAGAAATCATAGATTTTATAAAGAGTGTCGAGACCCAACAGCAGCTGTCAGTGCAATCAATCAGATCAGATAACGACACGGTGTTCAAGAACTCGGTAGTTGAGGGCTTCCTTCGATCCAAAGGTATTCAGCATCAATACTCTGCTGCTCGAACACATCAACAAAATGGGATCGTGGAAAGGCGTAACCGTACGCTTGTGGAAGCCGCTCGTACAATGCTCACATACTCGAAGCTACCTCCGTTCTTGTGGGCCGAAGCCGTATCAACAGCATGTTATACACAAAATCGCTCCATTATCCATAAGCGCTTTAACAAAACTCCTTACCAACTCTTTTTGAATAAAGTACCATTTATCAAGTACTTACGTGTATTTGGTTGCAGGTGTTATGTGCTGAACGACAAAGACAACCTTGGGAAGTTTAATGAAAAGGCGGATGAAGCGATTTTCATCAGATACTCATCCAACTCGAAGCGTATCGCGCATTCAATACCCGAACCAGAACAGTCAATGAAAGTGTGCATGTCACATTTGATGAGTTGGCTGAACTGGCACCCGAAGTTGATCAATCAGGACCTCGCATTACTCAAATGCCTGGAGACTCTTCTACCAACCCCATTTCTTTTTCTTCTTCTGATTTGGTTAATTTGTTTGATCCTTTTTATGTTGAATTTTTCGGTCCTAACGCTAGTGTGTCTAATGTTGTCAATAATGTAGGTAATCCTTCCAGTTCAACTGCGCCACAAAGTTTCTCCGCTACATCTTCATCAACATACCCTCATCCATCTACATCATCCACCGACACATCCGCAGTTGAATCTACTCCTATAATACCTTCACATATAATACCAACAATTCTTCCCTCACCTGAACATTCGGGAATCGAACCAGAACCGGTGGTACCATCATTTGAAACCATTGACCATGAATCTTCATCCATCCCCACATTAACCACAGAGGTTCCATCCCGAGCACCCCTTCCACACGAGATTAAATGGACCCGAAGTCACCCAACAGATCAAATCATTGGTGATGTTTCAACAGGAGTCCAAACTCGTAGGGCATCTGCTAATGAATGCCTCTTCACATCATTCCTTAGTATGATAGAGCCCGCTCGTGTGGATGAAGCCCTGACAGATCCAAATTGGATAGTTGCAATGCAAGAGGAGCTCAACTAGTTTGAACAGCTAAGAGTATGGCGGTTAGTTCCCAAACCAAAAGACCGTACAGTGATCGGAACAAAGTGGATCTTTAAGAACAAACAAGATGAGAACGACATTGTGATAAAGAATAAAGCAAGACTTGTTGCCAAAGGCTACCGACAACAAGAAGGGATAGATTATGACGAGACCTTCGCTCCAGTTGCACGGATCGAAGCAATCAGAATCTTCTTGGCGTACGCGGCACACAATGATTTCAAAGTGTACCAAATGGACGTCAAGACTGCCTTTCTAAACGGTGAACTTAACGAGGAGGTGTATGTTGAACAACCACAAGGCTTTGTTGACGCACATAAACCTGACCATGTTTATGTGCTAGATAAAGCCCTCTATGGTTTAAAACAAGCACCTCGAGCATGGTATGATAGTCTTTCTAATTTTCTTATTTCTGCCGGTTTCCATAAAGGTGTGGTGGACACAACTCTGTTCACTAAAAGGGAAGGCCTACATATAATGCTAGTACAAATATATGTCGACGACATTATATTTGGATCTACTGACAGTAATTTTTGTAAGGATTTTCAGCCCTAATGGAGTCCAGGTTCGAGATGAGTATGATGGGGGAAATGAACTTTTTCCTCGGATTACAAGTCAAACAACTTGAGGATGGGATTTTTGTGAACCAGTCGAAATATACTCTTGACATTCTCAAGAAGTATAAGTTAGACTCTTGCACGAGTATCGCAACTCCCATGGCCTCCAACTGTAAGTTAGACACCGATCCTTCTGGGAAAAGTGTTGATAATACAACTTACAGAGGGATGATAGGATCCTTACTATACTTGACTGCCAGTAGGCCGGATATAATGTTTTCAACATGTCTTTGTGCTAGATTTCAGGCCGACCCAAAAGAATCACACCTAACTGCGGTAAAACGCATTTTTCGTTATCTTAAGGGTACACCCGAACTTGGTCTATGGTATCCAAAGGGAACCGATTTTGATCTTACCGCTTTTTCAGATGCTGATTTTGCAGGTTGTAGAGTTGACAGAAAAAGCAAGTCGGGATGAATATTGTTTTTAGGAGATAGACCGGTGAGTTGGTCTTCCAAAAAGCAGAATTGTGTTTCCACCTCTACAGCTGAGGCTGAGTATGTAGCAGCTGCAAGCTGTTGCTCTCAAGTGCTATGGATGAGAACACAATTACGCGATTATGGATTCTCACTCACCAATATCCCAAATTATAGTGATTCTCGAAGTGCAATTGCCATCTCTTGCAATCCCGTGCAGCACTCTCGAACAAAACACATTGATATCAGGTATCATTTTATTAAAGATCACGTAGAAAGGGAACCATTGAGTTGTATTTTGTTGGCACGGAATATTAACTTGCGGATATATTTACTAAAGCTTTAGACGAACCTCGTTTTCAGTTTTTAGTATCCCATATCGGCATGTTGAATCCGCCTTCCAATTAAATATCAGAAATTGTCTTAAATAATTCTATTTCAATTTATCATGATTGAAATTCCTTTATTTTAGAAAATATCTGTTATTTAAATTTAAGGATTGTGTCACAACATTGAAACTCAATATTTCCTTATCTGTGTACATTTTTAATAATTAATGATCCTGACAAATTGCTGTGTGAATTGTTCATCATGGCGTGGGACGCAAAACATTATCCAGGTTTGTCTGTATCTTAAAGGCTAAAAAGGGTTATCGAGCTTAATCAGAAAAACAAAAGGAAAAGAACCGGTATTTATTTGAGGGGGAGTATAGTTAGGATGTTAATTTTTATAATTCTTTGTTCCTTTTATTTTTTTATTATTGTTTCTCTTAGTTAAGTTTTTTTTAATTTTAGGTTGGTTAATTTTTTAGATTTTAAAGTTTAATTTAATAGGTCAGAAAATCCCAAAAAAAAGATTTTATTTGTTTAAATTTGTTAAAATGCCAAAAACATTTCATTTTTACTTTACTTTATTTTATTTTGTCTTAACTTCATTTCCAAAAGAAAATATCAAAAATATTTTATTTTTACTTATTCTTATTTTGTTTTAAAGAAAAATACAAAAAGATGTTATAAATTGGCCTAAATTTTTGTTTAAATTTTTTTTTTTTGTTTTCATTTATTAATTAAGGCCCAATAGTTTATTTGTCTTGTGTGTGTGTTATGTGGACAATCCGGCGGCCCATCATCTGTTTGGGCGCGGATCCTCTGACCCGACCCGACCCGTCTGCCTTTAAAAGGGTGGTAGTCAAACGGTCAACTCCTTCTTCTTCAAGTTTTCAAAAATATCTTCTCCTTCTCTCTTTTCTCTCGTTGACCACCGCCGAAACCACCATAACCATTCTTCAAGCTTTGTGACTCCTCGTTTTTCTCCAGTTTTCTTGCATTTCTTCACTTCGGCATCATCAGGTAACTTCTTTTTTACTTTATTTTAGCTTTTAATGTCTTATATTATGTGTTTGATTCTCAAGTTTTTCTTCATTTTTCTTCTTGGTTTTTGCTAGTTTTAGGTACTTTAATGTGTTCTCTTTACTTAGTGGTAGTGAGATAAAATGTTCCTTACGTTTTTTTAGATTAGGATCTGTAATTTCATGCATTTTTATTAAGTTTCAATTGTTCACGTTTATTTTTTGCATGAACTCATTAACTGCTCTCATGCATTTCGGATGTCCGAGTTCGGACCATCATCCGAATTCGGACGTCCCACTTACTTTAAAATTTTCAATTTTTCAACAATCCGAAATCCGAATTCGGTCACTGTAGATCCGAATTCGGTCACTGTTGATCCGTATTCGGTCTACAATGATCCGAGTTCGGTCCATCTAGGAATTTTGAAAATTAACATAAGTCTCATTGCATCTTCACTGTGCATCCGAACTCGGGTTGGATCCGAATTCGGTTCTCATCCGAGTTTGGTTCCTTGTCATTCCTGCATACATAACATTTCCATCCGCACCACATCCAAATTCCCATCATGCTCTTGCAGCATCCGAATTCGGACCACCTCACATACACATTGCCACTTACATCCATTTCGGACACCCATCCGAATTCGGCCAATATTGTCACCCCATCCGAATTCGGCCACTCGTGTCACCTCATCCGAATTCGGACCCCACACATACCATTCATGCATCATCCGAATTTCGGCATGATCCGAATTCGGTGACACTGTTCATCCGAATTCGGACCATCCGAAATCCAACACTTGGCATTTTTCAAAAAAATTTTCATTTTTGCATTTTTTTTAATAAATTAAAAAATACAAAAATATTTTCCTCAAAGTGCACCATTGATTAGAGTTACGACTAGTGTTTGAGTGAAAAAGTCTGGTCTAACATCGGTCTCTTAACGATTGACTTTGGACTTTATTAGTAGAATTTTATTCTACTAATAAAGACCCGATGCTAAACAGATCAGACAGTTTCTATTTCACACTAATCTAGACTTCACATCAATGTCTTATCAGTTAAAATCTTCTTATTCTAACTCTGATGCACCTTGCAGGATGATGGAACCAGCAGTCATTCTTACCATACCCCATCCCCCGATCCCAAATAATAACGGCCAACTCCCATAACAATCCCTCCTCCCCAACGCCGAGTTTGTCGAGTTTATTCCACACAACTGGCAGCTCGACGTTTCCATCCTAACCAAAGAACCCCAAACCCTTGCATTTGACATCCTTACTCGCCACCCCATCTATTACGCCTTATCTACCGCAATTGTTGTTCCCCAGATTTACCTTCAATAATTCTGGAACAGGTTGCAATACTTTTCTGACCCCGAACCTCACTTTACATCTACCATCGACTGCGTTCCAGTTAAACTCACTATATCCGCCATCCCCCATATCCTTCATCTACCCGCCGAATTCTACCTTCCAACCCGCGAACATTTTGATCCCAACCCATCCATCACCGAAACCCTAGCTGAAATCCAAACACTCGGTTATGATGGCCCTCTTTCCAAACCCTCAGATTTCCGCACTAAAAATCTTCAATCTCACTGGCGGATCCTCTTTGATGTAATCAACAAATGCTTCACCACGAAGCTTTCCGGCCACGACTCCGCCTCGGCTCAGGTACTAGCCATGTTCACTGGCTTTGCCTTTGACCGACATGTGGATTATGCTGCTTTCCTTTTCGAGGAATTAAGAAGAGTCCATGTGGAGAGGGGCACCAAGAAAGGAAGAAAATATATTCCTCTACAGCGGTTTCTGCAGCTACTCATCCAGTATGCCATGGACCATGATGACGATATTCACGAACGTCCTGAGGCAGACGTCTACCCCACAGTGGCAATTCAAAAGTTAACTCTGCCAAAGGGGGCCCCCACAGTGCCGATAATGAAAATTCCTCTATCTCTGCTAATGAGGTCCAGGGGGTTGGAACGGGTTCGGGCATATATTCAAGAGTGTTATCCGGATGAGTCTCAGTCAGAACCATCTGAGACTAGCCAATCCGAAGGTGAGGCGAGCATGAGTGAGGATGAGGGAGCTCGGGTGGAAGTTCAACAATCTCTGGGTATTGGTGAGAGGGAGCCTGTGTTAGTGAGGGAGGAAGCAGGTGGTGAGGCAGCAGAGACGGCGGATTCAGAAAGAACCCTCTCTGTCGTACGAGCGATAAGTATTCCTTCCGAGGGTGAACTAAGCCCAATTAGCCGGACTCCCCACCATAAGACCGTCAGTCCAACGGTCGAAATCACCACCACCACCTACTTGGTTTCCCCTCAAAGGGAAACCACTTCATTTCACGGGGTCATAGCACATACACCATCGCCCTCTCATTCGGAGAGTGGCGGTGTTGAAAGAGGTCACACTCCTCCCCAGGTGACCGCACTTCATTCATTCACAATTCCATCCCCCCAAACACACACACCGCACGATGCCTCCGTGGCATCCCCAAGAGCTGCCTCCGTGGCAGCTCCTCAAACTTCCGGATCTGCGCGTCCTATACAGGAGCCAGAAATGACGGAAGGAACACCGGGAGTGCCTCAATCAACGCCATCCGCTTCCGGCCATCTCCCAATCAATTTGGAGATGTTAACGGCAGCTTTACGTGCTGCCGGCGTGATTACCCGGGCTGATCTGGACGCCCAAAGGGAAGCTGACGAGGAACGTCACACCGCCCTACTTTCACTCATAAAGGGTAAGGGTGTCGCTTCCGGAGCTGCCACTCCACCAGGACCCCATTCAGTCCAACTTCAGATAGCAGAGCTGTCGGACAAGATCAATGCACTTAACCGATTAATTCTTCAAGTCCAAGAGCAGTTAAATTCCTGAATGGACCGCCTCGAGTCGGCGGTAATCGAACTCCAGTGCCGCCCTCAAGCAGAGGCCCCAAAAAGAAAGCATGACGATCAGGACGACCCTGATCGTCATGAGGGGGAGAAAAGGCAGAAAGTTCAGCATGAGGAACCCATGTTGTTAATAGGAGGAGCAGAGACCACTAAAGGGACAGAGTTTCAGGGGTCAGGGGTACAGAGGCAGGAGGCTCAGGAATTCCTAATGATAGAAGACGAGCCCATGTTCGAGGGTCTAGCTCCACTGGATCCGATGACAACAATGGTAGAGTTCGAGGAACCTCATGAGAAAGTTGAAATCATATTGGTATCTGATTCAGATTCCGATATTGACGACATCGAACCCTTAATAATTCCTAAGCCTGAACCCGAATCTCCAACGAAAAAATCTTCATCCTCTTCCTTTGACTTCCTAAACTCACCACCGCCAGCCCCTCAAGAAGAAATCCTTTCATCCATTCAAGCTCCCCAGTCACTCAAAGAATCCCATACTGTCCTTAGCCCTCCCAGATCTCCAAGCCCTCCTCCAGTCCAACAAACCGAACAACCAGGTCCTTCTCAAACCAAAAGGGTCGATTGCTTTGATGAAACTCCAGAAGGACCTGGTGTATACATGAAAGATGACTTCATCTGGGTAGGTCAGTATTCAACAGGCAACGTACAAAAACTGCCTCAAGAAGAAATGGACAAACTTCGACAAGAACGGCGGGGGACAATCATAAAGCTTCTTGAAGCTAAGAGGTCTGAAATCGAAGAACCCCCCGTTCAGGGCCTTAAAGAATTTTTACAGAAGTTTCCCCCTGAGCAGTTTCAGAACCCGTACCTAGAAGAGAGATTCAGAATGGTGTTTAGAAAGAAGCCTGGATCCTTCAGCAGACGCCTACTTATGGAACTAACAAATGTATCTAAAGCTGAACAGGCCGAATACTATCAACTCATGCTCAGGGAGAGGAGGTCTAAAGTGTTAAAATCGAAGATAAAGAAACTCCGAACCATAACCATGTGTAAAAGAGCCAAAGTCTACTATCCCTCCTACCAAGTAGAAAGAGAAGATGGCACGGGTGATGACATCTTCGAAAATGACCTAGACTTCATAAGTGCGAATGACGTTGAGTTTCTACACAACAGCTTGAAAAATCACATCAGAAAACGTCTGACCCACATGACTGCCGTAGGTGCCCTAATTCGAAGCATGAACCGCCGCTCGATCATTATGTGCCTAAGAGACTTCCAGATGGCGATCGAGAGCGCGTTGGTTAAAGTGGGCCTACGAACACCAGAACAGGATAGCTTCCTTCTAGCCCATCATCCAGCTTACAAAGTTTGTACTCTCTGGAGACCCGGGTGTCATTTTTGTCAATTACAAGGGCTATAAAAGGTACATGCGCTTTGAGGATCTTCCATGCTACTCCGATGGTACACTTCGATTGGTTCGAGCTGCTCTTACACAGAAAGTACAAGATTTTGACGCTCAACCAGAGCCTGAACAAAGATGCTCACCAAAGGATACCCTCAGCGGCATTGAATACCTGAACGAAAGGCTACATTTGAGACAAGTGACCAGACGCTTCGACGTCATCCTTGGACTCCGAGAATCTACGGATCATGCCAGAGTTCCAGGACTTCCTAAATGATCGAAAAGGGGGAGATTGTTAGACATTTTATTTCGATCATAGGAAGTTGTTTTGTAATAATTATTACCTTAGTATTTAGTCTTGTTTTAATTTCCTTGTAATTTATTTCTTTGTAAAAGTCTAGGGGCCAAAGTTGACAATGCTCCATAGATAATTAATGGAGCCTAGAAATAGGCTCCTAGGGTTTCATTGTAAACACACGGTTGAAACAAAGAATCATATTGCAGCCGCCAACTTTAATATTCTCTCAAACATTCTCATTGTTCTTTCATCATTACACAATTATTGAGTTGACATTCTTCTTGTGAGTGATAAAGAATCATTAAAGGTGCTGATAATATTCGGGATTTAAGATTTACACACCCTTCCTTCATTGATGTCATGGTTCACCTTATATCTCATATTGTTTGAGAAATCAAAGTTTGTGGTCCTGTATTTTTACGATATATGTATCCATTTGAGAGATATATGGGTTTCTTAAAAGGGTATGTAAGGAATCGATATCGACCAGAGGGCAGTATTGCTGAAGGATATTCCTCTGAAGAGGTGATTTGTTTTTGTAAAAATTACATGAAAGGTGTTCCAAATGTCGGTGTTCCAAAATCTCGACATGAAGGTCGGCTGCAAGGGGTTGGGACAATTGGAGAAAGGTTGAGACACCAGAAACACATGATTTAAACCAAGCACATTTTACAGTCCTACAACACATGATAGTTATTGCTCCATACATACATGAGCACATGACATAGTTAAAAGCAAATAACACCAAGTGGACTGAAAAACGGTTGGCAACAGAGCATAACAAGATCTTTCGGTTTTGCTGCTGATCTTTCTTTTTCTGTTTTGATTATACAGCATATGAATTGGTGTTGTTTTCTGTTTTGATTATACATCATACATACATGTGTATTTATCAATCACCCTTAATCCTGATTTCTTTTCTACTGAACTGTGAGTAAAACACAAAAAATAGGTTTGTGTGATGTCCGTGTTTGGTAGTGTGTTCGTATAAGAGAATTAACAACAGCAGCATCAAACATAGTACATTTCCATGCTGCTGCATTTAGTTATGGTGTATTTAGCTATCTTGCTCTTACATTTCACATGTTATGCTTGATGAGAAATTTGTTGGGTTATATATGTATGTGGCAAGATGAAAAAACGGGTCTGTGTGTGTTCATGCAGGGTTCTGTATGGCTTCCCCAAATAATTTAAGAGATCAAGAACCACAAGAAAGGAAAAAAAGAGGCATCACGTTGTTGAAGAGGAAAACAAGACCCGATGAAATACAACAATTAATTTCCACAAAAAGAATCAACCTATTGGTCATAACCAAACCAGATTTAGTAATTATATAGGACTTACAACAAGGTCAAGGATTTCAATTCTTAGTTCTACTTGGCCGAAAGTGGAAGCTAAAGAGAAAGACGAATTATGGTTAAATATAAAGGTATACTATTGTTAGTTGTGTTTTAATTTTGTTAATACATGTATAGACATTTAATATGCCTCTTTTTGAAAATAACAGGAACATTGGAACATAAAAGAAGATAAAGTAAGACGTCAGGTATTGAAACAGTGTAATGAATCCTGGAAGGATTTCAAGAAGAAGCTTCGCAAAAAGTACATGGATAGAGGATGAAGTCCATGTACTAAGTACCCATACATCTCAGAAGAAGAATGGAAAGATTTTGTTCAAAAGGAGGACACTGATATAGTTATGGTATGATTAAATTCACATTAAATTTAGGGTATTAATTAGTCCTAGTTGGTTGTGAATGGTGTTTATTTGGTAGTAATGTGTTAGATTTTAAAAGTTCATTTTTACCATATTTTTATAAATACACAACATTTGTCATATTTAGATCCATTATGACCCAAGTGTGAAATTATTATATGTTCGACTTTATGTTTTAATGAAAAGGAAAAACGTCGACAAGGTAGGGAATCGGCAAAGTTGAACAAGAATCTGCCTCGATTAGGTCCAAAAGGATATCATGGGCATATACCTATTTGGGAAAGAGAAAGGGAGGATGCAATGTTATCAACCGAAATCAATATGATTGAAAATAAACATGCGAGATATTAATTGTTGGGTAGAAGAGCAGTCGACAAACACGGGCAACTTAGATTACCAGATCAGCTTAATGACATTGCAGAGCAGTTGGTATAATGCATACCTCTTTTAAAGTTTTTGTAAGAAATTTTGATTGTTGGTTTATTAATCAAATTACAAACTTATATTCTTGTGGTCTTGAACAGATTGAGGACTTAAAAATTTCTTAAGGGGATTTTGAACCTAAACCGGGAACAGATCCCTTAACCATGGTTCTGGGTTCAGAACATCCAGGTCGCACCAGGGCAGTCGGACATACAATCGGCTTGAAAATAGGCTTACCTAGGATCACTGAAAAAAAAAGGAAGCCTCGCGTAAATCAAAAAGACATGATGGATTGTATCAAGGATTTGCAAGTGCAAGTTAACATTCTAACGGAAGTGTTGGCACAATGTAAAGATGGTATGTCAGCCGAGAGTCCATGCATGAAGAAAAACAGTAATGGCTCCACCTATAACTTTGATGATTTTGATGACTTCGATGCGATAGAGGTAATTGTGTTTTCTTATGCCTTATATGATACATATACTACATACACTACAAAAAAAACTACTCTACATACGCAAATCTCTCTTCATTAAATATATATATATATATTTACACTAATATGTAAAAAAAAATAGAAAGTTAATACCAAATTAATACCTACCATTTCAAATTATTATAAATGAGATTATAGTGACACATATGTATCTGCCATTATAAGTGTGTGCCACTAAATGACATTTCTTTTGTAGTGATACTTACCTACAATGCTAATTTAAATTATAGGAGCCTAAAAAATGCTCGTTGTTGCTTCCTTACGGTAAAAGGAAAATCACTTGTGCAACCGGGATGTTGCATCCGACAAGTGATGTCGTGGTACACGGTGTTTCTTTAGATGAGGGTTATCTCAAGGTGAAAGTTGATCGGGTAATACCAAAATACCAAGAATTGCCTCTTCCAGTGTGTGACACCCTTGCCAAAACGACCACCATTAACAAGACACCCAGGATTAATCACCAATACATCAATTACATAATGATCTGATTACTTAATTAAAGTGCGATAGCAATTAAAGTACAAAATAAAGTATTACAACAGTTTCAAAGTACTCTATGATGCTACAAAGGTTACATGTCTATATCTAAAAACTTCCATTACATTACATTGTCCCAAATTTATTACAACATTAATCTCAACAATAAGTTACCAAATAAGCAACTGAGTCTCCAATTCACTTCAAACAGCAACCTAGCTAGATGGTCCCGCAGCTGATTTTCCTTTTCCTGTAAAAATTTCAACAACTAAAACGTAAGCGAATGCTTAGTGAATACATAGATTGCGCACATTATAAATATTTATGAAGCCCAAGAGTAACCCCGACGACAAACGTCGTATACTCTCTTCGTACACCAAGTACGGACCAGAGCCGCAGCCCCTTCGAGCCCAAAGCTCGGCATTTACACATACCATCTGAGACAAACGAACGATCGGAGATGACATACTGCCTACCGGACCTGGAGGGATCAGCTCCAGCGTCATATAGCACAGTAACATCAGAGTTAACGATGCGACCCACCGGTCCATCACTAGATGCACAACAATCGAACGGACATGCAACAAGTAAGAATGTGCATCTAAATCTACGCAAGTTAGTAGAATTCCAACCAAACAAATGAAACAACAGGTCTCAGCAGGCAAAGCTTAACATAAATCAGATATAATCATGCGAAATCTACTGTACTCACAGTGGGTGCGTATTTAATCTTTAATCAATTTTATTTCTCCTCGGGCTTTCAACCGGATCCACAAAGTACCCCACTGTGGGTTAAACAACACCACAAGGGACCTGTTAGTCAGTTGTAACAACACATCGTGTCAATAACTGTTTGATTCCATAAAAACCAAATTTTTATAAGTTTTGCAAAAATTTCGACCCTGATTCGGATCCATGTCCGAATTCGGACCCCACCCGAATTCGGACCCCCAATAGATCCTAATTCGGACCTCATAACAACTTCGGACTACATCGAGTACGTACCACACTTGTCCCAAATTCGGACCATAGCCAGTTCGGTCCGTCATCGAGTTCGGACCACCATCCGAATTCGGATCAACTCGGTTCCCAACACTTAGAAATTATTTCTGTTTTTGTACTTCCCAAATTCGGATTTCGTCCTAAGTTCGAGGCCATCCGAATTCGGACCAGATCCGAGTTCATCTCGGATCCGAATTCGGACCCCCTTCGAATTTATGCAGTTTCGAATATTTTCCAGATTTTAATCCAAGTCATTTTTGCACTTACTCAGTATGTGAAATAACTTACACCAACTAAAATATACTTGTTTTCAACCATTTTAACACTTACATTAGCATGCTTTCATACCAATTTACATCCTTTTTGACCATTTTTATTCATCCATTCGAACACACACTAAAAACACACACAAATCTCTAAAAATCATACTTCCAGGTCGAATCAGAAGCTGAAACTTGATATCTAGCATCATATATACTAGATTTAAACTAATCCATAATAAAACCGAACATGCATTAACATTTGAATCTCCAAAAATCAAATTTTCGGTTCATATAAAAACCGAACCAAAACCACCAAAATCGAAGTGTTGATGAAATTTTTACCTTAATTCGATGATTGCAGATGTTTTAGTTCCTTGAATGCAATCTGAATCCAAATTTCCAGCTTCAAATTTCAACTTTTGATGATCTTCGAATTTAGAGAGAGAGAGCCGAGAGAGAGAGAGAGTTCTAGTGAGAGAGTGTATTTGTTTCAAAATGGATGGAAATGATAATTTTCCCCTTTTTATTTCCATCATTCAACTCTTGGCACATTTCACCCCTTCACTTATCCGGTTCCATAAAATACTGATTTTTATAAAATAAAGAATTCCATCTTTATTTTATTTTCCTTAACAATTATTAATAATTTATTCACTTAAATAACTTTAAATTTCTCAATTTCTAATTGAAGCAACAAACTTTATAATTAATCCAAAACTTCGTACCAACTTTCATAATTCAACTTAAATTACAAATTTAAACTTAATAAACTTCAAATATAATAATTTAAATCCGAGGATGTTACAGCATGGGCTCCACCACGCTCAACTTCGTCCTCGAAGTTACTCAGATTCGAACAGTTTCAGATACTTCTTCAACATCTCCGCCTTTGTCTCCCAAGTATGATTGGATCCTTTGTGATGCTTCCAACGTACCAGCACCATTTCGATCTCCTTGCTCCTTAGCTTCTTTACTTTCGTATCTAACACACATTCAGGCTCTTCAACATATCGGAGCCTTTCATCAATCTGCAGCTCAGTGTGGTCAGCCCAATCTTCATTTTCTGCAGTGAAAGACTTCCTAAGATTCCCAACATGAAACACCGGGTGTATGCCCGACATCCCTTCAGGCAATTCTAACCGATAAGACTGATTTCCAACTTTTTCAACGATCCTGAATGGTCCGACAAATCTTGGAGCCAACTTGCCTCTCTTCACGAAACGAGTAACACCTCTCATAGGTGATACTTTCAAGTAAACCCAGTCATTCACTTCAAAGCTGATGGGTTTGTGCCTTCTGTCGTAGTAACTTTTCTGAAGATCCTGGGCCGCTTTCATATTCTGTCTTACTAGCTGAATCTTCTCATTCGTTTCCTGTAATAATACCGGCCCAGCAATCGGCGTTTCACCGGTTTCTCTCCAACATGTAGGAGTCCTACATCTCCTTCCATATAGAGCCTCGAACGGAGCTTTCTTGATTGTAGCGTGGTAACTGTTGTTATACGAAAACTCTATGAGTGGCAGGTGATCGTCCCAATTGCCACCGAGATCTAACACACACGATCTCATCATGTCTTCAAGCGTTAAGATGGTCCGCTCACTCTGACCATCAGTTTGCGGGCGGTAAGCTGTACTCATAGCAATCCTCGTTCCCAACCCCTCTTGCAATGCCGACCAAAAGTTTGAGGTAAACCGGCTATCACGGTCAGATACAATAGACTTCGGTACTCCATGTCTAGAAACAATTTCATCCATGTAAATTTGAGCCAATCTCTCAAGTGAGTAATTTTCTCTAATCGGTATAAAATGAGCCGACTTAGTCAATCTATCAACTATTACCCACACAGCATCATGTTGGCGCCTAGTCTTCGGCAGTTTTGTAACGAAATCCATAGTAATGTGCTCCCACTTCCATTCCGGAATGGGAAGCGGTTGCAAACTACCATATGGTTGCTGGTGTTCGGCTTTCACTAATCGACAAGTTCGGCATCTCTCCACATACTGACCTATGTCTTTCTTTAGTCCGGGCCACCAAAAGTCTGCTTTTAGGTCATTGTACATCTTGGTGCTCCCGGGATGTACAGAATACTTTGATTGATGCGCTTCTTCGATGATCACATTTCGCATCCCACCAAACTTCGGCACCCAGATTCTCCCATATATACCTTTCAAACCTGACTCACTTGTTTCCATATTCTTAATCTGCGCCCTTATATCCTCAGCACCAATATTCTCGTCTTTCAAGGCTTCCTCCTGTGCGGCCTTGACATCATCTATAATTGTGGATGTTAACATAGTAGATGTCAACATGTAGCAGCAATCTTTAGCATATGCTTTGCGACTCAAAGCATCAGCCACTACGTTAGCTTTTCCGGGGTGATAAAGGATTTCGCAATCATAATCCTTTATAAGTTCCATCGATCTACGCTGTCTCATGTTAAGCTCTTTCTGACTAAAGATGTATTTCAAACTCTTATGGTCCGTGTAGAGTTGACACTTAGTCCCATATAAATAATGCCTCCATAATTTCAATGCAAACGTAACAGCTGTTAACTCAAGATCATGAGTTGAGTAGTTCTTCTCATGTTGCTTAAGCTGTCTTGAAGCATAAGCAATAACTTTCCCACGCTGCATCAGTACAGCGCCTAACCCCAGTCTTGAGGCATCCGTATACACCACGAAATCATCGTTGCCTTCAGGTAAGGCAAGTATCGGCGCTTCACTTAACATTTTCTTCAGGATCTCAAATGCCTCCTGCTGCACAGTTTCCCACACAAACGGTGCATTTTTCTTTGTTAATGCAGTCAAAGGAACTGCAATCTTAGAAAAATCCTTTATAAACCTCCGATAATATCCTGCCAACCCCAGGAAACTTCTAACTTCAGTAGCTGAACGAGGCGGTTCCCAGTTCTTTATTGCTTCAACTTTAGCTGGATCTACCGAAATTCCAGCTCCAGAAATTACATGTCCTAGAAACTGTATCTGTTGTAGCCAAAACTCGCACTTTGAGAACTTGGCGTACAACTTTTCCTTCCTTAACAATTCCAACAGTTCTCTCAGATGTTCAGCATGTTCGGCTTCAAACTTAGAGTATACTAAAATATCATCAATGAACACAATCACTGATTTATCCAACATCGGTCTGCAAACTCTAATAATTAAATCCATGAACACTGCCGGGGCGTTGGTTAATCCAAAAGGCATCACCAGAAACTCGTAATGTCCATACCGAGTCCTGAATGCTGTCTTTGGCACATCTTCCTCTCGAACCTTCAATTGATGGTATCCCGATCTCAGATCACTCTTAGAAAATACACTAGCCCCGTGTAACTGATCAAACAAGTCGTCTATCCTTGGCAGTGGATACTTGTTCTTAATCGTCAACTTATTCAGCTCCCGGTAGTCAATGCACATTCGCATTGTGCCATCCTTCTTTTTCACGAACAATACCGGAGCTCCCCACGGCGACGAACTCGGCCGAATGAAGCCCTTGTCCAACAACTCTTGCAGCTGTGTCATCATTTCCTTCATCTCGGTTGGGGCGAGGCGATAAGGAGAACGAGCTACCGGTGCAGCTCCGGGGATCAGATCAATTCGAAACTCAACTTGTCTCTCAGGCGGCATGCCAGACAAGTCTTCCAGAAACACATCCGGGAATTGTGAAACAACCGGCACATCGGCCAAAGTTCTCTTCTCTGCCTTAGCATCAATCGCATATGCTAAGTATGCATCACATCCTTGTGCAACAAGCTTTCGAGCTTTTGCAATAGTCAGCAAACACAGATCCCCGCTTCTCCTATCCCCATATATACATATCTCACGCCCCTCCGGGGTAGTTATCTTTATCATTCGGCTCTTACATACTATATGGGCTTCATTCTCGATCAACCAGTTCATTCCGACTATCACATCAAACTCGCTGAACTCTATCGGAATCAGATCTAAATTGAAGACTACATCTTCAATTACTAACGTGCAATTTCGGTATACATGATCTACCTTAACTAAAGTATTGCTAGCAGTTTCAATATCAAGTATAGCAGACAACTTAGACAGTGGCATGGCAAGTCGTTGTGCAAAAGTAGTAGACACGAAAGAACGGTTGGCACCCGAATCAAAAAGAACTCGTGCAGGCATGGAATTTACAATAAACATACCCGTGACCACCTCTGGGTTTTCCCTTGCCTCCTCTGCAGTTATCTGAAAAGCACGAGCAGGTGCCCTCTGTGACTGACCCCGGCGGTTAACTGAACCACCACTCGAACCTCCAGACGATCGTGTTGATGATGGGACAGCAGCCGTTGGAGCATTCTTTCTACAATTCCTGCTATAGTGACCCCACACCCCACACTTATAGCAAGCATCACCCTTCCTTGGGCAGTCATTCTGAAAATGGCCCAGCTCCCCACAGCAAAAACAAGCACGTCCGTTAGTGCATTTGCCAAAGTGCTCCAGATGACATTTATTGCAATACTGCGGCTCAGTGTTGATGGAGTATGCACGCGCACGACCGCGATCAGATGAACCAGATTGGCGGCGATTAGACTGTTGCGGCGAGTACTGAGACGAGCGAGAAGAACCAGAGTAACCTCCTTCGCGCTGACGTTTTGGTGGTGACGGCTGTGTTGGGTTGGTGGAAGCAGCAGCGGTCCCAATGGAATAACCCGACATGATCAGAATCTGTTCTACATTTCTGGCAGCCTCAAGTAAGCCAGCAAATGTAGGGTAGCGAACGTTGCTCATGACCCTTCTAATTTCAATATCTAGACCAGCCTCGAACCTGGTCACCTTCCTTTCTTCAGTATCAACTTGATGAGGCGCAAACAGACTCAGCCTCGTGAACTCCACAGCATACTGGGACACAGTCTTAGTAACCTGCATCAGTGCCATAAACTTTGCTTCCAACCTCCGGCGCTCATCAACCGGACAATATTGCTGAGTGAATAGATCCTTGAACTCAGCCCAAGTCATAACAGAAACCTTTTCCAATGTCAAAGCGTTCACCATAGCATTCCACCACATAATTGCGTCATTAGTGAACATTGCTGTAGCATACCGAACCATGTCCTTCTCAGCACAGTCGCTGATTCGGAATGTTCGCTCAGTTGCTGTTATCCATTCCAGTGCGGCAACAGCATCCCCTAAACCGTTAAACTCTACAGCTCCATTTCCTTTAAAATCCTTAAACCGACAACCCCTGGGCTTATTAGATGACCCAGTGTTGTCATCTTGTTCCTCATTATTTCCTTCTCTTTCTTTTTCTTTGTTCTTCCTTTTATCTTCCCTTCGCTTAGCTTCGGCCTCATCTCGAGCCCGAAACTGATCTTGAATCATCTCTCTTTGCTCAGCCATCATGGCTAGCATCATTTCTCTTGCTTCTTCCGGTGTCATTCCTCCAGACATGTTCTGAAAATATAAACATATAACTTGTTTAGTAACATGTCATTTATTTATAGACACCGCCCAATTGTCCCGTATGATAGTCAATATTCTTATGATTACTAGATCGTAACCTATCTTAGTTCAGATCATTACTTAGAATCACTACATGTCAACACTTAATGTTTGAGACCAAGACCTCACGGACACTTGAATCTCAAACTACCGCTCTGATACCATCTCGTGTGACACCCTTGCCACAACGACCACCATTAACAAGACACCCAGGATTAATCACCAATACATCAATTACATAATGATCTGATTACTTAATTAAAGTGCGATAGCAATTAAAGTACAAAATAAAGTATTACAACAGTTTCAAAGTACTCTATGATGCTACAAAGGTTACATGTCTATATCTAAAAACTTCCATTAAATTACATTGTCCCAAATTTATTACAACATTAATCTCAACAATAAGTTACCAAATAAGCAACTGAGTCTCCAATTCACTTCAAACAGCAACCTAGCTAGATGGTCCCGCAGCTGATTTTCCTTTTCCTGTAAAAATTTCAACAACTAAAACGTAAGCGAATGCTTAGTGAATACATAGATTGCGCACATTATAAATATTTATGAAGCCCAAGAGTAACCCCGACGACAAACGTCGTATACTCTCTTCGTACACCAAGTACGGACCAGAGCCGCAGCCCCTTCGAGCCCAAAGCTCGGCATTTACACATACCATCTGAGACAAACGAACGATCGGAGATGACATACTGCCTACCGGACCTGGAGGGATCAGCTCCAGCGTCATATAGCATAGTAACATCAGAGTTAACGATGCGACCCACCGGTCCATCACTAGATGCACAACAATCGAACGGACATGCAACAAGTAAGAATGTGCATCTAAATCTACACAAGTTAGTAGAATTCCAACCAAACAAATGAAACAACAGGTCTCAGCAGGCAAAGCTTAACATAAATCAGATATAATCATGCGAAATCTACTATACTCACAGTGGGTGCGTTATTAATCTTTAATCAATTTTATTTCTCCTCGGGCTTTCAACCGGATCCACAAAGTACCCCACTGTGGGTTAAACAACACCACAAGGGACCTGTTAGTCAGTTGTAACAACACATCGTGTCAATAACTGTTTGATTCCATAAAAACCAAATTTTTATAAGTTTTGCAAAAATTTCGACCCTGATTCGGATCCATGTCCGAATTCGGACCCCACCCGAATTCGGACCCCCAATAGATCCTAATTCGGACCTCATAACAACTTCGGACTACATCGAGTACGTACCACACTTGTCCCAAATTCGGACCATAGCCAGTTCGGTCCGTCATCGAGTTCGGACCACCATCCGAATTCGGATCAACTCGGTTCCCAACACTTAGAAATTATTTCTGTTTTTGTACTTCCCAAATTCGGATTTCGTCCTAAGTTCGAGGCCATCCGAATTCGGACCAGATCCGAGTTCATCTCGGATCCGAATTCGGACCCCCTTCGAATTTATGCAGTTTCGAATATTTTCCAGATTTTAATCCAAGTCATTTTTGCACTTACTCAGTATGTGAAATAACTTACACCAACTAAAATATACTTGTTTTCAACCATTTTAACACTTACATTAGCATGCTTTCATACCAATTTACATCCTTTTTGACCATTTTTATTCATCCATTCGAACACACACTAAAAACACACACAAATCTCTAAAAATCATACTTCCAGGTCGAATCAGAAGCTGAAACTTGATATCTAGCATCATATATACTAGATTTAAACTAATCCATAATAAAACCGAACATGCATTAACATTTGAATCTCCAAAAATCAAATTTTCGGTTCATATAAAAACCGAACCAAAACCACCAAAATCGAAGTGTTGATGAAATTTTTACCTTAATTCGATGATTGCAGATGTTTTAGTTCCTTGAATGCAATCTGAATCCAAATTTCCAGCTTCAAATTTCAACTTTTGATGATCTTCGAATTTAGAGAGAGAGAGAGCCGAGAGAGAGAGAGTTCTAGTGAGAGAGTGTATTTGTTTCAAAATGGATGGAAATGATAATTTTCCCCTTTTTATTTCCATCATTCAACTCTTGGCACATTTCACCCCTTCACTTATCCGGTTCCATAAAATACTGATTTTTATAAAATAAAGAATTCCATCTTTATTTTATTTTCCTTAACAATTATTAATAATTTATTCACTTAAATAACTTTAAATTTCTCAATTTCTAATTGAAGCAACAAACTTTATAATTAATCCAAAACTTCGTACCAACTTTCATAATTCAACTTAAATTACAAATTTAAACTTAATAAACTTCAAATATAATAATTTAAATCCGAGGATGTTACACAGTGCCTAGTCAAGAATTTTTTAAACTACATGAAGCACAACACTCGTTTATTCAATGGCCACGTGATAAAATTGATTTATCTAAGGTATGTCTTAATAATATTTCATTATGTAATGTTTGGGTACATATGTATATGTTTGTATATATCTATATAAATGTTTTAATAGTACGATATCATTAAATTTAGTAAAACCCATATTATATCTTGGTAATTCATTTATACTCAATCTGCTCTCTCCTAATAGACATCTTGTCCTATTGGTCATAAATATATATTACATATTTCGCTGTTGCTGTTATTATTGATCTTTTCTTTCTGTTCCTTTTCTATCAGCACACACACATACTAATTACATATACATATTAAAGGGGTTGCTGTGTTACTTGATTTGTATTCTATTTTCCAACATATTAAAGGGGATGCTGTTTTAAAGGGGCTGTTGTTTTAATCTCGAACTGGTCATCACCAACACACACACAAACATTAACACAACACTTAGTTCTACTTTGAGTTTAAATTGTTGCAACTGATCTTTTATTGCTGCTGTTTTCCAACATACAAAACACACAAATTACTTGATTTTTAATAGGCTATTGAGGGTAAATCACTCAAAGCCATTTTAGGCCAAGCTATTGGAAAATTCTAGTCCCGATACTCAGCTATGTGTTGTTTTTCGGACTTCACAACACACACATATAAAAATTCTGTTTTGTGTTTTTATATGCAACAATTAAAGGGGGATAAGGGCGATTAAGGCTCACAAATAATCAACAAACAATGTAAGTCTCTTGCCCACTTCTCGAACCATAAACCAAAAGTCTTTGGCTTTCATTCATGGATTTCAATCTTAAAAATGTATAAACCATTAATTAAGCACTAGTTTATAATAGGGTTAATTGCGTCAAAAGGTAACCTACTGTCACATTTTTTTCAATTTGGGTAACGTACTAATTTTTTTCCTAATCAAGGTAAGATACTTTCCAAATCAAGCCAATCAAGGTAACCATATCGGATTGAAAGATAAAAATTACTGACGTGAGAGTTTCTTTGTTCAGACAACATAGATTTTACATAAATAAAAGTTTAATTGTTATATGATGTGCACTATTGTGTGCAATTTAAAAGTACTGTTTGATAATACCTTGCTATTTTGAGCAAATTTAAAAATAATTAAGCAATATTAGAAATTAAAAAATTGATAACTGGATAAAAACTGTCATGTCAATAATTTTTACATTTCAATCTGATAAGGTTACCTTGATTGACTTGATATGGAAAATATGTTACCTCAAATAGAAAAAAATTTAATATGTTACCCAAATTGAAAAAACAGTGAAAATAAATTACCTTTTGACGTAATTAACCCTTTATAACATGCGTGCGTTTATTTTAGGGATTAAAACACCCTATGATGGTCAATACATAAAACTTTATATTAGATTTTAATTAACTTTAAATAAAAAACATATTGCTTAATTGTCATTAAAATCATATTTAGCGCACTAATTATAGCTAATTACGTTTAGGTTGTTACACGTATATTGCATATATGATGTTTCAAAGTTTAAGGATGGTATATATGAAATATTCTCTTCTTATTTTTATGTAATCTCGTATGTTTGTAACTTGTTAATAGGCCTCCAAGAGTATAGACACGCATGTCCAACCAGTAGTGCCTACGCCAACCCAACAACCAGCAACATCAGTAGTGTCAGCATCGATCAATAGAAATCCTTGTGAAAAAGTAAACAGTAAAACAATTACTTAATATATGCTTTAATATTATATGAAATTTGATAATCTTTTTGATAAACTGATGTATGTGCAGGCAGACAGATTGAAAGTAGAAACTTTAATATTTCTAAAGAGTAAACAAAATACCATTTCAAAGAAGTCATCGCTTACTCAAGCAACATACAAGAAAATAATGTCACGAAAGGACCCTACTGAATGGTTTGATGTGATTGTGGAGTCAGGGGTCTATGGAAAGGAAGGATATGAATTCACTCTGTTGCCTGTTCACATACTAGATTTGATGACAGACGGATGGATTGATGTTACCACTGTAATATGGTTTATACGGTAATTATTATAATATTTATTGTATTTAGACTAGCATAATTTTGTATTCACCTTCTTATATGTACCATATATATACATATATATATATATATATATATATATATATATATATATATATATATATATATATATATATGTATATATATATATATATATATATATTATATGTTGGTAGGACGTTGGATGATATGATGGTGCGACAACAACATAAGAAAAACAAATGTGCTTTTTTTAACCAGGCAAATATTCAATCAACTGAGTGCCATGATAATCCGGATGGTGTCGGAAGTTACTTGCTTGAAACAATCAACGCCAAAAACAGAAATCTTTGTTTCTCGCACCGTTTTGGCAAGGGTAGTTAAATGTTATTTCTTTATTATTTTATTATTTATTATATGTTGATTATATATAATATATGTTTTAAACTTTAACCTTAGTGAGCACTGGATTTTATATATAATTATCCCTCGGTGTAATTTTGGGTTCATTTTGGACTCAATGAAAGGGAACAAGACAACATCTGATTATGAACTCACGTCACACTTAGAAAGGTAAATTCTGATGGTTATTAGAAATGTTATTGATTTGGTATATGATTTACATTCGTTAGTAAAAATGTTAATCCTCTATTTATTTTTTGAATTTTTAGGGCTCTTGAAATGTACAAAAAAGGATCGGCCAGTGTTAATATGAGATGGGCATTGTTTAATGTAAGTCATCTCGATCATTTTATGTTAGAATTTAAACAAATATTGATTTGTGTGTTGCGCTTTATATAAAATATAACTTGGTATTAAATTTTAGTGCAACCAAAAAACGGCCGGTTGGGAGTGTGGATATTACGTCATGCGTTGGATCCATTAATTCGTAATTCATGGACAATATGATTTTCCTAAAACAATAAGCATTTGTATAATTTATTTAAATTTTGTTGTAAGGTCACCACGTCTACGGATCTGATCTTGACGCGACGCCGTCCAACAAGTGCGGAATCCTTGTTAGACACTTAATTGATCGATCATGCACGGAAACCGGAGCCTAACCCAATGATAGCTGATTTAACAAACGACCCCACACGGTGTATTGCTCCAAGAAATACTCTCTGATCACTTTCTAGCTCGCATGTGCACTTGCAAAGCTCTGAAACTCGTAATTATCAAAGATTATCAAATAAAACGGATTAAGTCCTAATTATATCAATTAAGTTCGAACTAATCCAGATAAGTTCGTTTAGGCCCAAGCCCACGAACATGTCCACTACCCTACGAACTTAGCTTCACTAAGTTCGTCTGGGTTGGGTTAAGTTCGAGGCTTAGCCTTAGAACTTAGCTTCACAGTCTAGAACTTATCTGCACCTTCTAAAACTTAACTTGATACTCTAGAACATAACATAATAGTCTAGAACTTAATAAGGAAATGTAGACATCATAAACAATTATGAATTAACACACATAACTTGTATTAATAAAGCCTCGTCTATTATAAATGACTATCTATTACATATCTAGACTGCTATCGTCACACTGGGTGTACCAACAGATTCCCCCTTGAAGATAGCTTTTAGCAAGATATTCATTAGTGTACAGAACTAGGCTTATTCAAAACACTACCTGCATGAAGTCCCTACTCAACACAAACCTTTACAACTCTCTGATATTTCCTGCCTTCAGATTTCCAGCCTTCATGATAGAAAATTGGATGATCATGAAGCTTCTGCAGGTCATCCCGAGATAGGTTTATGAGATGCAAGGGATCATATACTTTCAAAATTATCTTTTCGTCATGATCTTCCATTACTGCCTCGACTGTCTCATTTTCGACATACCACCACTTCATATTACTCAAAACATTCTGTGGCATTGGATTTAAAGGAACTTTCTTTAGATATCTGACTGGTTTGTAGAACATCTTCATCCACGGCTTCCCAGTTAATGGATCTATTCTTGATTTATCCATGACTCTCTTTCCTGATCTTGGCTTAATTCTATCAAACCTCCCAGACCAACCTTCTTTTCTGATAATTTTTGCTATCACTTCAGCATATTGGTCGTCTCCTAGGTTGATCAAATTTTTCCATGCCAACACCTTTACTTCACATTTTGGCAATGTATTAAAGACTTTAAGTTTTCTCCTTAAAAACTGAAGCCCATCTCTTCTTTTAAGAACAAAAAGCTGAAATTCCTTGTCAAATAAACAGCTAAGAATGCCTTCTAATAGCTTTCCTGGACTTGGCAACCTTATTTTCTCTTTCATCGCTATTTCTGTCTTTTTCTCTTCTTTCTTGAACCAGAGATTCCTCTTTTCTTCTTTGGTCTGCTCCCTATCTCGCTTTTGAGATACATCATCATCCGATTCATTATTAAGTGTAGAGTTCAGCACGTCTAGATCTATCAGATTCTGGTCTATATTTACATAATACTCAGTAACCGGTTGCTTCTGTATAACAATCTCATCTGCTTCGTCTTCTTCATCCATTAATACTTCATTGTCTAATTTCCAGTCTGGGACATCCTCAGGTATGAACTCTCCTTCTTCAAGTTCCTCCAGATCTATGAAATCTTCGAAATCAAAGCTCACATCTTCATCATCTAAATCGGCCAAGGCTCCTATCATTTCTTGTTCATGAAACTCTGAAGCTTTGGGAGTCTTGCCTTTTCCCTGATCAGCTCCTAAGCCTGATGATCCAGGCTCCCCCTGAATCTCCGCTTGCTGAGCAGTCTCATGTGGAAGATCTGCTAGCTCACTGTCTTTCTGTTGCATCAGGGTCACCTCCTTCATCATCTCTACAGCTCCCCCTTAATTCATCTCCCCTGCAACTACTCTCCCCCTGAGCTGCAGATCTTTCAATATTTTCTCCACTAGGGTCTGAAGAGTTATAATATGAGATTGCTGGGCGGTCACATTTTCTTGTTGGGCAGTCACTGTTTGTTGTATATAGGCATTCTGCTGCTCTAACCGAGATTTGTGTTGTTGAAGTTCTGAGACTGCCCTGGAGAGTTGTAGAATTTGGAGTGTCTGGAAGTCATCCTTAGCTTTCAATTGCTAGAAGCTCTGGTCGTCTGATGGAGCGGATGTTGATGTAGATGGAGCGGTGGTTGTGGCGGATGGAGCGGCGGTTGAGGTGGATGGAGCTTCTCGAGCGAGACGTTGACGTTTGGCTCTTTGTTGCCTAGTAACCAGTTCCTCTTCTTCCAAAACAAAATCTTCGTCGTCTTCATCTTCATCTCGAAGACTGGAAACAGGACGAGTCATTTTCAGTCGGCGAACAACTAGCCTAGGGCCATGTCTTTCAAACGTTGTCAATGGAATGCCAACTTCCCTTACGAATTCTTCAGAACTCAAATCTGATTCTGATTCGGAAGCAAACTTTACATTACCTTCTGTTGCTTCAGGCCCTGTTGCGGGAGGCTAATAGTCGTTTATATCTTTGAAAAAAATGTCATCCATCTCCGAAGCCTGTTCCAAAATGTCATTAACCAGCTCCTCAGTTATATTTTCCTGAGCTGCTGATCCCTGAGCAAAAATCTTCTCTAATGTTTGTAATCTCGGGTCAGCCTGAGGTCCTGACGTAGAAGCCCCAGCTGCCGCTGTCGTTGTAGGTGTAGGAGGGACTGCCTAAGCAACCGGAGCTTGCTGAGTCGGTACTTGTGCTTGTGGTTGTTCATCAACTTCCCAGTTGTCAGCATCTGGGGCCACAAAGTCTGGATCAATGACAGCTCCGAACAAAAGGAGCAATTTGGGGCCTCACCTGCTCTGGCCTCCTTGCATTGTGGGATTGGCAGTCTGCGAAAATCCTTTTATCAATAGCTGCTACTGCGACTTGTTCTGGCAGCGTTGGTAAATCTGGCAAAAGTGCCTTATGATCATCATTATGAATCGTGGGTACATCAAAAATCGTTCACGTGCCGGGGCGGTGATTTGATGAACGAATTCCCCAAAGAAAAACCATGAAAAGCTGAAAGGCTTGTTGTATACGAACGATATCATCCCTGACTGCAACTTGGAGATCATCGTGTCAAAACCAGCCTTCTTCAGTGCAAAACAAACCATCATAACGTGCATTAGGTATCTCCATTGGCCTATAACTAAACTCTTTACATAAGACGCTTTTTTGATGTCCTGAGCATATCCCATCGTCAGAAAGGCCGCTTGCCTGATGGGTGCCGGATAGTCAATGGGGCCATCTTCCTGATCAATGGTGCCCAATTACAGAATAGTTCATAGATGATCAGCTGAAATCGAGATCGATTGTCCACCAACTGTAGCCCTCAGGAGCGCAGGAAATGCATAAGTGTCAACGTGCAATGATTGCCAGAACTGGCGAACATATGGTAGAATGATCATAGTATTGTGAGTCAATGCATATGCCACCCTGGACTGAGCTAGAAATTAAAACATCTGACGATAAGGTTGCGCCTCAGTTGCTAGAAGGTTTACCGTCATGATCATATTGTGCTTGTTATAGAAAGCACGATCGGCCATTTCTGCACACATAGCAAACGTTTAAAATGTTAGAAATCAATTTTGGATAAAATTGTAAGTGATTCGAACTTGATTAAGTTCGAACGAACTTATTCACTTTCGAATTTACTTAATTTCGAGGAAAATAGTTCCTTCGAACTTACTTAAGTTCGAACAGTCCAGTGACCTTCGAACTTATTTATATTCGAGAAACCTATTCGAACATGTTTGTTTTCGAACTTGCAGATATTTTAATTAAGTTCGAAGACCTGACAAGTTCGAATCTTATAGAACAAGTTCGACGATTTAAGAGCAAGTTCGAAGTCGGCTTTTTAAACTTTAATCTCATGATTTAAACCCATTTAAACTTAAATGACTAATGTATCTTGTCCTAGTAGGTTCTAATCAAGCTTATTAAGGATTAATTTAAAGTTTCATAACCTAAACCTTGTGATTTAGACCACCTAGTTTTTAGTTATTTTAAACTTAAAATTTTCGATTTTAACCACTAAAAAGTCCTAAAATCCACTTACTTAGTTGATTGTTGATGAAAAATGACTAAGTCTATGTGTATGTTCGAGGAACTGTGGAAAGATTCAAGGAATGGTTCAACAAAATCGAATGTGCGACAAGTTCGAAGATAAGTTCGAGATCGCCAAGTATGTTCGTGAGGAATAAATTCGAGAGGTGCATTGAATGAACAATGTTGACCTATTTATATTCAAACTGTGTCTCGAACTTACCTTAAGTTCGAATTTATCATAAGTTCGAATGGGATTTCGAACATAAGCATACTTCGAACTTAATTGAAAATTTTTGAACAAAATTCCAACTTTTTCAACTTTTCATTTGACGGAACTTTTTCAACTTTGCGAGACATTCACACTAAGCAATAGATTATCACGCAGTTTTGTTTCTCCAACTAAAAATGCATGCTAGTAACTTTGACCTCGTTCCTATTATTTTAGAAATAAAATAATCTAAACTAAAATAAAGTTAGGTAAACTTAAAATAAAACTAAAATTAAATTAAATTAAATTACAAATAAAAACACACTAACTGAATATTATTGCGAGAGAGTCAAAGAAGGTTCAATCAGATAGAGGTGTCAAACGCACTGTCAGTATTGTACTTTCACACTTAGGAATTTTTTTTATTTCTTTGATTGTTTGTCGTGACTTACATTCCAAGTCGATTGTCGGTATGTTTTTCCATTTAAACATTCAACACTTGAGAACTTCCTTTGGCCTTTTTATTTATCAAGAAACTACCTTACGTGTCTCATACTTAGACATACTTCTATGATCAAACAGACACACAATGATTTTGAATTTTTTGGTATTTGCAAATTATTCTTAAAAGGCAAACGTCGGACACACGTCTGTATTTACATACAACAAAGTGTCTTAGTTTGTCTTTGTTAGATATTAAATTTCGATCTTGTGGATTTATTTTGTAATAATTATTTCTAGAATAGTTTGTCTTGTAATTTATTTCTAGTTAGTTTCTTTGTATTTAAAGTTAAGGGGGCCAAAGTGCACTTCCCTTAAAGTTAAATTAATTCTCCTAGGTATATAAAAGTGTAGTTGACAATTTGAATTGAATACTCGGTCATTTTCTCTCTAGCCGCCGCCTCTCATATTCATTATTATTCTCTTTGTCTTCTTATAATCATTACTCAATCATTGAGCATAGTTTCTGTTTGTGAGTGATTATATACGATTATGTGCTGATATTATCTGGGAATCATTCATAAAAATTGGTATCAGAGCTCAAGGTGGTGGATTTAAACTTTTTCGGTCGGATTCAAGCTGTTCATCGTTGTTCATCACCCATTTTTCACGGTTTGATCTTCTTGTCTTTGAAAAATTTCTGTTTTCGTGTTTTTCATTTAGTATGATCATCTAGTATTCATTCCCTACTGATTTAGAGCTATTTAGGTTCAATCTTTACAACATATTGTCCATTTAAACCCGTTTTTACAGTCTTGAAAAAACATGGGTTTTATAGTTGGTTTGGTCCATTTTTGAAAGATTTTTACGTGTTTTGGTAAATTTTAAAGACTTAAAAGTGTTTAGAATAATTTTCCAATCATTTAGAAACCATTTTTAGGCCAAATATCTGCTAGTTGTAATTCTGGATAATTTCTGAAAAATATCATAACTGCTGTATTTCGGACCCTTAACTGTTGCATTTCGGACCTATTTCGGACCCCATCCCGGACCACTTCGGACCATAGTTCGGTCCACTTCGAACCATATTTAGGTGACCTTCGGTCCAATCCGAACTTCGGACCACACTTCAGTCCAATCCGATCTTTGGACCCTCCGAAGTTCAGATCAGGCAATTATTAAAACACTTATTTTAACTTGTGCTTTCATTTGGTACTTTCATTTCGGACCATCCGAATCCAGTCCATACCCGAATTCGGTGTTTACTTCTTCAAAAAATTTTCCAAGTGTTCATCCGAAGTCTACACTGTTCATCCGAATTCGGTTCTCCTCATCTTGGTCCATCCGAATTCAGTCCCTCCGCAGTTCTAGGTCAACCAGTTCTAGGTCCCATCCGAAGTCACTGTTAGTCCGAATTCGGTGCCATCCGAAATATCTGTTCACCCGAATTCGGTCCAATCCAAAATCAACATTTCATCCGAATTTGTACCATCCAAGGTACTGTTCATCCGCAGTTCAGCCAATCCGCATCCAGTTTCCACCTTCAAGATCTCATTCTTCCATATCAGCACCATAAATCATGTCTCGAGAAGCCCTTGTCCTCGGATCCGAGAACAGACCACCTGTTCTGTATCCGGATGAGTATGAGCAGTGGAAGTTCCAGTTTCTCAAGTTTGCTGGTATGCAACCAAATGGCAACCTTATGCTCCAATCCATTTCCGAAGGCCCAGTTATCTATTATCAGGAAATTGCTGCTAGACCTGAAGCTGACCCACCTGTACTCGAATCCAAAGTTGAACGCGAACCTGCAAATGAGGCAGAGCGAGACAGGCAACATGCTGACCAAGGGCTGAATATCTGATCTACCAAGCTCTGCCCACTGATATCCTTGTAGGTGTTGAGCAAAATGTCCGCTAAGGAAATATGCGATGAATTAGAGGTTCAAATGCTAGGGGTAGACTTAGATTACAGAGCAAAAATTAAGGAGGCAAAGGCAAAGTTTACCGAATTCAGGGCCAAAGACGGGGAGTCACTACAGGCCACCTTTACCAGATTCTGTGAGGTTCTGAATGAACTTAACAAACTGCACATCAAGAAAGACAAGGATGACATCAACATCCAGTTGTTTGCAGCCTTAGCCCCCGAATGACAAATTGCATGCCGAGCCACACGATGAGTGTTAGACATACCCAATGTGTCTATCAATATGGTGTTTAAAGAACTGAAAAAGTATCAGGGTGACGTAGACCATCAAAAGCAGATGGCAAATCAGTTAACATCCTTGTTACTATCTGCCAATACGGGCATTAAACCAACTGATTCTCTGGCCTTGATATCCAACAAGAACATTCCCACTGCATCTTATACTCAAGGTTCATCATCATCCCAGTGCCGATATGCTTCTCCGCCGCGTGAGATTATAGATGAAGAAGAAGCGGCAATTCAGGAACAAATAGCCTGATGGACTAATCGTCTACAACAACGACATTTTTCCAATAAGACTAACAATCAGCTCCGCTACGACACCGGTCCGCGGAGGTATTCGGATGACAGACGAGATGACAGAAGGGATGATAATCGTAGGGACGATTATCGAAGGGATGACAGAGATGACCGACGATATGACGATAGACGGGACTATAGAGATGACCGCCGTTATGGAAGGCGAGACGATAGGAGAGATGATCGCATGAATGATAGACGTGATTATGACAGTAGGGATGATCGTTGGGATGATAGATGCGATGACCGACGTGACGATCGAAGGGACTATGATCGGCAGGACAACCGAAGGGATGATAGTAGAGAACCTCACCGTGCCGACAAGAGGCCAGTTGAGAGGAGAGATGAAAGGGCAAGAGTAGAAGAGCCTAAGGGAAACGAAGAACGTCTGTGCTACAAGTGCGGAAAACCGGGCCACTTTGCTCGGGAATGCAAAAACAAGTTCGAAAGGGACGTTGGTTATTATGAGCGGAAGCTGGAAGCCGCCAAGAAGAGGACGGATACTATGGCTCTGGTAGCCCAAGAAGATTATTGGATGCAGAGGATACTGATGACGAGGACGACAAAGGCAAAAATTGCTACATGGCGGATCGTCTGGGATTGGACGACTATGCTACATCAACCGATTCGGATTCAGTCACTGCTACTGAGGGGGAGACACCGCAAAATCCACCAGCATGTTTGATGGCCAGATCCGACGATCCAGAATGTTCGTCATCAGATTCTGAGGCATGAGAGGTACATTCCTTTTACATTCGAAAGCATGTAAATAATTTATCTGTACATAGTGAATGTAAATTGCACACACATATACTTGATTTTGAAGCTAGGTAAAATGCTAAAATAGAAAAGTGTGTGCAGACTGAACATCTAGCCCAAACATTGAAAGAGTCATCTGCGTTATATCAATCAAAGTGGTTAACTAATCCTAATGTGATAAAAACATATGCTAATTGAAAAGGTAGATGTTCAGGATAGGAATACGTATCTAGAATCTTGTAAGGATAAGTTATCAAATGAAAAGCTCTCATTAAAAGAAGAAATATTTGTTCAATCAAAACAATTAGAGACGGTAAGTATGGAAAACATAGACAGCTTAGAAAAGTACAAATGATAGAAGAAGAAAGAATAAGTTTGTACTCTCGAATAAAGACCCTTGATGGTGAATTTTTAAAACGGGGTCAAACTGAACAAACTATTCATTTGAATCAGCCCAAAGAGACTAGGTTTTACCATTCTAAACAAGGAATTGGTTTTAAAAATCCTAAGTATTTGGAAAAGGCTCAAAAAGTTTTACCTCTGTTTTATGACATGAATTACATGGGTGCTGGGCTTAAATATTTCTTTTTCGAGTCATCAAAAGAAGTTTTAACCCACGAGGATGAGAAACGTCTTGAAAATAAAGAAAAAGAAATATCTTTTAAATATGAAGAACTAAACGAGAGTTATCCTTATAGAGTACCCACTCTAGAGGAAGACTTCTTATCTAGTTATTCTGAAGCTGAAATGAAAGCAGAACCAGTAAAACCAATCCCTCAACTTTACATTCCTACAAAAGTTCTTCAACATAAAATTAAAGTTTTAGAAAAGGAATTAAAGTCAACTCAAAAGAAAGCTCTTGATTATCAAGAAGCTCTTCTTAAGAGCGAGGAAAAATTGGTAAATCAAAGTTTTCAACAATCTGTAGAATTAACGGTGTACATAGAAAAATTTGACATGGTTTCTCAAAGATTAAAATATCATTTAAAAGAGCCAAGAGTTTCCCGTCCTACCAAAATCCCACTCGTGTCATCTAACAAAGGTAAAACTAAAATTGAAAATTCTTCTATCAGTTTTAAAGGTGAGTGCTCAAAATCTTCTAAAGCTAAGGTTTCGAAGAAGACTCAGATTTAATCCAAGTCTTCTAAGAAACCCACTTACCAACAAAAAGAAAAATCTTTAAAGTCTAAGTCTTCCATGCATACTGACTCTCGTTGTTTTTTCCTACAGATAATGTGAGAAGACTACCAAAAACAACCATGCAAGATTTTTCAAGTTTTTTTTTTTGTGAAGAAGGCTGTTATGCCAAATGATTTTGTTTCTAGAGATAAGGTGCATGTAATGTCTGAAAACAATGTTTGTAATGATGTAACGAATTCTACTTCTTGTTTGAAGTATTCTTTGTAAGGTCTGCACACTACGGATCTATCTTGACGCGACACCTGCCAACGAGTGCGGAATCCTCGTTAGCGGCTTGACGGATATATCACGCACATCGAAACACGGAGACTACCACGGTGATAGACGTACAACTTAGAACGCCTCGACACAATGATTCTCTCCTCACGAAACTCTCTGATTGCAATCAAGTTCGAGATCGCCTTCTGCTAATCGTCTGACCAATTCTGCAAAAGTCTAATAATTAATCGAATTAACCCTTAATTATACTGACAGATTCGACTTTGTCTAGGACAAATTCGAATCTGGCCCAAGGCCTATTCAAATTTGTCCTCAATGACAAATTCGAATTTAGCCTAAATTCGAACCTCACCTTTGAAACTTATGTTTTATCTTAAGTTTGAATTCATCTTTGAACTTTATGTTTGAACTTCTTGTAATACATTACACCAAGTTCAAACATACAAACAATCAATATCAAACTCACATAAACAAACATATATCAAACACTTGTTAATATTCAATATCAAGTAAGTTGACTTACACAAAATGCTATCTAAACTTAGACTGCTATCGTCACACAGGATGTACTAACATACTTTTAATGACTTGTTTAAATTGTGTCCAACTCGTTTTAGACATCAAGTTCCTGAAATGAATGCTTTTGTGCCTTATCCTGCTAAAAGAGTTCGTAAAAAGAAAATAAAAAATGTTGCATCATCGGCCATCACGAAATCTGAGACTTGTACTTTGCCTAGGCCCAAAACCAAAGCAAAAGTCAACAAGTCTCAAAAAGTCAAAAACCGAAGGTAATTTCATCTCCTAAGGTTCCAAAGCTTGATAAATCCAATTTTCAATGGATCCCAAAAGGCTATGCATCTGGTCCACACATAACTGCAAAATGGGCTCCTAAAACTGTAAACGTGTCATATTCACCTGGAACTCCTAACCCAAAAGGACCCATATTAAGATGGGTACCCAAAGTTGTGTGATTTTAATGCAGATGGTTCTTGGTTACTTCAGATCAAGACCCGTACTTCAATGATTTGGCTTCTTGTTATCATAGACTATGACCCATTCTTCTGCTTGTCGGTTGTCCTTAAACCGACATGTTTGGCTTCTGTGCACACAGCTCAGGACCCGGTCTAAATCCATCATGTTTTCTGAACATCTCGGTTCAGAACACGGTTTGAATGTTAATTTGAGATGGATATGTTTGAATGCTCATAAATTTTCATTATATGTATTTCTTTGTTTTTCAGGCAAAATCCATCTGGTATATGTATTCGGGGTTGCTCCAAGCACATGATCCGGAGAAGAGAATTGCTGTCCAATGTAGTAGAACAATACTGTGGGACGGTAAAATTCGGGAACAGTCACCAGGCTCACATAAAAGGATACGGGGATTTAGTCTTAAATTATCTAGTAATCAAGGATGTTGACTATGTTGAGGGATTATCACATAATCTATTTAGCATAGGTCAGCTATGTGATAAAGGATTAGAAGTAACGTTTAGGGCTAAGAAGTGTAGTGTTAAGAGTATGGATGGTAAAGAAATTTTATCCGGTTCCCGTAACTCTAACCTTTACACCATAGACGTAGCTAAGCTCAAGGTTAAGGATACAATCTGCCTTCTATCAAAAGCCTCGTCAAAAGACTCTTGGTTGTGGCATCGCAAGCAATCTCACCTAAACTTTGAAAACATCAAGAAGCTGGCTGCTAAACAACTGGTGAAAGGACTCCCAGAACTGAGATATGAAAAAGACCATCTGTGTGGAGCATGTGAGAAGGGCAAGATGAAAAGATCATCTCAAAAACTAAAACCCGAACCATCATCGAAGAGAGTGTTGGATTTACTTCATATGGACTTGTGTGGACCGATGCGGACCCAAAGCATAAATGGGAAGAGTTATGTGTTGGTTATCGTTGACGATTACTCACGATATACCTGGGTTTAGTTCTTGCGATCCAAGTATGAGACAGCTCAAGAAATCATCAATTTTATAAAGAGTGTTGAAACCCAACAGCAACGGTCCGTTCAATCAATCCGATGTGACAACAGCACGGAATTCAAGAATTCGGTAGTTGAGGGCTTCCTTCGATCCAAAGGTATTTAGCCTCAATATTCTGCTGCTAGAACACCTCAACAAAATGGAGTCGTAGAAAGGCATAACGGTACCCTAGTGGAAGCTACTCGTACAATGCTGACTTACTCAAAGCTACCTCCGTTCTTGTGGGCCGAAGCCGTTTCGACAGCTTGCTACACGCAGAATCGCTCCATAATCCATAAGCATTTCAATAAAACTCCATATCAACTCTTCATAAATAAAGTACCTTTTATCAAGTACTTACGTGTATTTGGTTGCAGGTGCTATGTGCTTAATGACAAAGACAACCTCGGGAAATTCAATGAGAAAGCGGATGAAGCAATCTTCATTGGATACTCATCCAACTCAAAGGCATATCATGCATTCAACACCCGAACCAGGACAGTCAATGAAAGTGTGCATGTCACATTTGATGAATTGGCTGAACTGGCTGAACTGGCACCCGAAGTTGATCATTCAGGACCACGCATTACACCAATGCCTGGAGACTCTTCTTCACAATCTACTTCTTTCTTACCTTCTGATTTAGTTAATTTATTTGATCCTTTTTATATAGAATTTTTTGGTCCTAATTCTAATGTTTCTAATGTTTCTCCTACTGTACGTAACACATCCAACAATTCAACTGCACCACAAATTCTATCGGATCCATCTTCATCCACGTCATACCCACATCCATCAGCTTCATCCACTGATACATCCGCAGTTGAATCTACTCCAGAAATACCCTCGCACATCATGCCAAACATCCTTCCTTCACCTGAAAATACTGAACCGGAACCAGTGGTACCTTTACTAGAAACCATTGACCATGAATCATCCTCCATTCCCACTCTCACCACTGAGATTCCATCTCGTGCACCCCTTCCACACGAGACAAAATGGACTCGAAGTTACCCAACCGATAAAGCCAACTCGTGTGGATGAAGCCCTAAAAGACCCAGACTGGATTGTTGCAATGCAAGAAGAGCTTAACCAGTTTGAATAACTCTGAGTATGGCGGTTAGTTCCCAAGCCCAAAGACCGAACAATTATCAGAACGAAGTGGATCTACAAGAACAAATGAGACGAAAACGGCATTGTGATAAGAAACAAAGCGAGACTTGTCGCCAAAGGATACCGACAACTAGAAGGGATAGATTATGACGAGATCTTTGCTCCAGTTGCACAGATTGAAGCTATCAGAATCTTCTGGGCGTACGCGACACACAAAGACTTCAAAGTGTACCAGATGGACGTCAAGACAGCCTTTCTTAACGGTGAACTTAATGAAGAGGTGTACGTTGATCAACCACAAGGATTTTTGGGTGCACATAAACCTGATCATGTTTATGTGCTAGACAAAGCCTTCTATGGTTTGAAATAAGCACCTCGCGCATGGTATGACAGTCTCTATAACTTTCTTATCTCTGCTGGTTTCAGCAAAGGTGTGGTGGACACAACATTGTTCACAAAAGGGAAGGCCCACACATAATGCTAGTACAAATATATGTCGACGACATTATATTTGGATCTACTGACAGTAATTTCTGTAAGGATTTTTCAGCTCAAATGGAGTCCAGGTTCGAGATGAGTATGATGGGGAAAATGAATTTTTTCCTCGCATTACAAGTCAAACAACTTGAAAATGGGATTTTCGTGAACCACTCGAAGTATACTCTTGACATTCTCAAGAAGTATAAGTTAGACTCTTGCACGAGTATCGCAACTCCCATGGCTTCCAACTGTAAGTTAGACACCGATCCTTCTGGGAAAAGTGTCGATAATACAACTTACAAAGGGATGATAGGATCCTTATTGTATCTGACTGCTAGTAGACCAGATATAATGTTTTCAACATGTCTTTGTGCCCGTTTTCAGGCTGACCCAAAAGAATCACACCTAACTGCGGTAAAACGCATTTTTCGTGATCTTAAGGGTACACCCGATCTTGGTCTTTGGTATCCAAAGGGAACCGATTTTGATCTTACTGTCTTTTCAGATGCTGATTTTGCAGATTGTAGAGTTGACAGGAAAAGCATATCAGGGGGAATATAGTTCTTGGGTGACAGACCGGTGAGTTGACAGGAAAAGCATATCAGCTGAAGCTGAGTATGTAGCAACTGCAAGCTGTTGCTCTCAAGTGCTGTGGATGAGAACACAATTACGTGATTATGGAATCTCGCTCACCAACATCCCAATTTAATGCGATTCTCGAAGTGCGATTGCTATCTCTTTCAATCCCGTGTAGCACTCACGAACAAAACATATAGATATCAGGTATCATTTTGTCAAAGATCATGTAGAAAAGGGAACAATTGGGTTGTATTTTGTAGGCATGGAATATCAACTTGCAGATATTTTTACTAAAGCTTTAGACGAACCTCGTTTTCAGTTTTAGTATTCCATATCGGCATGTTGAATCCACCTTCTAGTTAAATATCAGACATTATCTAAAAATAATTCTATTTCAAACCATCATGTTAGAAATTCTTTTATTTTAGAAAATATCTGTTATTTAAATTTAAGGGGTGTGTCACAAATTTAAATTTCAATATTTCCTTATCTATGTACATTTTTAATAATTAATGATCCTGACAAATTGCTATATGAATTGTTCATTACTGAGTGGGTCGCAAAATTTATCCAGGTTTGTATGTATCTTTAAGGTTAAATAGGTTCAAGAAATATATTTGAAAAAGAAAAAGAAGAGATAGGTGTTTATTGGAGGGGGAGTATAATTAGGATGTTAATTTTTATAATTTTGTTCTTTTTAACTTCTTTATAATTTTAAATTTTAGGGTGTTTAATTTCTTAGATTTTAAGTTTAATCTAATATGTAAGAAAATCACAAAAAGATTTTACTTGTTTTAAATACATCAAAAAGTCAAAAAACATTTTTATTTTCTATTTTATTTTATTTTTGTCATTAACTTAGTTGTTAAAGAAAATCACAAAAATATTTTTATTTTTTACTTATTTTATTTTCAAAGAAAAATAATTGGGCTAAATTTTCATTTCTTAAAAAATTTGTTTTATCTATTTTTTTAGTGTTAAGGCCCATTTTTTAAAAAGGAAAACGGTTGGGCCTTATCCAAATTTTTGGGCGCGAACCATTTCAAACCGACCCGACCCGATTTCCTTTTAAAAGGCAGGTCAACGGTCAAAGACCCACCTTCTTCATCTTCAAGCTACTTTATCTCTTTCGTTTCTCTCTCACCGTCGCATGAACCCACCGCCCCATTCCACCATTTTCGCTCATTCAAGCTACTCGAGCTACGATTTTTCTTTGTTTTTCTTGCATTTTTGGACATTGGCACCACCGGCTAACACTTTTTTAACTTCATTTCAGTTTTTAACGTGCTAGTTAGTGCGTTTGATTTTCAAATATTTAAAGTTATGTAGTTTCGGTTTTTGCTAGTTTTAGGACTTTAAATCTGATCTTTTTAACTTTCTGTGGTTATATAAAATGATCATTGCACATTTTTATACTAGGATCTGCATTTTCATGCATTTTTGTAAATTTTGAGCTGTTCACGTAGCATGTTTGCTATCAGTTCAATTCGGTCCATCCGAATTCGGACCACCCCCCGAATTCGGACGAAAACACTTAGAAAATTTCCAAAAATTTCATCTGTTCCATTCGAATTCGGACCATTGTGCATCCGAATTCAGACAACTGTTCATCCGAATCCGGACCACTGTGTGTATCCGAATCCTCATCAGCATTGTTCAAAATTTTCTTTTATTTTTCTAAGTTTCATTCTTCATTTACTGTGCATCCGAAGTCGGATAAAGCCCGAATTCGGTCTCCATCCGAATTCAGACTTCGTACGAATTTGGACCATTTCATTGTATATCCATGCATCATTATATTGATTTCAGACTGAACCGAATTCGGACCACTGTTCATCCGAATTCGGCTCACCCGAATTTCATCACTTAGATTTTTTTTTTTAGTTTTCATTATTGCATTTTCATTCAAAATCAAAAATCCAAAAAAAATTTCAGTCCTGTGCACCATTGGTTAGAGTTAGGGTCAGTGTTTGAGTGAAAATGTATGTTCTAACATTGATCTCTTAACGATTGACTTTGAACTTTATTCAGTAGAATTCTCATTCTACTAATAAAGACCCAATGCTTCAAACAGAACAGACAGTTTTCATTTCACACTTATCCCATACTTAGTATCAATGCCATATTTTCTTTAAGTCTTATATTCCAACTCTGATTGCATCTTTACAGGTCTCATGGAACCACCAGTTGCTATGACCATGACCCATTCCCCAATCCCCAATAACAACGCCCAACTCCCAGAAGAATCCATATTACCCCAATCCCAGTTCGTCGAGTTCTTTGCCCATAACTGGCAACTCGACGTATCAACCCTCCACCGTGAAACCGAGAATATTGCTTTTGATATTCTCAAAAACCACCCCATATACTACTCACTATCCACCGCCATATCCGTTCCACAAATATACCTCCAATAATTCTGGCATCATCTTCAATTTGTAGCTGATTCCGAACCATATTTCACCTCCACCATTGACTGTGTCCCAGTCAAGATCACAACCGCAACCATGCGCCACATTCTACGCCTCCCAGCCGAAGCCTATTCCTTAAACCGACTTCATTTTGCCCCAATCCCTTCTCCCCTCGAAACCTTGGAAGAGATAAAGTCTCTGGGATATGATGGCCCACTAACAAAGCCATCATACTTCCGCACTAAGAACCTTCAGGCATATTGGAGGGTTCTCTTTGACATAATCAACAAGTGCTTCACCGCCAAACATGTTGGCCATGACTCAGCATCCATCCAAGTCCTTGCAATGTGTGCAGCTTTTGCCTACGACTGACATTACGATTACGCTGCCTTTCTGTTTGAAGAATTAAAGAGAGTCAACCTGGAGAGAGGAACAAAGCGTGGACGCAAATACATACTTCTCCAGCGTTTTCTTCAGCTGATCATCCAACACGCAATGGACAATGACGATGACATCCATAAGCGTCCAGAGACCGACGTGTACATGACAACTGCTATTCAAAAGCTGAATCTCCCAAAGGGAAATCCCACTGTTCCAGTCATGACTATTCCGCTATCTTTACTTTAAAGAGCGGTAAAAACAGATCGGGTTAGGGCTTATCTAAGGGAATTCTATCCGGATGAAGCTCGGTCAGAACCGACTGAGCCTACTCAATCCGAAGGTGAGGTTCGAGCGAGTGAGGCTGAGGGAGATGACGTGGAAGTTCAACATCACTGGGTATGGGTGAGAGGGAGATTGTTCATGTAAGAGAGGATGTTGCAGGTGAAGAAGCAGAGACGGCGGATTCTCAAAGGACCGTTTCTGTCTGACGAGGGATCGAGGTAACATCAGAGGGCGACCTAAGCCCTATCAGCTGGACAACCATCTAAAGACCATCAGTCCAATGGTCAAATCTACCCCCACCACCCACTTAGTGTCCTCTCATAAGGACACTACTTCATTCCACGAGGATTTTCCACATACTTCATCACCCTCTCACTCGGATAGTCGTGGTGTTGAATTAGGTCACATTTCGCCCCAAGTGACCAAACTTCCTTCGCCCATAGCTCACTCCCCACCCCCACACACAATGCACGACGCCTTCGTGATATCCCCCGAACGAGCTGCCTTCGTGGCAGCTCCCCAAACTTACGGATTTACGCATCCCGTTGTGGAGCCAGAAGTGATGGAAGGAAGACCTGGAGTTGCTTCATCAGTGTCGTCCACTTCAGGCCATCTCGAAATTAATCTCGAGATGCTAACGGCAGCTTTACGTGCTGCGGAGTTGTTACCCGAGCTGACCTGGATGCCCAAAAGGAGGTTGCTGAAGAACGACATACCGCCCTTCTCTCCTTTATTAAGGGTAAGGGTGTCGCTACTGAGGATCTGCCTCCACCAGGATCCCGTTCAGTCCAATCTCAACTTTCGGTTCTTTTAGACAAAATAGACGTGCTAACTCGCCTGATTCTTCAAGTCCTGGAGCAGCTCAACTCCAGAATGGACCGTCTTGAGTCTGCCGTCATAGAGTTGTAATGCTGTCCTCAGGCTGAATCCCAGAAAAGGAAACATGACGATCAGGACGACCCTGATCGCCATGAGGGGGAAAAACGCAGAAAGATTCATTCTAAGGACCTCATCATGATTTTAAGGAGAGCTGAATCTGAGGGAGCGGACATACAAGGGTCCGAGGAGCAGAGGTATAGGGCTCAGGAAATGTTAGAAGACGAGCCGTTGGTTGAAGGTCCGGCTCCGTTGGATCCAATGTCAGCTATGGTCGAATTTGAACCCGCTCACGAAAAAGTCGAAATCATATTGGTGTCTGATTCAGACTCCGATATTGACGACGACTATCCCTAACTCACCCCAAAACCTGAGCCTGGAAGAAAGATTCAAGATGGTCTTCAGGAAGAAACCAGGGTCGTTCAGCAGGCGCTTACTGATGGAACATACAAATGTCTCGAAAGCTTAACAGGCCGAGTATAATCAGTTGATGCTCAGGGAGAAGAGGTCAAAAGTGTCAAAGTCAAAGATAAAAAGTCTTCTCACCATCACGATGTGCAAAAGAGCTAAAGTATTCTATCCAGCCTTTCAGGTAAAAAGAGAAGATGGTACTGTTGAGGAGTTTTACGAGAATGACCTTGATTATGTAAATGTGGACGACGTTGAATTTTTGCACGAGAAATTGAAACACCGAATCAAAAAACGTCTGTCTCACATGACCGCCGTAGCCGCACTCACACGAAGTATGAACCGCCGCTCAATCATTATGTGCTTAAGAGACTTCCAAATGGCTATAGAGAGTGCGCTGGTCAAAGTCGGTTTACGTGCCCATGAGCTAGACAGCTTCCTGCTAGCTCATCATCCTGCATATAGAGTTATTTAGAGGAGGCCCAAGAGTTATATTTTTGAACCAAAAAGGACATAAAAGATTCATGCGCTTCGAGGATCTCCCTTGTTACTTTGATGGAACAATCAGATTGGTCAGAGCTGAACTTACAAGAAGAATATAAGAATTTGATGCTCAGCCTAATCTAGAACTCAGATGCTCACCAAAGGAGATACAAGACATCCTCAGCGGCATTGAATACCTGAACGAACGACTACATATGAGGCAAGTGGTTAGACGATTCGATGTCATCCTTGGCCTCCGAGATACTACTGACCATGTGAGAGTTCCGCCACAATGATCGAAAAGGGGGAGATTGTTAGATATTAAATTTCGATCTTGTGTATTTATTTTTTAATAATTATTTCCAAAATAGTTTGTCTTGTAATTTATTTCTAGTTAGTTTCTTTGTATTTAAAGTTAAGGGGGGCCAAAGTGCAATTCCCTTGAAGTTAAATTAATTCTCCTAGGTATATAGGGCCTAGGGTTTTGTAAAAGTGTAGTTGGCAATTTGAATTGAATACTCGGTCATTTTCTCTCTAGCCGCCGCCTCTCATATTCATTATTATTCTCTTTGTCTTCTTATAATCATTACTCAATCATTGAGCATAGTTTCTGTTTGTAAGTGATTATATACGATTTTGTGCAGATATTATCTGTGAATCATTCATAACAGTCTTTGAGTTATTCTCATCTTAGCAAGACAGCGGTGACAGGTCTGTACTCACGTACAACAAAGTGACTTATCTTGCTAGTTTAAGTCAAAACAATGGTGACAGGTCTGTACTCAGGTACAATAAAGCGACTTGTTTTGACTTCCATTTCTTTACGAAACTTTTTCTTTCTTTGTTTAAGATGTATTTTGATGAAGTTATACATCCCCCAGATAAATTTGCATACCTCATTCATAGTCATTGTATGTATGTCTCTAATATAGAAATTAAGACCTTTTGGTCATACATCAAAGTTAGTTACACATATGAAATTTTCTTGATTATATTATTAGCTTTACAAAAATCCTTCATGTATTATGCCTACCAACACATCAGACAAGAACGTGTATATCACTTAGAGTTTTAGTGCATTATGTGTGAAAATTTAACACTTAGAATTTGTTAGACTATGCTAAATCTCGTCACTTTGAACCTAAGACTCTAAGACTTCTCTCATTTTTCAATATTCTCTTTTTTTGAAATTTTTATGCTTCTCTCTCTTTTTTTTTGTTTTTCACGTTTAAGTAAAGCAACTAAAAAGATAAATTAAAAATTAAAGAAAACTTTAAAAGAAAGAAAAAAATCTACCAAGGTTACTCCGGATTAAACATGCCATTTAGTTGGATTAACAATTGAAAGCGTGATCTATTAAATGCTTTTGTGAAAAGATCAGCATTATTGTCTTCCACTGGAACTTTTACCAGTTTAATCAAGTTTTCTCAGCACAATCACGAATAAAATGATGTCTTATGTCAATGTCCTTAGTCTTACTATGTTTAACTGGATTATTAGTTATAGGCAATTGTTGACTGATTGTCTATCCTGATGGGAGTATGAGTATAAGTCAAACCGTAATCCCACAATTGTTGTTGAATCCACAGAACCTGTGAACAGCAACTACCCGCGGCTACATACTCGGCCTCGCACATTGATACGGCTACCGAAGTTTGTTTCTTGCATTGCTAGGATACTAGTCTTCCTCCAAAGAACTGACAACCTCTAGTCGTTGACTTTCTGTTCAAGCTACACCCTCCATAGTCTGAATCCGTGTAAGCCTCCAATTCCAGATCTCCATCAGCATGATACCAAATACCCAGCTTCGGTTCGACTTCAGGTATCTTAGAATCCGCTTCACAGCTTTCAAATGCATCTCCTTTGGGTTAGCTTGAAACCTGGCACAAATACACACAGCAAACATTATATCAGGTCTAGAAGCAGTTAAATACAGAAGTGACCCGATCATGGCCCGATATAAAGTCGGATCCACATCAGTGTCACTATCTGTACCCGGTCCGAGATTATGATTGACTTGTATAGGAGTACTGAAATGCGCTGTAAGCTTTGTTCCTTCCATCCCAAGCGATCTAAAATGTCATACACATACTTCATCTGATGAATAAACATTCCCTCCTTTCGTTGTTCAACTTGTAAACTAATAAAGAAGTTCAGTTCTCCCATCGCACTCATCTCAAACTTAGACTTCATGACCTTCTCAAAATCCTTGCACATTTGTTCATTAGACGACCCGAAGATGATGTCGTCCACGTACACTTGTACCAGTATAAAGTCTTCACCTTTCCTCTTAACGAATAGTGTACAATCAATTCTCCCTCTCTCAAACGCATTGTCTAAGAGGTGAGTTGACAGTGTCTCATACCAAGCACTAGGTGCCTGATGTAGTCCATACAAAGCTTTATCGAGTCGATATACTCTGTCAGGATACTTGGGATCAGTAAACCCTGGGGGTTGCTCGACATACACCAACTCCTTCACCTTGCCGTACAAGAAGGCACTCTTGACGTCGAGTTGATATACCTTAAACCCTTTGAAGGACGCGAATGCCAGAAACAATCGAATCACCTCAAGCCTCGCCACTTGTGCAAACACTTCGTTATAGTTTATCCCTTCTTCCTGGTTGAACCCTTTGACAACGAGTCTTGCCTTGTTACGAGTAACTATGCCTCGATCATTCCGTTTGCACTTAAAGAGCCATTTGGTCCCTATAGCAATTTCTCCTCGTGGAAACGGCACTAACTCCCACACTTCTAGCTTTCTGAACTGTGAAAGTTCCTCTTGCATAGTTTCAACCCAAAAATTGTCTTTCAGAGCCATTTACACATTCTTTGGCTCTACTTGTGAAATGAAACACGAGTATAAACACGTGTGAAATGCCTCAGATCATTGATCATCGATAACAACACTGTGTTACTATTCACACTACTCCTAGTTCTCATACCGGCATGTGGATTCCCTATGATGTCCTCAATTGGATGATCCTTATTAACCCTTAATGTCTCAATTTCATCAACTTGAAGATTATCTCCTAAAGTTGATACTATTTCACCTACTGGGGGTATGACTTAAGACGGAACAACTTCCTCCTCGTGATCACTATCTTGGGAGGTAGAATTACTTGTCTGATTCTCATCCATAAGTAACTCAGGTTCATTATTTGCTGGATACCCATCTTCTGTCGTTGTAGTCTCAGATGTTGATGGAATGCTTGAATTTCGAAAACCTCTACCCTCGTTGTTGACATTCAGTGATGAGAAGTCGTTTTCCAATATCCTGCATTTCCACTAAACGGTATGTTAAATGATTCAAACACACGGTCATAATCAAATAACCATTCTGGACCATTTTGGGGTTCATGTGAATAACTTGTTACGTCAATGTTAAACACAATTTCGACCGTACCATTTGTTTTATTAAAAACCCTCTTGTTTGGTGAGTTAGAAACATAACCTAGGAAGTATCCTTCGTCAGCCTTTTCACCAAACTTAGGTTGATCTTTTGTTTTCAATAAAGTATATGGCACCCCAAACGGTTCAAAGCCAGTTAAATTCGGTGGTCTTTTATTCAGAACTTCATAACAGGTTTTGTTCAGTGATTTGATAGTAAGGACTCTGTTTAAAACATGACAAGCGGTATTCACTGCCTCCCCCCAAAACATGGTAGGAAGCTTTAAATCCGAGAGCATAGTCCTTGTTGCCTCAATCAAAGTCCTGTTTTTACGTTCTGCCACCCCATTTTGTTGTGGCTCATAAGGTGCACAAAATTGATGCACGATGCCTTTAGTTAGACAATATACACCAATTACTGCATTCTTAAACTATGTTCCGTTATCACTCCTGATACGTTTTACCTTTTTCCCGTATGAGTTCTCGACTTGGTCTAAGAAACCAATCAGCGTGTCTGCTGTCTCGTCCTTCGTACATAAAAAGAAAACCCAAGAGAAACGTGAGTAATCATCAGTAATAACTAAACTAAACCAACTACCACCTATACTCCTTTTGTTGATTGGACCGAAGAGATCTATATGCAGCAAATCGAAGGTGGAAGCGATTGAGTTTTGAGTTTTTGACTTGTGTGACTTCTTATGTTGTTTTCCTTTCTTGCACGGTACACACTTGTCTTCAAACTGAAAACTCTTCAATGGAACACCTTGCACAAGGCCATTTTTCGTGATGAAGTTCATCTTCCTTAAGTGCAAGTGTGTCATGCGTCTGTGCCACAGTAGAGATTCGGATTCTGAAGCCTTTGATAATAGACAGATAGTTCTCATCGATGAATCTGCTACACTCATGTCCATCATATACAGATCATTCACCCTTGGGGCTCTCATCATAATCCATTCTTCAGTTATCTTGAATCCTGGCTTCTGCACTAACGACTCTTTTTCAATAAAGATGACTGAATTCTTCTTATCACAAATCTGAGAGACAGTAGTGAGATTGTGATCAAGTTTATCGACATGGTAAACTTGATCAAGAGTGATCGTCCCATTAGTGACTACTCCAGTTCCAGTGATATTTCCTCCCTTATTCCCAGCAAATGACACAAATCCCTTGTTCCCACCCATGAAGTCCGTCAGTAGACTTCTTTCCCCAGTCATGTGACGAGAGCAACCACTGTCAACCAACCATTTGTTGTTAAGACATGTAGTTAACTCCTGCACATGAAAGGAAACAAGTTAGTTATCATGGGGAACCTAAGCCATGACTGACCTAGTAATACCATTCTCATCCACATACTTAAACTCTTTCAAATACTCATCTCTCTTTTCAGGTGACTTGGGTTTTTATGTAAGAACCTGTTGTGGTGCTGAGTGATTAATATTCACTCTTTGCGGTGGAGCCCTAGAATAATGTCTATTATAATGCATTTCACTAGTATATCCCTGGGCTCTTCCTGGTGTCTGTTGTCTGTTAGGGGTATGTGACCTAACTGGAGTGTAAGTCCTCTTAAGTGTTGTACTCCTATAGACTGGTTGTGGTCCTGACCTAGATTGACTAGGGACTCTATTCGGTGAATTAGTCCTAATCACTTCATTTTGTCTGACTGACACCGTAATTTGTTTAGCACCTACACGTGGTGTTGCCTTCAAGTTCTTCTCAGTGTTCTGAGAACTACTTGTACTTGCAATACTAGGTACCGATTTTAAGGCTGGTTGGTCTGGCTTCCATAGTACTGATGTAGACTCTACTTTCTTATAAGGACAACTAGACGCAACGTGACCTTTCTCATGACATCTGAAGCAAGACATTTTATCAATTGGCTTTTTATATGTACCCTTTGACTTAGGTGTCGCACTAGTGTCATGTTATTTTGGTTCAACTACTGTGTTTACAACCTCTTGATGATTATCACTTACAGATTTTGCTTCTTCTAGTTTAGTGTCATTAGTAGACTGCACAAACTTAACTTTCTTAATCTTAGGGGTTGTGGTTGACACCTTAGTTGTAGTTATCTTCTCAGTTTCAGTTACAGTTGCTACCTCTGATTCAACCGTTTCTGTCGTCTTATCTTGAGGTTGAGGCACATAATTATTGTTGAACAGTGGAGGACTTTCCTAATGACCTAGGTCCACTGGTTTCTTAGACTGCCTCTGAGCATCTAAGATTTTGCCTAGATTTAGGGATGAGTTCCTAAACTTTTCAAGTTTGTTATTGGCCTCTCCAACCATAACTCTAGCTTCAGCTAGTTCTACATCCTTAAGAGTGATTTCTTTGGTCAATGATTCTACATGCTCATACATTAGTTCTAACCTAACACATTGTTCACTCAACTTATCTTTTAGAACTATCACATCCTGAGCATCAGCTTTCATCTTGGCCCTTAAATCCTCCTTAATATCTAGAAGACTAGCATTATCAGATTTTAATGTTTGGATTTGAGCTGTCATGGTGCTATGTGTTTCTAGCACTAGATTCAATCTATCATTTAATGTAGCACATAAACACATAAGTCATGAAATGTAGAGAAGTTAAGAGTTACCTTTTTGCGATCTGATTCCACATTAGCCATTTGAGCTGCAAACTCCAGAGTGGTTTGCTCCTTAGATTTTTCCACCAACAAAGGAATTGAATCAGACTGCTGGGTGTCCTCCTTTTTTGCTTCAGCTCGTTCATCGGTCTCAGTTACCAGAGCCATAAAAGCTCTGGCATTTGACTCCGGATAAGTACTCCATTCATATGTTCCATCGAGCTGTCTGTTAGAAGATACATTTGTTAACAGACCAGCTATCGCAGCTTAATTCCTTGAATTACCAGAATGTTGTCTTCCTTGATTCTGATTTTAATAATTCTCAACCTTTGGCTGTTGACACTCTCTGGAAAAATGTCCCAATCCTTGACAATTGTAGCATTTCACCTTTGACTTGTCAAAACCAACGTTGTTACTCACACTCAGATTCCTACCCGTTCTCTTCATGAATCTCTTGATCCTTTGCGTAACCATGGTCAGTTGCCATTGTAGGTCCATCTGCTCCAAGTCGTCTGGATCTACCTGATTGAAGTCCTCTTCCCATAGAGCTGGATCGTTTATTTTGCCTTGAACGCAGTTGCCGTAGGCTGCTACAAACAAAGATAGAAGATTTAGATTATCTTCAGCTGACTTAGCGCTCATAGGCATCTTGGTATATCCTTGAGAAGTTGGTACTGAGTGTTGTGGTTTTTCTTCCGGTTTAGAAAACCCTAAGAAAGCTCTATTACCAGATTCTTCATATTAGACTGGTATTGATTCTTCTCCAGAAAAAAATGTTGTGGCCCCTAACTTCAGTTCACTAGAAGTTGAAGTCTTTGATTTTCCGAAGTACATTTCAGGGTCTTGTACTTGATCAAATTCCCTCTCTTTCTTTTGTAGCTTAAAGTTGTAGGCCCTCAGAGTTCCAATGATCTCTTCCAGAGTGAGAGTTTCAAATTTTTCTTCATCATGCTTTATCAGCACCGTGTACATCTACCACTTAGCTGGTAAAGCATCCAGAAGCTTCTCTATCTTTTCTGTTTCTTGATACTTAACACTGTGATTATCAAGTTCAATCAACATATCGTAAAATCTAGTAATCGTTTCATCCAAGGTCTCATTCTTTAGTGCCTTGAATATCGCAAATTGCTGCTTTAAACATCTCCGTTCTCCCCTTTCTTACCGTGGTATTTCCTTTACACCTCTTCTCTAAAGCGTCCCAAAGCTCTTTAGAAGTTCTATAATTTCTATGCGTGTGCAGAATCTCCTGAGGTAGTGCCATTCTAATTGACGAAAAAGCTCGATTCTCGGCATCGTAAATCTTTTTGTCGTCATCTCTCATATTCTGATACATCAAAACTTTTAATCGACCCTCAAGCTCTTGTGTCAGGGGAACGTATCATTCGTTAATGCATATCCACATAAGCGTATCGTTAAATCTTGAGAAGTCTCCAAATCTGTCCTTCCACCAGTAATAATCTTATAATTTCATCAGCTTGGGTGGAGAGTTAGCTTTGCCTACTTCATGGTCCATTTCCAAAAATTTATGCAAACTCGACATTCTTTTGAAACTTTTTGTTTTCGAACTTAAACAACTTAATTCAAAAATAAATTTAAAACAAATCTTACGGACTTAGTTAAGTTTGTATAATTTTAATTTTAAATTTGTTACGTAACTTAAATTCGTTTGAAGGTTAAGTTCAAATGTAACAAGTTCGAAAGGCTGCAAGTTCGAGAAACCCTAAACTTTCTGACAAATTCGAACCTAATCAAGTTCGAAAAACCCTAAGAACTTCTGACAAGTTCGAAACAGCTCAAGTTCGAATTCCCACCAAGTTCGAGACCCAATAAAATCGATTCCCAGACAAGTTTGAATTCTCTGACAAGTTCGAAACCCATATAAATTCGAAAAACCCAAAAGCAATTTCGAGAGGAGCGTATTCTGACAAGTTCGAAGACCCTAATACAACCCTTAAAATCGAGCGCCGCAAGTTCGAGAAACGGCCAAAAATTCGATTTTTTCAAGATTTCATACTAAACCAATGTTTTTAAGATTAAAAACACTGATTTTGAATGAAAAGATGAACTAATATGAACTTTTTCCCATAACCTTGCTTGTAGAACTCTGAAAACTTTGAAAACACGTGATTTATCCGAGAAAAACGTCAAGAAACCTTATGAAGGTTCACCAAACACGAAGAACACTCACGATGGCTCTGATACCACTTGTAAGGTCACCACGTCTACGGATCTGATCTTGACGCGACGCCGTCCAACGAGTGCGGAATCCTCGTTAGACGCTCAACAGATCGACCCGCACAGAAATCGGAGCCTAACACAATGATAGCTGATGTAACAAATGACCCCACACGGTGTATTCCTCCAAGAAATACTCTCTGATCACTTTCTAGCACGCACGTGCACTTGCAAAGCTCTGAAACTCGTAGTTATCAAAGATTATCAAATAAAACGGATTAAGTCCTAATTATATCAATTAAGTTCGAACTAATCCAGATAAGTTCGTTTAGGCCCAAGCCCACGAACATGTCTAATATCCTACGAACTTAGCTTCACTAAGTTCGTTTGGGTTGGGTTAAGTTCAAGGCTTAGCCTTAGAACTTATCTTCACAGTCTAGAACTTATCTGCACCTTCTAGAACTTAACTTGATACTCTAGAACTTAACATGCAAATGTAGACATCATACACAATTATTAATTAACACACATAACTTGTATTAATAAAGCCTCATCTATTATAAATGACTATCTATTACATATCTAGACTGCTATCATCACACAGGGTGTACCAACATTTGTCTTTCGTAATTAACCATCTCATTTGTTCAAAAAATAATTTATTCTTTTAACTTTTGTATAGCTCCCTTGGAAGAGTGCAAGACCTTTTAGGTCTTCTGAGTTGGACAATATAGTTGATATTTGGCTTCAACAATTTTTGTCCGTTAATTTTCAAAGTTGACTAGGTATGTTTTTTATTTCCTTTTAACTTAATGGTAACGAAATAAATTATTCGAGAACATAACAAACAAATTTCAACCTGATGAGCATGTTTGATTGATACTCAAGTTTGATGTTTTTTGTCATTGTATATTGCTCGATTAAGAAGTTGTTTCTTTAGACTATATTATTGGTATATATTGTATAGTTAGGAAGATATATCACAAAGATGTGTTTTGGATATAGTTTGTTGTTGATTGTATACATGACATGCGTACATGACTACAAAACATGTATTCAAAATATTGTTGTTTATGCTTATTTTATGTGTTTGGAGTTGCATGTAACTATAAACATATTTGGGATGTGAGGTTGATGGTTTTACATGTTCTTAGTAATCTTTAGCTTAGTAGACTTTCTTCATTAGTGTTGTTAATTGTTGGTACATTCAGTGTGACGACAGCAGTCTAGTTTTGTTATTGATAAGACAAGTTCTTAGGTGATTCTAGAATACAAGTCTTGGCATTCGAATCTGTGATAGATTCGAATGTAGCCATAGATTCGGATTGTTTAAGGCTTGGGATTCGAATCTGTGATAGATTCGAGTCTAGCCTTAGATTCGAATGGGGTAGATTCGAGGATGTCAATATGGACAGACTCGAATGGGCCTTGGGCCAGATTCGAGGTTGGCCCACAACAGACTCGAATCAGGGTCTATAATTAGGGATAGACTCGAATTATTAAGAGACTTTTTGCAGAATTCGTGAGGAATTGAGCATTAAGCGATCTCGAGTTTATCAGCTAGGTGAGTCCCGTTTCGGAGAGAATTAGTACGTAGGATCGTTCGTGTGTCGTTCGTTCAGCGTCTAATAGTCTCCGTGTTTCCGTTGGTTGAGAGTTGTCCGTCTAACCGTCAACGAGGATTCCGCACTCGTTAACGGATCCGCGTCTAGATAGATCTTGCATTGGTAAACCTTACAAGTGGTATCAAAGCCAAAGGAGTCTAAGGAGTCCTTCGAATCTGACATATCTTCGAATCTAAGGAATTGTTCGAATCTGACATAATTTCGAATCTAATTGAATTAAAATACTTAATCGAATTTAATCCCAAATAAATTGGAATCTAATTACATTCGAATCTATCTAGGTTCGAAAGAGTTAATTCACATTAGTTTAGAATTAAATTAATTAAGTCTAAATTCAATTTGTTTCAGAAAAGATGTCAAATCTTCAGAAATTCCTTGAAATGGATCACGAAGTTGGGAAGGCTAATGCACCGCCAAAGCTGATGAAAGTTGAGGATTACTACTGGTGGAAGGACAGAGTTACGGATTTTGTACGATTCAATGATATGCGCATGTGGGTGTGCATAGATGAAGGGTACATTCCACCAGTATCTGAGGTTGAAGGCCGTCAAAAGGTCTTGTCATATCAAATGATGAAAGAGGATGACAAGAAACTATTTGAAGCTGAAAACAAGGCTTTCTCCATTATCCGTATGGCGTTACCTCAAGATATCTTGCACACATTTCGGACTCAAAGGACGTCGAAAGAACTTTGGGAGTCTCTCCAGAAAAGGTGTGAGGGTAATCCACGGGTGCGTAGAAAGCGTACAGAGCTGTTGACCCAACAGTTTGCGATTTTCAAGGCTCTTAAGGATGAACAGTTAGATGATATTATCACAAGGTTCTATCATCTGATAACAGAGCTAGAAAGTCATGACATTGAGTATAGCGACACAGAAAAGAATAACAAGCTTTTGGATGCCTTACCCGCCAAATGGGCGATGTATGTGGCTATGATTAAGCTTGATGAGGATAAGTACTATACTCAATCGTTGGAAGATGTAGTGGGAACGCTGAGGGCGTATCATTTCGAGTTATTGAAGGCTGAAACGGATTATGAACAAGTCCAAAATCCGGCAATGTATTTCGGAAAATCAACACCTTCAGTGACAGCTGATATAAAGACAGCTACAGCGTTTTTCACAGGAGAAACTGCGTCACCAGCTGAGCCAGAGGAAGCACAATGTAGAGCTTTCATAGGGTTTAGTGGACCGGATGAGCAGTCACAAGCATCTACTTCAGGATCATCGTCTCAGGGATACACAAAAATGCCAATGAGTGCTAAAACTGCAGAGGAGCAACTGAAGCTTCTAGCATCGTTTGTAGCGGCTTACGGGAATTGTATTCAAGGGAAAATAATTGATCCAGCTTTATGGGAAGAAGATTATGATCAGGTGGATCCGGATGACTTGGAACAAATGGACCTACAATGGCAATTGGCTATGGTCACACAGAGATTGAAAAGGTTCATGAAAAGAACAGGAAGAAGTCTGAGTGTGAACAATGTAGGATTCGATAAGTCAAAAGTTAGATGTTATAACTGTCAGGGGTTGGGACACTTTGCGAGAGAGTGTCAAAGACCTAAGATTGATAATCATCAGAACCTAGGACGTCAGCATTTAGCCAGTTCAGGGAATCAAAGATCAGGGAATCAGGGTTCAGTGGCTGGTTTACTTGCTAATGTGGGGTCTAACAGACAGTTAGATGGCACATATGATTGGAGTACACATCCAGAGACTAATGCTAGAGCCTTCATGGCTGAAGTCACAGAGACTGGAAGTACGGGAGCAGAAGAGGAAGAGAAAGAGGATACACAGTTTTCTGATTCAGAACCTTTGGTGCTGGAAATTGCTGAGGAGCTAACTACGCTGGAGTTTGCAGCTCAGATGGCCAATATCAAATCTGATCGGAAACAGGTAATTCTAAACTCTTCTACTTTTCATGATTTATGTGCTTTATGTACTACTTTGAATGATAAATTGAATTTAGTACTAGAAACATATTCATCTATGACTGCTCAAATTCAATCCTTAAAATCAGATAATGCTAATTTATTAGACATTAAGGAAGATCTTCAGGCCAAACTGAGAAATGATGCTCAAGATTTACTAGTTCTGAATGACAAATTGATTGAACAAAGTGTCAGGAATGAACTACTTTATGAGCATGTAGAGTCACTGACCAAAGAGATCTCTCTTAAAGATAAGGAATTAGCTGAGTCTAGTACTAAGGTTGATGAGGCCAATAGCAATCGTGTACCTACCGCTCAGGATGAGACCAATGATATGGTTAACTCAGAGGTAGTCAAGGTAACTGAGTCCTATGAAGTATCTTCAATTACTCCTCAGGTTAGACAAACAGTACAGTGTGTTCAGTCTAGTTGTAATTCAAACCTAGAAGAGGAAAATACTGTAAGCAATGTTAACAAAGGGGAGTTAAAACAAGCTGTTGATACAGACAATCAGGGCATTAGTAAGACACCTAGGTCAAAGAGTGCCTATAAGAAATCTATTGACAAGATGTCTTGCTTTAAGTGTCATGAGAAAGGACATGTTGTTTCAGGTTGTCCCTACAAAAAGTCAGAGTCTTCATTAAACATAGGGAAACAAGAGCAGCAAATCTTAAAAACAATGCCTAGTGATGCGAGCGGGAGTAGTTCTCGAATTTCTGAGAAGAACTCCGTTGAGGTGTCACGTATAGGTAGTTGTCAATCATCGGTGTTTCTTAGACAAAATGACGGACTTAGGATTCATTCCCCGAATAGATCTCCTAGTCGATCAATGTCTGGCCCCCATACCATTATTAGGAAAAATTCACCTAAGAGGAGTCACACTCTAGTTAGGTCTAATTCTCCTAATAAGCATACGACACCAGGTAGAGCCCGGAATTATGAGACTGAAATGTACCATAACAAAAATTATTCAAGGGCTGAAACGAAAAGACCAATACAAAGGTCGAGAATGGATGTTAATCATTCAGCTTCACAACATATTCTCAATCAAAAATCCAAGTCACCTGAAAGGAGAGATGGGTATTTGAAAGAATTCAAGTTTGTGGATGAGGATGGTATTACCAAGTCAGTCATGGCTTGGGTTCCCCGTGATAACTAACTTTTCTTGTTTAGTGTGCAGGAGTTAGCTACAGATCCTAATGACAAATGGTTTATGGATAGTGGTTTCTCTTGATACAGGACAGGGGTACAAAGGACGAAACAGCAGGTATGCTTTCTGGGTCCTTAGACCAAAGTGAGAAGTTATAAGGGAAACACGTAAGGTGTGTCAATTGTGTCAGTCTGTATAAACAATGCGAATCTAGTCACAAAAGCATTTGTTAGTTCATGCTTTGGGTTGTTAGTTCAACTGAATGGCATGTGTAATCCAAAGTAACTTGACCTTAGGCTATTTTATTTCTTTTTATAGTAAGTTAGTAAGTTACTTTATTAGCTTATTATTATTTATGAAAATCAAAATAAAAAAAAAGGAGAAAACCATAAAAAAAAAAAAAAAAAAAAAAAAAAAAAAAAAAAAAAAAAAAAAAAAAAAGAGAATATCAGAAAATTGAGTTAAGTCTTAGATGCATAGTTTCAAAGTGACGAAAATTAGCACCGTCGTTACAGACTCTAAGTATTTAGGCTTTCACACATAATGCAACTAAATCCTAAGTGCTATACTTTATTTAGTTTGATGTGTTGGTAGGCATAATACATATAGGGAATCTCAAGGCTAATAAAATATTCTAGAAAAAGTCAAGCGTGTCACTAACCTAGATGTACGACCAATCGGTCTTAATTTTTATGTACAAGACATACAAACATTGAGTCTAAATGAGGTATGCGAACTTTCTGGGGATGTATGGCAACATCAAATACATCTGGAAATGGAAAGAATAGAAATATCATGTAAACTGAGAGTCGAAAACATGCAACTCTGTTGTACGTAAGTACAGACCTGTTGTCTCTGTTTAGATTCGGGTTAGCAGACATGTCGCTTTGTTGTACGTCAGTACAGACCTGTCACCGCTATCTGCTAACTTTAAAAATAAACCTTAAGTCGAACTAAGACACTTTGTTGTATGAGAATACAGACCCGTGTCCGATGTTTGTCTTTTAAAGAAAGTTTGCAAATACCAACAAGTTAGAATCTTTGTCTGTGTGCCTTGATCATAAAAGTATGTCTATGTTTGAGTCACGTAAGATAATTTCCTGATAAATAAACAGGCCAAGGGATATTCCGAAATGTAGAATGTTTAACGGGGTAAAATACCAACAATCGGCTAAATAGGTATGTCACAACAAACAATCAAAGGAATCAAAAATTCCTAAGTGTGAAAGTTTAAGTACTGAATGTTAGTATCAGACATCGCTATCTGATTGAATCTTTCTTTGACTATTCTCGCCAAAAATATACTATTTAGTGTAGGTTAGAGTAGCTTAAGTTTAAAATTAATTTTATTTTATTTTATTTTTATCTTCAGTAGGATAAAGGTCAAAGTTTCTAAGGATGCATGATTGGTTGAATAAACAAATATTGCGTGAAAATCTGTTGCTTAGTGTGATTGGTTCTGCAAAGGTTGTAAACCTCCATTACATGAAAAAGTTGAAAAAGTTGAATTTTATTCAAAGATTTTCAAAATTTTCATTTAAAGTGTTGAAAAAGTTGAAAATTGTTCAAAGTTTTTCAAAACTTACGAGGTTGGTACTATTTAAACAAAGGTAATGATAGTTTCTCTCGAACTTAGTTCTCGTGTTTGGTTTACGCTATAAACCTTCAAAAACTTTAAGTAGGAGAGTTTCATTTTATCTTTATCGTTGAATAATGATTTTAATGTCCTACTAACATCTAATGACTTGTTTCATGTGTTGATTAAGTCTATACAGTGTTAGCCTTGAATTATTCACAGAATTACAGATACTTCAACTGACAAAGGCGATTTGTGAACTTCATGCCAAGTTGGATCAGACAGAGACTGATCAGTAGCAGCAGATTGCAAATCTGGAGGCTATATTTGCATCTGGTTGAAAGATCATCCATCTCAGGGGGAGAAATAGTAGAGAGTGGAGAAATCGTAGAGAAGCTGTCCTTCGAAAAAGATGGCCTGAGCAGTGAGCTGACAAGTCAAAGAAGATAGCTCGAATAGTGAGCGGGCAGATCTTTCAAGACAGTAGTGAGCTGGCAGATCTTTCAAATATTGGCTCTCACTGTTGATCCTTAGGGGGAGTCAGTGATCGTAGCTACTGACAATAGGAAAGACAAGGATTCAGAGACAACTAAAGTAACTGAAGACATGGTCTGACCGGAGCATTGTCAGAGTAATTGAAGATGACTTAGAACTTTTTCCGAAGTGTTATGAATGCATCACTCGATGAAGGTGTTATGAATGATGATCAGAATGGGATAGATCTAGAGATGCAGAAGACTGCTCTAAATGATGAATCAGATTCTGAAGTTAGAAGTGACTGATTTTACCTTAGAAGGACCGTATAATCTAGGAAGACAATTCTGGGCTGAGGTGTTTGCAAAAACTGTCAGAAGAAAGGGTTGTACTGCAGATTTGAGAGGTTAGTCTAAGAGGTATTAGAAGCGCTGTGGTTCAAAGGAACGTGGATTAAGTTAGAGAAGCGATTCAGAATCATCAGTCATGGATAACGAGGAGAAAGGGTGATCTCGACATTCATTGTCATTAAAGCAAATAGTCTATCAAGATCAATGAACAAAAACTAGAAGCTATCGTCAAGGGGGAGTCTGTTGGTACATTCAGTGTGACGACAGCAGTCTAGTTTTGTTATTGATAAGACAAGTTCTTAGGTGATTTTAGAATACAAGGCTTGGCATTCGAATCTGTGATAGATTCGAATGTAGCCTTAGATTCGAATGGGCTAGATTCGAGACTGTCAATATGGACAGACTCGAATGGGCTTTGGGCCAGATTCGAGTTTGGCCCACATCAGACTCGAATCAGGGTCTATAATTAGGGATAGACTCGAATTATTAGAAGACCTTTGGCAGAATTCGTGAGGAATTAAGCATTAAGCGATCTCGAGTTTATCAGCTAGGTGAGTCCCGTTTCGGAGAGAATTAGTACGTAGGATCGTTCGTGTGTCGTTCGTTCAGCGTCTAATAGTCTCCGTGTTTCCGTTGGTTGAGAGTTGTCCGTCTAACCGTCAACGAGGATTCCGCACTCGTTAACGGATCCGCGTCTAGATAGATCTTGCATTGGTAAACCTTACATTAATCCTACTACATTAAATCATTTTTTTGTTGTTGTAGTCCCCTCTCAAAATACATCATGGATCATGGATGCTGGTTTGGATCATTAGATGGATTAGACCTCGATGCATGCAACTAGAAGAATGAAGCGAGGAATGAAATTTTTGTGGATGTTTCCCGTTGGTTAAACATTTGTTTCGAACATGAACTTTTGTTATGAATGATCGTTGTATTAATGGGTTTGCAATGTTAACGTTTTATTATAATTTACGTATTTATTTTAGTGGCTGCTGGAAATAGATTAAAAACGTACTGTTTTAGCAGCATTTTGTTGATAATTATGACTGCTGGAAATAGATTAAAATGGAAAATTATTTTAAAAAAAAATCATATTTAACCCCGGTTCTTTATTAATAAACCGGGGTCCATGTTACCTAATATTATAAGATAGAAGACATTCAACCCCGGTTTGTTAATAGAGAACCGGGGTCAAAAACTTTTTAACCGGGGTCTAAGACATGTATCAACAACCCTATCACCTTCAACCCCGGTTAAAAAACTGGGGTCTATTTGAAAAATAATCGGGGTTAAATGGTTTTTCTCTACTAGTGTTCCTTCTTGTTTTTAATAAAATTTATTGTTAACTTAACGTTATTTATATAACTTCTTTCATGTTTTTCACGGGAAACAAAGGTCAATTGCTGAAATGTAATTATAAAGACTTCTCTGAAGCACCTGATTAGTATATCAACAAAGCACCTCCTCAAAGGTAATAACTAACTCATTTAATAGATTAAGTGTTTTATGGTAAACCAATAAATATGTTTCTGTAATTCAGGCACCAGAAAACCTTTAACAATCCTAATGTCATAGAAAAAATAGTTCCCAAAACTCTCAAAATCAGATCTCTCTAAAATGTTGGGTTTAATCTTGATGGGTTTGTTTACGGGTCACGTTTGCATGGATATGGTCATGCATAGAGTTAGGAGAAATAAAGGGAATGGGAAAGTGGGAAGTCAATAACGTGAAGGATGGCCTGGAAATAAGGAATTAGTTAGCTGAAGTAGTCAGCATTTGTGTTTCTTTTTTCTTATAAATTGTATTTGGTTTCCATTTTAATGAGATAGAAAAAGACGAAAATAATTTGCAGCAATTTCATGTAGCCTTCGTATTTTATTGGTGTCCATCTTAAGTTATCTGTGAGTATTGAGGGTCTGTTCCAACAGTGGTATCAGAGATTGGTGAGGGCTCGTAGGAAGCGGGTTTTGAAGATCGGAGGCAGCCTCCGCCAGCAGGTATGTTGGTCGGCGGAGGGCAGACAAGAAACACAACAAAAGATGGAGAAGAGTAAGGAAGAGAGAATCGATTGCAACATTTTGCAATCAGGAAGTAGCAAGGTTTGTTTCATGAAAAAAACAAACAACAAAAATCGATAAGAAAGAAGCAAGAAGCAAGAACGAGATCAAGATCAAGACCGGTATTCTTAGCAAGAAATCAATACCGTTTCCTTAGCAAGATTTCAGAGAAAGTAGCAGCAAAGAAATACCGCAAGTAGTAAGAATCAAGAAAGCAAGAACACAAAAAATTAATGTCCGGAAAGTGAGTTCCGCTAATGACTGAAAAGACCGACACCGGTGAGACCGAAATAGTCCGGCGTAGACCCATGCTAGCAAGGAAGAAAGAACGAAAGAGATCGAAGAAGACCGCTACCGGAAAGTGAATTTCCGGTGGAAGAAAGAGAAGACCCAGAAGCCGCAAAAGACTGGACGGCATCTAGACCGAAAGAGACAACCGTGACCGGAGGGTTGTCTAGACCGAAGCCTCAATATACCGAGACCGAAGGAGAGGCATCAGGAGACCGAGACCGTAAGACCGAGACCAAAGGAGATAACCGTGACCGGTGGGTTACGTGAGAAAGGGAGGACGGTGAGAAGAATGACCGGAACTCGCCGGTGACAAAGGAAGAGAGCATGGAGCAAGGTCGATCACCAATCGGAAGAAAGAAGCTGCAGCTCGTTTACGCAAGTTAGCAAGCAAGAAACGAAAAAAACAAGTAGCAAGTTGTATCATGAAGACAAGACATAGCAAGGTAGCAAGCCGCATGATCAAAGCAAAATTACTTAGCAAGTAGCAAGAAATCATAGCAAGGAAGCAAGTAAGCTAGACACATGTTTTAGCAAGAAAGCAAGATCGAACGAGTGTCGTACAAAGTTGCAGCAAAAAGAAAGCAAGAAACGGGTCAAGATCATCAAGATTACGGGGGTGAATGTTGGGTTTAATCTTGATGGGTTTGTTTACGGGTCACGTTTGCATGGATATGGTCATGCATAGAGTTAGGAGAAATAAAGGGAATGGGAAAGTGGGAAGTCAATAACGTGAAGGATGGCCTGGAAATAAGGAATTAGTTAGCTGAAGTAGTCAGCCTTTGTGTTTCTTTTTTCTTATAAATTGTATTTGGTTTCCATTTTAATGAGATAGAAAAAGACGAAAATAATTTGCAGCAATTTCATGTAGCCTTCGTATTTTATTGGTGTCCATCTTAAGTTATCTGTGAGTATTGAGGGTCTGTTCCAACAGTTTAAAAAAAAAAAAAAAAAAAAAAACTCTAAAATGACCAAGTCCAAGTAGAGTAGTGCTATGATAGCTAAACTAAAGTGAATGAAGAAAAATACTCTAAAATGGGAGCAATAAGAGAGCAAATGTAAGGAGGAAGAGGAGTTTGTTTTCAATTTTTCACAAAAATAGTTGATGTAGTCAAAACTTTGATAAGACCACAATTAGTGAGCATCTGTTAAACTTGTTTGAATTAGGGACTTAATTCTATCTTAGTGTTAAAACCATACTTATTGTTGGTCTGATAGGCTGCACATACGGATGTATTGGCTGGATCAGAATAAATCTTGATAGTCTATTGTACAGCGTTTGTCAGAGGTCATGCAACATCACATGGAAGTGGAGTTGGGCTCTAGAGTCTATAACCACGAGACATTGATCACTAACAACTACATCTTTTTGTTTAATGACATTCTTGACCTCAAAATCTGAAAATAGAAGCAAATGAAAACATGTACATATTTTCAGAGAAAACTATTTGGAACAATGAACCAACAGATTGCACCTGAACCTCACTGTATGTACCTCCAAATACAAAGTTTGTATGCCTGAAGTAGTTCTCTGCTTCTAAAGTTCTCTTAAACAATGTTTTTTATGTTTGAGATCATATCAATTTCTAATTTTTTAGGTAGTAACTTAACAATAGTCTTTTCTTCAAGCAATACATCTTGTAAGAATACTCATGAACCTGATACACCTTTCTTTAGTATATAAAAATAGGTGACTAGGGGTGGGGGTGGGGGTATTGATGTGAGTATTTATGATTTCTTTTACTTTATTTTTATTTAAAGTAATGATGGATTATTTAGAACATAATTTCTAGAGTTTATGATTCAGTGCAAGATCTCAAAATAGGACTATTGTGAAATCCACATTATCTCATTTGTTAGTACATCCTGTGTGACGATAGCAGTCTAAGTTTAGATAGCATTTTGTGTAAGTCTATTTACTTGATATTAGATATTAACAAGTGTTTGATATATGTTGGATTATGTATGTTTGATATTGATTGTTTGTATGTTTGAACTTGGTGTAATGTATTACAAAAAGTTCAAACATAAAGTTCAAAGATAAATTCAAATATAAGATAAAACATAAGTTCAAACATAAGTTTGAATGATGAGGTTCGACTTTAGGTATAGATTCGAATTTGTCTAGGAGGACAAGTTCAAATTAGGCCTTGGGCCAGATTCGAATTTGTCCTAGACAAACTCGAATCTGTCAGTAGGGTTAATTCGATTAATTATTAGACTTTTGCAAAATTTGTCAGACGATTAGCAGAAGGCGATTTCGAACTTGATTGCAATCAAAGAGTTTCGTGAGGAGAGAATCATTGAGTTGGGGCGTTCTAAGTTGTTCGTCTATCACCGTTGTAGTCTCCGTGTTTCGGTGTGCGTGATATGTCCGTCAAGCCACTAACGAGGATTCCGCACTCGTTGGAAGGTGTCGCGTCAAGATAGATCCGTAGAGTTCAGACCTTACATCATTTGACAGGTTTATGAATAACACTTAACTGATGTTGGTGTTGGGTGTGAGGACCCTTGTGTCAAACTTCACAATGGTGATGGTATATACACAAGCAATACGATCTTTTATCATATTCGTTTTCCATAATATCTTTATCTTTGTATAGGATTTTTGAATCTTGTAGGAATTGCATTCTTAATAAAGGCTGCAGCAGCATCAATGTTGTTAATATGTTACCACATTAGCTCCATATGATTAATTCAATAAGCTGACATGGAAACATTACTTATGTCAACCATAAGAGCTTTTTGAGCAGCATTCTTTGAGTTGGTTGCAAAAGTACTTCGTTCAAGCATTATTGTATGTAAAATAATTTGCAAATTTTTACTTCACTCATTCTGCTGCGTTTTGGCAAAAAAAAAGTTGCATATTATGAAGTTTTGAATATAACTGATTGAGATTTTTGTCGTATAGCGAGACGAGCTATGGAAGCGGAAATGAAAATTTTTTCAATGACTAACCACTAAACTAGTTAGCATCAAGCAACAGAAATATATGTGTGGGATGACAACATCTAGCTAACTTTTTCTGGCCATTTACTGCACTTTGGAATCTATTTTTACATTACATTTTCCGTTGCATTCATGTGTGTATGCATGTTGTAACGCTTTTATATATTTCCCTACAATTGGTTTCTTTACAGACCAATAAATGATGCGAGTATAGTTGTTGTCGCCGCCTCACTATCATTACTTTATCTCATTGTACTTGTATTTCCACCTTGATTGATACTACTGTTTTTCATGGTTTAAGGCCATCTCATTGTTCATTTTCTACAGAACAAATGATGATGAATGGACCTGTTTGGTCTTGGTTACAATAAGATTCACATGTGTACATGTTGAATGTTCTAAAAATGTTTATATAATGTCGGTCAAGGAGCTTGTAATAAATACTTAGAAGTTTGTAGTTTGATATTCCACATAAGATTGATTTCTATGATTTAGGACCTAATGGTCTTGGTTACAATGAAAGAGGAAGTCATTGCTGTTTGGTCTTGGTTACAATAAGATACACATGCACTCTATTTTATTATATACGCTTAGTGAAAAGAATGTTTTTTTGATACACCTAGGACATGGATTCTATATGAACCAATGGATCGTGACAAGTCGTTACTACTAGTAATGACTTCCTCTTTCATTACTTCATTCTTTCCATATCCCTCTCCTTTGTTCTCAGTTAATTATCAAATGTGATTTAAGTTCGATCATTGACAAGGTTCAAAGAAAGGTTGGGCTATTGATAAAGAATCGTGTGTGTGTCTATATATATATATATGAATGGCTAAGATTACAATGGCAAAAGAGTAATAAAGATGAAATTTGTGTACGCATCATGATGCACGATTTACATATTAGACGTGCATAAGGACATTTTGGGAAAAATAATATATCAAGTCAACTCAAACTTAAATTTATATTGATTGAATATTTAATTCAATAATCACGTATTAAATGCTAATAAATTTATAAAATACACTTCTAAAATTAAAAAAATTTCAATTGAACAAAAATCCAACATGATGCTTCATCATCTTCATTAACTGTGTACCTTCGTATTCATCTTTCCTAGGTTATGCATCATCGTGTTCATATGGGGCACCAGGTTATGCATCATCGTGTTCATCGTGATGCATATCTGGAATTTAAAATCATCATCTTCAACATGTTCATCATCATCTTGATGCACCGGTAATGTGCATCATGTTTGAACCAAAAACATCAACATTCATCCTTTAGAAACATCATCGTGATGCATTGGTGTTGTGCAACATGTTTGTGTGAGAGAGAGAGAGAGAGAGAGGTGAGGGAGGGAAAGGTGGAAGAAAATAGGGAAAGTGGTTAATGATAATATTTAGTTTCCTATTTTCTAACTAATCTATTAATTAAAAGATTAAATAATTTTTTTAAAATAACTAGTATTCCTGTATTACCCTTATTGCATCCTTAGTAAATAGATTATGCATTTTTGGTTCCCACCGGTTCCCAATGCATCGTGGGGCCCCATAGAACCTCAATATATATATATATATATATATATATATATATATATATATATATATATATATATATATATATATATATATATATATATATATATATATATAAAATAATTATTATTTAATATATTTATATTATATATATATAGTTATTATTATAACAGTGTAACATTAGCATATTTATTTATGTATATATGATATGTATTATGTATCATGTTAGCATATACCATACAACAAGTATATATAATATATAATATATATATAATTATATATATAATATATATATAATATATATATATTTTATGTACATGTACATATCATATATTTATGTACATGTACATGTACATATACATATATATATATATATATATATATATATATATATATATATATATATATATATATATATATATTTATATATATATATATATATATATATATATATATATATATATATATATATATATATATATATATATATATATATATATACACATATATATATATATGTATATATATATAGTTGTTGTGAGAAGCTAAATATATCTTGAGAAATGTTAAAAGTATTATGATTCATTAATTTGAATATTGATTACCTATATTTTAAATTTGTGATTCATTATTTATAGATTCAAAAACTAATGAATCAACGTAAACAAAGGAATGAGTTGTTGATTTATTTAATCCGAAATTTATGATTCTTTGTTTATATTTTAAAAAAATGGTGAATCGAGATGTAAAAAAACGAAGCACAATGCTTCTCACAATTCTCAATATATATTTAACTTCTCATTTGATTTTAAGCCTATATATATATATGGTCGAGTTCCATGGAGTACCATATTAATGTACATGTTCATTATGATAAAATATTGAATTTCATGTAAAGTTGTATATATGTATGTTCAAAATTGCCTTCTGATTAGCTAGTTCACATCATTCACATGTTCATTATAACAAAATGTTTAATTTCATTCAAAATTGCAATATGTACAATATGCACATGTTCATGCATATATCACATTTGAAAATGTGGATATTGTTGTTTTGCATGAAATATAGCATTTTATCACAATGAACATGTAAACGATGTGAACTAGTCAACAATAATACACATTTGAACATGTGTATATTGTAATTTACATGGAATTTAATATTTTATCGTAATGAAAAGAGGCGGCTTTTAGGGTGTGTGGGAGGCTCGACGGCACAAGGCCTCCCAGTTTCACAAGGTCTTAAGGTCATAATAAAAATCTAAATTTAGACCAATAACTTTTTATTTGACATGTGTACGTTGTCCATCAGTGCATTAAAATGGAATTCATATAAAATTCAGTGTGATTCATATTATTTATTTTAATTTCTCACCAATAAGTTCTTTTGTTACACATGACCTCCACTTTACCTATTAAAATTGAGTCTCAAAATGACCAATTTACTATTTAAAATATTTAAGGGATTATGTTCTAATCACAAACATAGGGCCTCCAAAATTGATGAGGCGGCTCTGGTAATGAACATATACATTTAACATGGTACTCCAATATGCCAATTAAAGATGGTACTCCATGGATCTTGAACCTATATATATAGTAAGGATCAATGGGGTATCATGTTAGACTGGGGAACCGGAGTTTACCCAATGTTTGGTTATAAGTATAAAAGGGTAATATAGTCAATTAGGTTTATCTTAATTAATAGATGACAACTAATGAATTAATAAATCCTTTAATTATAGGGATTTACTTCCATAACAATTTAATAAATTCTAGAATGGGTTTTAGTGAACATGTTCAATTGGGTTCGACAATGGATTTTAGTGAACACGTTCAACTGGATTCGACAATGGGTTTTAGTGAACATGTTCAACCGGAGGTGTCAAATAAATGTATTTATTCTTTTCATCAAACCGTTCATGAAGATTCAAATTCATATACACTTCATTGAACATGTGCATTCGGAGTTTGTTGTGCTTTTAGTCATTGTTAACCCTTTTGGCGATAAATCAATATTGACGGTGTTGAACATCTTCAATCGTGGTTTATGGTGAGTGTAGTCGTTGGGTTCCATTTTGGTGATAAACCAAGATTTATGATGTGTCATTGTTGCACATGTTCAGTATGGGTGTCAAGAATGATACTAACTAAAATAGAGATTTTCATGGGATATACAGAATCTTTGATTCTATCTTAAAATTTTCAATACCAATTTAACCCCAACAATAATTAATGTGTGAAAGAATTTTTACCAAAATTTATATTTTTATTTAATGATTTTAATGATAAATGATTGGCTATAAATGGTTCACCGATACCCAAGTCTAACATGGTACCCCATTGATCTTGAATATATATATATATATATATATATATATATATATATATATATATATATATATATATATATATATATATATATACATACATACATATATATATATATATATATGTGTGTGTGTGTGTGTGTGTGTATCCTAATCCTCTATCTCTCTCACATTATTCAATCGACGTTCATCACAGCTTCATCAATGACCATCTCATCTTCATTGACGACCACACGGCTTCAACAAACCCCACCACCACTATCTTTTCCTATAGTCAAAGCACCACCATCTTTTCCGGCGGTCAAACACCATCCCTGTATTGTCTGTCGATGAGGAAGATGATGGTGTCGTACTAAATCATTAATCGTGATGTTTAAAGTTGAAAGCTTGATTTCCCATATATTACACAATCATGACATATAGAGAAACATACAATTAGATTTATCAATGCAAATACTCTATACGATGAAGAAGATGAAAAAGCTCTTGAGAGAAAATATATCAGTGCAAACTATTTCTTCATTCAACAACCAATTCCCTCCATCCCATATGGCTTTTGTTCCATAGGGACTTTGGAAAGATTACATAAACGGTCCTTGAACTTGAAATATTACATAAACATTTACATAAAAGAAAACAAATTATTACAAATAATAGATATTAACTAGAAATTGAAATCATAAGTCTAACAATTCTCACCCTATTTCAATTCTAGTTAACATCTCAAAATCTTCATAGATCTTGCCTCAACTGTAGATAGACCTCAATTTGTCTGATATAATCTCTAAGAGAAAGACGATCATCAATCATCTCAACGCCTCTCATTATCTTATTTCTTTCTTCCAGAGGTAGATGAAGTGGAGAAGGCAAAAGACTGTCTTGCTCTAGACGCTCATGGAGGTCATTTCTGATCAGTCGCAAGGTTCCATCTGAGAAAGCTGCTATCTTTTCGAACCTCATGAAGCACTTTTCGTTATTGATGTTGCAGAACACAACTCCGTGTTCGAGCTTTAGAAGAACCTTAATTATGGGTGGAGGTGTATTTGTGGAAACTCATAGCGAGGAGCAGCCATTCCTACACGACTACCCGTAAGGTTTTCTACAGCCATTTGAAAATCTTTGAAGATCATGGACACGGAGATGTGACGCATACTGCGAAGAACCGCCATTATAGCACAAATGCGAGTCTTATTAGGTCTTGCCTTTTTTAATCGGAGAAATAGTCACTCAAGATCACGGTGTTTTAGGGTCACGCTCTGATACCAAATGAAAGCTTGATTTCCCAGATATTACACAATATTGACATATAGAGCAACATACAATATGATTTATCAATGCTAATACTCTATAGGATGTAGAAGATGAAAAAGTTCTTGAGAGAAAATATATCAGTGCAAACTATTTCTTCATTCAACAACTGATTCCCTCCATCCCATATGGCTTTTGTATCCATAGGGACTTTGGGAAAATTACATAAATGGTCTTTGAACTTGAAATATTACATAAACTTTACATAAAAGAAAACAAATTATTACAAACAAAAAGATATTAACTAGAAATTGAAATCATAAGTCTAACAAAAGTTTTCTTTACAAACTATTATATGAACCATTATGCCTATGAATGATGTATCATTTGTAATATGACATGCTTAACAAATGTGTGTTGTGATTCATGGTAACCTATAATTTAAATTGTGATGTTGAAATATTGTGCAAAATAAAAAATTAGGTATGAATCTTCGTTGGAGTTGTGAATTGTCAATGATGTTTTGTATCGTTTCATAATGTTAGATTTTGTATCTATATAGATGTGTCACAAAGTATATATTTTGCATCAAATGTTTTATTTTGAATCACAATGTAATCATTGATAAATCAAGAATCACAGTGCAATCATTGATGAATTGTTGGTGTCATGAATCACAAAGGTAAATCATGAACCATAAAAAAATATCTAATGCGAATCATCGATAGTGTCATGAATACCGAAGCATCGTGAATCGTCAGTGATGTTGTGAATCATAATGGTGTCATGAAGCACAACAGTGTCGTTAGTCTTCGACGCTGGCGTAAACTACAAGGTGTCGTGAGTTGTTGGTGTTGTCGTGAACCATGGATGTCCCTACTTGATACAAGTGAACCGCTAATAGTATTTGTGAACCATGGTGGCGTCGTGAATCGCTAGTGGGATAGTGGCATTATGAACCACAATGGGTTGTCAATCACTGGTGGTGTCGTGAGCTATGAGGTGTCATGAGTGGCAGGTTGTTTCGTGAACCATGATTTATGTTATCATGAACCATGAATGTCTCTATTTGATACACTTGTCAAATAAGAAAATTGACTTTAATGTGAATATTGACGATTCTATCATTTCAACAGAACCATGCTAGCATTTTGTTTAAACAATTACAATTATTCACAAAATTCAAGGATTCTATTGTTTCTTACCTTCTTCATTTTAATCACGGTTCTCGCGTTATCCCTTCCTAATATTTGGTGCAGAACTGCAAAATCAACTTTCAAAATTAAATAACATAATAATTTTTAATTTTAAAACAAAAAAAAAAATTATACCACGATAACAAAAATTTTATTCTCTTCAAAATGTGACTGATGATTTTACTTATTTTGAATATTCAACATCGAATACTAAATATTCTATCTTGAATCCACTGACATTTATATATTTAACATTGAATTTAACATTATAAATTTAAATATTCAACATCGAATATTAATTTTATAGGTCTACACCAAAATTAGGTTATGTAATATACCAATCCTATATATTAAGAATTTGTGTTGCAATATATAATATGAGTTATATATATAATTATATATTTGAAATTAAGAATTAGATATAGATAAATTTATTTAGTTTAAAAAGATATATATATTATATTCTTAATTTAATACTATTAGTTAATGCTTTTAATATATTTTAGTATTATACACACACAACATAGGTCAATCACTACCACTCACACTATAACAATGTAATATTAGACACACAGAAATCACTCAATGATTACGGGTTGTGCGACGATACAAAACTGAACCGAAAACCAAAAAATTAATAAAATTAGAATTTAAAAACCATATTAAAATGTGTCTGTTTGGTCTTAGTTTTTTTCAACTTTTACAATGAAAAAAGTAACCAACCTAGACCAGACTATAAACCAATTTTTGTGAATGTCATGAAGCGATTTTGATTCTGTCCCAATTCGATTGACTGGTTTTGGCAAACGAGTGATGTCAAAAAATTGCATGTGCATGTTTGCCAAGTGAATTAAGATTGCGTTTGGTGCAGAGAATCGAAGAGAAATGAATTGAAAACAAATGATAACTTAGGAAACTTGAATTGCATATATAAATTTTCTATGAATTCTCAAGTTCGATCAGTGTATAGATTATAATTATATTCTTTCATTTCTCTACCAATGGTGGAAGTTAATGAAACATCCTCCTTTCATTTGACATAAGATAAACTCCAGGATCAACATGCAAATCAATATTAAAATATAATTAAAGTTTCAAACGTAGAACGAGCTATATGTACATCATGACTAAAGCATGAAAAGTTTATAAGTCTAGGGAGTCATGTTCTAGCTATTACAACATCATTGTTCATTTCAACATCGCTGATACCCAGTCCCAAAGCTACGTTATCTTCTATTTACCAAGTAGCTTCTAAAGTTCACTGGAAAACTAGATGATAGCCTATGCAGAAGGCCCAGCAATGTCTTTTCCTTTGCCTGAAATTATTTGAATTCAACAGTAAGCTATGGCTTAGTGAGATAACAGATTACACTTTCAACAAATATTTATTTACAAACCAAATGTGAAAGCGGACAATGTTTGCCCCTTCGTGCGGAGGGCATGGATGACAAGTTTTTATCATGCAGTGAAAGTATGGATTTCCGAGACATAATCTCCATGGTAGTTCAATTATTGATCGGGGTTGTATAACCTAGCTGGGATGAGTATATGGGATGATCAGTCCCCGACAGTGGCATGCTGTTAACCTCAGCCCAGGTCACACCGGATTATGAGATTATCATCATGCCGAAGCATGTACTAAATTGTGCACTTTCAAATGAAAGTAGGATTCAAGTTTATAACATGTCAAGTGCGAGTCAAATCATATAAGAGTGTCAACTGGTATGTTTTGAGCAACAAGAACATGCCAACAAATATGAATGCAAAGACAATAAATGCTTGAATAGTAATCTATCACTCACAGTGGTTTTACTTAGCAAGAATGCCATGGAAGGATACCACAGGGTCTTACACAATACCGGCAGGATTTTAGGATTGTTAACACAGGCTTTTACCGCAATTTACAAATAAAAAATGTGTGTTAGTCAACACCACAGAGATCTTGTTAGGTCAATGTATACATGAATATTAATATCAATAGTAGATAATTTATTGAGTTTTTATAAAACTTAACTTTGAATTTTTTAATGAGTGACCCAAAATTCGGACCACATCCGAAGTTCGGTTGAACCTGAAATCCGGGTGGTCCATGGTTCCATCCTTAGATTCTCAACTATTATTTATGTGGACAAATTACCCAAAATTTGGATGCTAGTATGATCCAAAGTTCGGATGCATTAAGACCCGAAGTTCGTGTCCAGACTTATAATGGTTCTTCAAGTTTCCGTCTGAGGCTCATTAGGTCCGAAATTCGCATATAACCGAAATTTGCTCATCAGACCTGAATTCATACTTAGCATTTCTAGCATTTTCCAGATTTTATTGGGTCATTTTGTACCAGCCCTGTGATTAAAGTCTATCAGTACAAATTCCAATATACCCTTTTTTAACACTTTTTAGCATTAACTTAACATGTTTTATACCAAAATAGATCCTTTTTGACCATATTTTAACTGTTCATCGAACACACACATTAAAACACATAGTAAAATTCTGAAATCACACACAAGACTTGAATCAGAAGCTGAAATTTGGTACATAGCTTACATAACACTCAATTTAAACATTCCAACCATGATTTCCAACATGCATTAACATCCACATCTCAAATATTTGATTCGGTGTTCATAAAAACCGAACACAAAAATTCTAAATTAGTAATTTAAGTAAGTCTTACCTCAAATATATGGTTGTAGTAGTTATAGTTCTTTCTTAGCAACTTAAATCCATATTTTCACCATTTGATTCCAATGTTTTTATGTTCTTGATTTGATGAGGATGAGAGAAACCGTATGTTTAGAGAGAGAAAGAAAGAGAGATGGTGGCTTCTTAATCAAGAGTTTGTGTGAACGGTATACACTCACACGCCTCTTTTATTAATTGAATTTTGCCTTAATTGAAAAATACCCCTTCAACTTTTAATTTCTCATTATAACCTTTTATTCCCTAATTATTTCCATTAGGTGATTAATTGTTAAAAATCCAAACCTTGGATTTTATTTTTGTCAACCATGACGGTTCCTCATTGTTATTGTTGCTCAAAAAACCAACAATGATGATTTCTCATCATTATTTATCATTTTTAATATCGATCGATGTTCATCTTACCAATGATGGTCCATTATTGTTATGCTTGTTCAAAAGACAACAATGATGATTTCTCATCATCATTTATCATTTTTAATTTCATGATTTGAAATTTTACTTAATTGTCATATCAATCCATTAATACATAAATTTGTGTCTTAATTGTTCATTACATGTAAATCAAATTAGGGATATTACAATTAAGTTTACACTAAAATTAGAGAAAGAGAATTACAACCACCATATGACTATTGCATTTTCAAATTTGATAATCTAAAAAACCATCGATCCTTTTTTTTTTCTCTATGATTCTCTATACCAAACGCAACCTAACAGTTATTTGTTGAATTCTAATCAACTAAAAAAGGGCTTGTAGCCCTACGGTACCAGAAATTGGGGTTCGAGTCTCATTTGTGGACAAATGTATTGAGTTAGGAGTAGAATTAGATGAGTATATATGTGTTTTACTATAAAAAATATTAAAATTTCATTGGTTGTCATGTCACAAGTTATGAATGTAAGACTATGTTTAGAGAAAGAAAATGATCAATTAATCAAAAAGTTTCAGATTTACATTGTACATTAAAGTTTCATATTTACATAGTACATCTTGAGGGTTAATATTGATAAAACTCAATCAATTTTTCTCACTTTCTCAATTAATTATTTTATTGAAAGTTGCAAAGGAACAACTGTTAGACCCCATGTGCTGAAGATGAAAGGTTATCTGGATCATCTTAGCAGACTTGGGTATCACATGACACAGGAAATGGCCACAAATTTAAATCTCAATTCCTTATTGAAGGAATTTAAGCAATTTGAAATTTATTACAATATGCATAATATGGAGAAGACTATCGGTGGGCAGCATCAGATGCTCTAAACTGTTGAGGGAATGATTAAGGAGAGAAGATATGAAAAGAGACAGAAAGGAAAGAAAGTTCCCAAGCCGAAGGTTAAAGCTAAGAAGTAGCTAAAGCCTAGAACCAGAGAAGTCAAGTCCAAGAATAACAAATGCTTTGAGTGGTAGGAAACTAGGTACTAGAAACGGAATTGTCCTAAATACTTAGAACTGGTCATGGTTGACCGCATTGAGACTTCGGGTATATGAATCATTCCCTTTTATTGTTCTTGGATATGTGATAGGAAATTGAACAAAGTTTTATGCATAATGTTTGCAATGACCAAAATGAAGTGAAAAGAGATGATAGGACTATTGGGAGCATAGAGACATCTTAGAGAATACTTTGTTGGACACTATTTCGTTCATGTCATCAATAATTTATCATGGCGTAATAATCAATTTTGTACGTAGTTGAATTTCTTGCAAGTATTTTTGGGATAAATAAATAATTTTTGGTGTTGAAACTTTATTGCTTGAAATTCCTATTGTTTAAAGTTATTAAGCCATGATTATAGGCTATTGATTCAAGTGGAGCTTGAATAGTAACTTGTCAATAGAGATTGGACAAGCTTGTAGTTACATGGAGCTTAATTCACTTAACTTGTCAGATGCAATTAAAGACTTGATAAGTCAGGAGTGTTTAGACAAGAAATTATCGCATTTTATATAAAATTTCATGTGAAATGTATACAACTTGTGTGATGGTTAGTCAAGTAATAGCCTCTGACCTGTTTAAACACTCGTCGACAAGTTTGATGGAACACCACAACGAAATGTTGTATATAACCAGGATATGGATGCATATCACAAATATTGAACACAAAGTTATTAAATTAAGATATCTTGTAAAGATATATATAAACCGCATACTGTCAGTCTCAAGACTAAACATCTAAAAGTATCACTAGTAGCAATTACTCTGAATTGCTAGAGCTCCTAAATTTTAATCCTGGTGTCTGTTCCTCTAAAGATAATCAATATAAATTTGTAAGGAGATTCAGAATGGATCTGAATAATATTACAAGAACTTGTAATAAAGAACTAGTGAAATTTTTCAATGATAAACGCTAATGAAGTTAAGTCAGTTAACTAGAGAACATTTCCACAAATATCATGTCTGAAATTAATTTGTCGATAGATCATATTACCATTACATTTGATAAAGGAACAGTTGCATTAAATTGATGGAAATCATGTTGTGTTTATTGAGATAAAGGAGATCAACATGATATCTTTAATGTTGTTCTATTTTGCATGTTTTAGGAATCCAAGAATAAATTTGAAGTTATTCTAAAAATAATCAATAGATGCTTGTTATTGTGGGAACCACAACGAGAATTAATAGGCTACTGTGCTTTTTGGTTGATATTCATGGGTGATGAATATGGCAAAGATTGAACCAAATTCACAGGTATTTGTCGCAAACAAATATTGGACAGACCCACCGATTGAGACCACTTTGTGGATCATAGTCATGAATCGTCTCAAAAGGGTAATCCTTAGTACCTTAGATGTCTACGTACTTCAGTGCGGGTGCCGATGTATGCTTGGCCTAACCTAAAGTCATCCATAAGTGGGTGATCATAACGGTCCAAGGCTGGATGCAGTGGGAGTCGTGTTGGAGGCCTCGTTAGTCAATATGGGATTTGCACATTATTTTAACTAAGAAGAGATATTTTTGGGCCCCTCGGTGATCGATACTGAAAGAAATGCATGGGCGTGGTCGGACAGAACTTATGTGTTCTACTCTGTCTGTTACAGTTCAGTATGAGATCAGAGAGTCGAGAAACATGATCGTGTTTGCTACGGTTGATCTAATCCATGCCTAGCTTTCACATTGAAATATCATGATGCATGGGATCTAAATTAAGTTTCTTTTTGGAAGGTCGTTTCAACAAGAAATCCCCGAATGTGAGTCAGAGTTTTTATGACATTAGTTGTCTAAAGTGTCTAGCCATGACCTTTTTAGGTGCATGCTGCATGATAGTATATCGTTTTACACAGGTGGGAGTATGTTAGTGTATGTTGTGTAAAGATGACATCACTACTGCATCGTGACTGATTTCATAAAACACTTAAGGGTCCCACCGATGAGCGCAACTGGGCAGATGCAATTAAACTATTTAATAAATGATATTCGATATTATTTATGACACGGAATGTTCATTAAGATTAAATTAATGAGTGATTAATTATATCTCAAAGTACGGGGACTAAAATACAATATTATATATTGTAGTGATTTAATTGTCATTCGATGATAATTAAATAAGGGCAATTTACCAAGAAAGGTAATATAAAATTCAAAAATTGCCAATATAGGTAATGTAATATTTTTTAGGCCAAGAAAGATAACATAAAATTCAAATTTGACAAAAAAGGGTATTGATGACAAATTAAGAATGTAAATTTTTAATTTTAAGCTCTCTTTTTTGGTAAGCGAATAATATTTGATTATCTTTCTTGGTCTAAAATTTGAATTTCATGTTCTTTCTCGGCCAAAATAAAATTTTATATTACATTTCTTGGCAAAAAAAAATTTTACAATACCTTTATTGTCAAATTTTATATTTTATATTACCTTTCTTGGTAATTTTCCCATTAAATAATTATCTAGTCTTTTATTTATTATTGAATATTTGATAAAATATGTCTTTATTTGAATTGATATTATCATCTAATTATTAGATAACTAGATGGATAACTATAAACAAATAAATAGAGATAATTATACATAATTATCTAGTCATTTATATATTATTAGATAGATTCAGGTTCAAAAAGGTACCTCTCGAAATCAAGTGCACCAGAAGGTACCAACCTCAAAAAACTTTTTTTAATTTTTTTTCTCATAACCATGTTTAAGTTAATGTTATACACATGATATATGAATTTCACATACATTCACACTTTTTGTGTCCTTAAAAATTATGTGAATGCTTAATGCATATTTATGTGAATGGTCATCCATGTGAATGGTCATTTCACACCATGTGAATGGTGTGAATGATCATTCACATGATCTTTTTTTACCATTCACAAGATTTATGATGTTACTCCTTTTGAAAAAAAGTCTTATAATGTTGCCTTATACATGTCTATTCAAAAAAAATATATGTGAATGATGATTTACATTAGGGTACGCTGGGTACGCTGGAATCTCATAGGTACGCTGATGAACCTGATTCTTATTAGATAATACATAAAAGATAAATATTATTTAATAGATATATAATTATAAAGATAATTATACAATGTTTAAACAATAAAGATACTTATTAAGATATATATTATATTATTATATTAGAGTTTAATTTTATCAAAACTCTTAATTTTATAAATATATATATATATATATATATATATATATATATATATATATATATATATATATATATATATATATATATATATATATATATATATATATAGACACACACACACAGCCCAAGTTACATAGATATATAAATATATCAAATTAAAACGCTATTTATCTTAAACTTATTACCATTAGAAAAATTAATTTTATGAAAATCAAAACACGTTCAAATAAGTTTATAATTTATATTCATATTCAACTTTTGTTAAAGATAGAATAAACGCAATGTGCGGCAATAAGAGAGATAACGAATAAGTTTTTTTATAAACGTCAAGAAAGAAAGAATATTTTAATATGTTATATTGTCATGCAATGATCAAATTATATTGTCATCGTTAGGTTTATGTACACGTATCAACAATTTTCAAGTAAAACTGCAAAGTGTTAGTGCATCCTGTGTGACGATAGAAGCCTAAGTTGTAGATAATCTTTTGTAATAGTTAAGGTCTTGGAAATTGCACGTTAATTCACATGTTTGATATATGTTTGATAGTAGTTGTATATATGTTTGATCTTGTTTGTGATTGATGTTAACATAAGTTCAAAGATAAGTTCAAACATAAGTTCTAGAATAAGTTCAAAGACAAGTTCTAGAATAAGTTCAAAGCCAAGATTCGAACTTAATGGTGGACAAGTTTGTGGGCTTGGGCCTTCTCGAACTTGTCCAGGCTAAGTTCGTAATTAATTTGTTATAATTAAGAATTAATCAGTTTTGATTAAGAATCTTTGCAGAAATTCATGTGTGAGGCGATTACGAACTTGTGTGCGGTTAGCAGAGTGTTATTGGAGAGATTCACGTGTCGGGACGTTCGTCGTTGCGTCTATCATCGTGTTGGTCTACGAGTTTCGTGTGTGTGATCAATCCGTTAAACCCCTAACAAAGATTCTGCACTCGTTGGACGGTGTCGCGTCAAGATTGGATCCGTAGGTAGGTGACCTTACAAGTGGTATCAGAGTCATAAGTGTGTTCATCGTGTTCTTCGCGTTCATCTTAAACATTCTTGGTTTCTTGACGTTTGTGACGGAAAAATCATATTTTTCATAAGTTTTTCGAGTTATACAAGCAAAGTAACGGAGAAATATTCTTATTGGTTCACTTTTTCAGTCGAAATCATTTTTTTTGTTCTTAAAAGCATTGGTTTAATCTGAAAACTTGAAAAATCGAATTTTTGGCCGGTTCTCGAACTTGTGGCGCTCGAGCATAGGGGGTATTAGGGTTCACTCGAACTTGTCAGAAATACGCTCCTCTCGAACTTAATTTAGGGCTACATTTGAATTTTGCAGATATTCAAACTTGATATCATCGAATTTATCAGATTTCGAACTTGTCAGAAAATTAAGTGTTATTCGAACTTGTCAGTAGTTCGAACTTGTCAGAGTTTTTCGAACTTGTCAGTCAGTCGAACCTGTTGATTTCGAACTTACATAAATTCGAATTTAATTTTCAAACGAATTTAAGATTAAATTAATTCGAACTTACCTAAGTTCGAAGGGATTTATTTTAAATTAATTTTAAATTAAATTATTTAAGTTTGATAACAAATAGTTTGGACAGGATGTCAAGTTTGCAAAAATTCATTGAAATGGATCACGAGGTTGGCAAGGCAAATTCTCCGCCAAAACTGATGAAGTTGGAAGATTACTATTGGTGGAAGGATAGGTTCGCAGACTTTGCTCGTTTCAACGATATGCGCAAGTGGATTTGTATCGATGAGGGATATGTTCCACCTACGCAAAAGTTCGAAGGTCGTCAAAGAGTCTTAACATATCAGAAAATGAAGGATGATGATAAGAAACTTATGAGGCCGAGAACCGAGCTTTCTCCATTATTCGTATGGCATTACCTTAGGAGATTCTACACACCTTAAGGAATCATCGAACTTATAAAGAGCTATGGGATGCTCTCGAGAAGAGGTGTGAGGGAAATCCGAGGGTTCGCAAGGGAAGGACCGAGATGCTGAAACAACAGTTTGCCATTTTCAAAGCATTGAAAATTCGAAAAGCTGGATGAGACTATAACTAGATTCTATCATCTGTTGACAGAGTTGGATAATCACGATGTTGATCATAAAGAGACTGAGAAGATAGAAAAGCTTCTTGATGCTTTACCTGCGAAGTGGGAAATGTACACAGCGCTGATCAAGCATGATGAAAAAAAATTTAAGACTCTCACTCTAGAAGGGGTTATGGGAACGCTGAGGGCTTACAACTTTCAGTTACAAAAGAAGGAACGGGAATATGATCAAGTCCAAGATCCAGAAATGTATTTTGGAAAGACAAAACCGTCAATCGCAAGTGAACTGAAGTCAGCTACAACATTCTACACGGGAGCAGAGCCCATCCCATTTGAGTCAGAAAAAACTATTAGTCGGGCATTCTTAGGGTATTCTATGTCGGAAGAAAAACCGACTCATTCAGCATCCACTTCTCAACACTACACAAAGATGCCTATGAGTGCACAATCTGCTGAAGATCATCTGAATCTTTTGGCTTCATTTGTTGCAGCATACGGAAATTGTGTCCAGGGGAAAATAAACGATCCTGTGTTATGGGATGAAGACTACGATCAAGTCGATCCTGATGACTTAGAGGAAATGGACCTGCAATGGCAATTGGCCATGGTGACTCAGAGGTTCAAACGGTTCATGAAGAGGACTGGGAGAAATCTGAATGTTGGGAACAGCAAGGTCGGGTTTGACAAATCGAAGGTTAAGTGTTACAATTGTCAAGGATTGGGACACTTTGCAAGAGAGTGTCAAAGACCTAAGGTAGAGAACAATCAGAATCAGAACCAAGGGAGATATCAATCTAGTGGTTCTGGGAATCAAGCTGTTATCGCTGGTCTGTTAACTAATGTGACATCTGACAGACAGCTCGATGGAACTTATGATTGGAGCACTCATCCGGAGTCAAATGCTAGAGCCTTCATGGCTGAAGTGACAGAGACGGGGGATGACAGAGTAGAGGAAGTGACAGAGGACAACAAACAGAATGATATAAGTCCTTTGATGGTGGAGAAGTCAGATAATTAGACCATTCTGGAGTTTGCTGCACAAATGGCTAACGTGGAATCGGATCCCAAAAGGGTAATTCTGAACTTTTCTACATTTAATGACTTGTGTGTTTTATGTGCTACTTCAAATGATAGGTTGAACTTAGTTCTAGAAACACATAATAACTTAACTGCTCAGATCCAATCATTAAAATCAGATAATGCTAGTCTCTTAGATATAAAGGAAGATCTAAGGAATAAGCTGAAAGCAGATGCTCAAGATGCTATAGTTCTAAAAGACAAATTAAGTGAACAATGTGTCAGGATATAAATTATGTATGAGCATGTTGAGGCTTTAACCAAAGAACTTACAATTAAGGAGGTTGAGCCAGCAGAATCAAAAGTCAAGGTTGCTGAGGTAAATAGTAATCTTGAAAAGTTTAGGAGATCGTCACTAAACCTAGGGAAAATCTTAGATGTTCAACGGCAGTCTAAGAAACCAGTAGGATTAGGTTATCAAGAGATTCATCCACCTTTCAACAATAAGTAGCGAGACGTCAAAATCAAAAGGCACTTATAAGAACTCGATTGATAAGATTTCATGCTTTAGATGTCATGAGAAGGGTCATGTTGCGTCTAGCTGTCCGTATAAGAAAGTAGAGTCTACACCCTCTAAATCAGAGTCTAGACCTGCTGTAGGAAAGCAAGATCAACAACGACCGGTACCTAGTATTGCTAGCACAAGTAACTCTCAACATATAGAGAATAATGTGAATGCAAAACCTAGGATAGTTGTTAAACAAATACCTGTGTCGGTCAGACAACAAGAAGTGGTTAGGAATAATTCGCCGAATAGAGTCCCTAATCAGTCTAGGTCAGGACCACCACAAGCTTATAGGAGTACAACACCTAGAAGGACTTACACTCCAGTTAGGTCTCACACTCCTCAAAGACAACAGACACCAGGTAGAGCCCAAGGATATCAATCTGAAATGCTTTATAATAGAAACTATTCAAGGGCTCAATAGCAAATGCTAACCCAAAGGTCAAGAGTGAATTTGAATCACTCAGCACCACAACCGGTTCTCAATCAAAAATCCAAGTCACCTGAAAGGAGAGATGGGTATTTGAAGGAGTTCACGTATGTGGATGAGAATGGTATTACCAAGTCAGTCATGGCTTGGGTTCTCCGTGATAACTAACTTGATTTCTTTCATGTGCAGAAGTTAACTACAGGTCTAAACAACAAATGCTTCGTCGACAGTGGTTGCTCTCGTCACATGACTGGGGAAAGAAGTCTACTCACAGACTTCAAGGGAGGAAACAAGGGATTCGTATCATTCGCTGGGAACAAGGGAGGACATATCACTGGAATGGGAGTGGTCACTAATGGGACTATCACACTTGATCAAGTTTACCATGTTGATAAACCTGATCATAATCTCATTAGTGTATCTCAAATCTGTGATAAGAAGAATTCAATAATTTTTACTGAAACTAAGGCGTTAGTGCTGAAACCGGGATTTAAAGTACCTGAAGAGTGGATAATGATGAGAGCCCCAAGGAAGAATGATTTGTACATGATGGACATGAACATATCAGATTCGTCTATGGGAACAATCTTTCTTCTATCCAAAGCTTCAGAGTCCGAATCCATTTTATGGCACAGACGTATGGCACACTTGCACCTAAGGAAAATGAATTACATCACTAAACATGGTCTGGTGCAAGGTGTCCCACTGAAGAGTTTTCAGTTCGACGACAAGTGTGTACCGTGCAAGAAAGACAAACAACACATGAAGTCACAGAAGTCAAAGACTCAAAACTCGATAGCTTCCACCTTCGATTTCCTGCATATGGATCTCTTTGGTCCTATCAACAAAAGGAGTATAGGTGGAAGTTGAATTTGTTTAGTTATCACTAATGATTACTCACATTTTTCTTGGGTTTTCTTTTTAGGTACAAAGGACGAAACAGCTGGAAAGTTGATTGGGTTCTTAGACCAAGTCAAAAACTCCTACGGGACGAGGGTAAAACGTATCAGGAGTGATAATGGAACCGAGTTTAAAAACACAGTAATTGGTGTATATTGCCTATCCAAAGGCATAGTGCATCAATTTAGTGCACCATATGAGCCACAACAAAATGGGGTGGCAGAACGAAAGAACAGGACTCTGATTGAGGCAGCAAGGACCATGCCCTCGGATTCAAAGCTTCCTACCATGTTTTGGGGGGAGGCAGTGAATACCGCATGTCACGTTTTAAACCGGGTCCATACTGTCAAAACATTGAACACAACCTGTTATGAAGTTCTGAATAAAAGACCACCTAATTTAACTGGCTTTGAACCGTTTAGGGTACCATGTACTTTACTGAGAACAAAACATCAACCTAAGTTTGGTGAAAAGGCTGACGAAGGATACTTCCTAGGTTATGTCCCTAACTCACCAAACAAAAGGGTTTTTAACAAAACAAACGGTACGGTAGAAATTGTGTTTAACATAGATGTAACAAGTTATTTACATGAACCCCAAATTGGTCCGGAATGGTTATTTTATTATGACTCATTGTTTGAATCATTTAACATACCTTTTACTGGAAATGCAGGTACAGTGGAAAATGACTTCTCGTCATTAAACTTGAATGACGACCATCAAGGTTTTCCAAAGTCAAGCATTCCATCAACTTCTGAGCCTACAACGACAGAAGATGGGTCTCCAACAGAGAATGAACCAGAATTACCTACAAACGAGAATCAGACAAATACTTCTAACTCCAAGGACAGTGATCATGAGGAAGAGAATGTACAGTCTGAAGTCGTACCCCTGGTTGGTGAAATAGGATCAAACCTAGGATAGAATCTTCAAGTCGACGATATTGAGACATCGAGGATAAACAAGGATCATCCGATTGAAAGTATCCTAGGGAATCCGAATACTGGTGTGAGAACTAGGAATAGTGTGAATAATAACACGGTATTGTTATCGATGATAACGACTCCGAGGCATTTCACACGTGTTTATACTCGTGTTTTATCTCACAAGTAGAGCCGAAGAATGTGCAAATGGCACTGAAAGACAACTCTTGGGTTAGAGCCATGCAAGAAGAACTGTCACAGTTCAGAAAACTTGAAGTGTGGGAGTTAGTGTCGTTACCTCGAGGAGAAGTTGCAATAGGGACCAAATGGGTCTTTAAGTGCAAAAGAGATGATCGGGGTATAGTTACTAGTAACAAGGCAAGACTTGTGGTGAAAGGTTTCAATCAGAAAGAGGGAATTGATTACAATGAAGTGTTTGCATCAGTGGCAAGGCTCGAGGCAATTCGTCTGTTTCTAGCCTTTACGTCCTTTAAAGGGTTGAAGGTATATCAACTTGACGTAAAGAGTGCTGATGTTGTTGATTTTATACATATTTTTCTTAGCATTTCTACCTCATTTAAGTGTTTTTTGATAGCTAAACTTTCGAATTCGATACTGAAATGAAATAATTTTGTTTCCGAAGGTTTGTAGCGGACATTTGCGATTCAAGGAAAATTATTGATGCAATGTCAAGATTTATTGATAAACTATCAAACTGTTGGATACAAAGAAGAACATTCCATGGCCATGGAATTTAGACAAGCCATGGATTTGAAGAGAATGCTCACTAATACATGGAAGACAATCCATGGCCATGGATTTGAAGATAAAAGCATAAAGGAAAACATGGCCATGGAAATCAGACCTTGAGCGCACGCAAGAAAAGGGAAGTGGGGGAAGTTTGTAAAGGAAAGGGAAACCCTAGATATTGAAGAGGAGACGGCGGCTTGGAAAGAAATTAAGAAGGAGGGCAACGCAAAGAAAATAAAGACGATTCCAAGCATCAAGAGACGCTTTTTGTGAAGAACAATTTAAGAATCTTACGAATCCGACTTCTCCATTCATCATTCTAACATTGGTTTGGTATCTTTCATGGATTCTTTTGTTAGTATTTTGATTGAGATGATGGTATCCCTAACCATGGGGTGATTTACTTTTGCATTTACTTAGATGATTGAACCCTAGTTTAGATGATAACGTTATTAGATTGAATCATTCTTTTGATTTCATTGGTTTATTTGGTTACATTTGTTTGGTAAAACTTGGGATTTCATTAGTATCAATGGATAGTCAATTCAATTTGTGGCGAAAGCCTTTTGTTTTGAATATTTATTTCGACTAATTGTTTTACCAGTTAATCGTTTCTTGAAACCGGAACCGGTAAAAAGAAGTTGTTATGGTTTTTGAAATTTATGACTTTACAAGTGAAGTTACATTGAGATGAACCATCTTGCGTAACTTGGATTACTCTTAATCATATAACTTCAATAATCAAAGTGATTGTGTTTTAATTGCATGTTTTAAGGTGGATATAGTGAAGAGCTTCACGTGTCTTTCTGATATTCATAAAGTTAAATAACCTGACCGGGAAGTTTAATTTGCTTAAGAATCACGTGAGTTAAATTCAATATCGGGCTTTAAATGCTATCATCGAGACTAGGGGGATTGATTCTAAGTGAATGCATTGTTTTGACACTAAACTGTCCACTGCTTATGTTTGTTCTGCTTCATAGTCCAAGTTAGTTCATTTGCTTCATTATAATAGTTATTTAGAATCAACTAATTATTGTCCCTGATTAATTAGTAACCAAAGACTTATTATCATCATTCTGCATCGTTTCCCTGAGATCGATACTCGATTCTTACCTAAACTATTCTACTATACAATAGGTTACACTTGCCTATTGTCTATTAGTTTGAGTTTGGATTAGTTCCATTTTTATTATAAAATATGTGTTTAGTAAAATAGACACCAAGTTTTTGGCACCGTTGCCGGGGAAACGGTGATTTTGAGAACGGTCTGAAGTTACTAGATTAATTAACTCCCTTTCTTTTGATTTCGTTTTAGGAAAGTTGTTGTTTAACTTTTAGTTTTTTTTTTAATCATTTGGTTTTCACTTTTTATCTTATTTTATTTTAATTAAACAATTTAAGTGTGGGGAATCTTTGCAGTTGCATTGAATCCTTGCTTCATTTTCTTTTTTTGGTTTATCATAGTTTATTTTCTCTTTTTGTTCTTTTTCCATCTCTTCTACTTTGTTTGGCTTTTTATCTTTTTGTGCAGAATGTATAATGGTATTAAGATGTACATGGCTATGAAGCAAGTTATTGTCAGGGGGAGATCAATTATGAAGAAGATGATATGTTGTCGTATGGAGATCCTCATTTTGACCATTGTTTAGGTGCTTACATGCCTGAGACATCTTATTCCCCCTATGACGATTGTTGTGATTACTTGCTCAATCTACTCTCTTCCAAAAGCCATCAACAACATCAGCTCGAATATCATACCCCATACCAACCTGGCATTCAATATTGCCAAAGTCAAGATATTTAATATTCTTGTCACATTCCTTCCCAAGATGAACCTGAGATAAGTATGAGCTTTACTGAACTAATGATGAATCATATTGCGAGTCAAGAGGCAAGGCAAAGCCAAATTGATACGTGTCTTCGTGATCAACAATCTATAATTTAGAATCTCGAATGCCAAATGGTACAATTGGTCGAATTGATTGTGGAAGGACCATCAAGAAGTAGCTCAGGTATACGAGAGGAGGAGATACAAGTTGAGGGGAATACTCACATATATACATACGATGTTAGTGATTTGGATGAAGATGTTGAGTTTGTTTATGATGAAACTTTTCAACTTATACAACCGATAACCAATATATCAGAGACAACAACTGGCCAAGTACATTCCTCAATCTCACAAGATACCTCACAAGTCTCTTATTTGAAGATCAACGATATGATGGAAGAAGAGTTCAATCCCGAAAAGGATTTAGAAGAGCTTGCAAGACTTTTGGGAGTCAACGAGTCTACCCTTGTTGATGATGAGGGAGTTGATTTTAATTTTTTTGATGGAAACTCATATACTATTGTTAATACTACGAAATCATCATCTGATTCTGACTGTACTAATCATTTGGTGGATGTTATGGATATGCAGGTAGGGAGTGTTGCAATAATTTGCTCGAATCAACAGAGTGAGGAGGATAGCTCGAAGCCACCCATAAAAGGAAAACAAAATAGGCGTACTTGAAAACGAAGGAAAGGACCAAAAGGCCGTGATGTCATTAAAGATGGTAAACATAGTTCAATAAGATTAAAACATGAACATACATGCATTAATGGAGGCAAAAAGGGTAAGCAATGCAAACTTAATTCGTCAAAGTCCATTTTTCGTACTTCATCCAAAGGTAGGCCTTACATTCTTTTCATTCCTTTGAAAATAAAAATGAGTGGAATAAGGTCAAGCTAGAGACCTTATAAACAAGCGCTTTCGGGAGGCAACCCGTAGATTTAATAGTTATCGATTTTTTTATTTGTTTTGTTTGGTTTATTAATTAGGATTTTGTAGTTAATTTTGTCTTATTTTCTGTCAATCTCTTGGAGAACGAGAAAGTTGTAAATCCATGGTCATGTTTATTTAGAATCCATGGCCAACTATTATAAGGATTTATAACAGTGAAATTTATGGCCATGGATTTCTAAATCCACGGTCTCATCATATATCGTAAAATTCCAGTAAGTTCCATGGCCATGTTTTCTAAAAAACTACATGGTCCCTTTTCGGAAGCGTCCTAGGGTTAAATACATGGCCATGGATTTTAGAATCCATGGCTTGTCACGGAAGCGGCGATTAAAAAAACATGACCATGGATTTGTTTTTCTAAGCAGCCCATGGCTTATTGTTACGGAAGCGAGAAAACGAAATACATGGCCATGGATTTCTGAAATACATGGCCATGTATTTCTTGTTTAACAAGCGGCGGCTCTTAGCCCTTCTTCCCCCTTCTCATCTCCCACTCTCCACTTGATTTTCACCATTGTTTTCTCTCAATTAGGTACGATTCCCTTGTTCTTTAATCTTTGTATTATGAGTTTTTTTTAGGGTTGTGCAATCGATGGTGATGTTTTGCTTATGGTTTCTTGCAATCCAAATTGGATTTCACTAGTACAATGGATCATCTTGATTGAATTGTTGCTTAGTTCGATTTCATGGGTGTTTAGTTTCACTGTTGGGGCTTATTTGAGTTTTATTTTTTGTGAATTCCATAATGCGATTGCCTCTATGGATGATTATCTACTCTTAATCTGTGCTATTACTAGTAGTGTTGGTACCCATTGATTCTTAAGGTTGGTTAGTTTGATTTTGGGGGTTCCTCATCAATGTTTGTGTGCTTAATTGATTACTTGGTCGATTCATATTGCTAGTGACTGTGTATTGTTCTTTCTTGAGTGGAGTATATACATGGTTCTGATGTTGGTTCAGTTTGAGACTCAATTGGCTATATTCTAATCATTTTAAGAGTCCACATCATTTCCAGAACATGTGTTTGGGTTGTTTATGGATTTTGGACTTGGAGCTGTTGAATTAATTCTGGTTTTGAGATACTCTGGTTGATTTGGTAACATGCTTTCCCGTTGGTAGTGTGGGTTTGGGTCCCAATTGTCTTATTTTTGTAAATGATGCGGATATGGCAAGAACGAAAAATGTCACACGTAGCCATGGAACATCATATTCTCGACCCTTAAAGCGTGCTAGTGGACATATGAGAGGCTTATTGTGCATACTTCTTGGTGCTCATGTCGGTCCACGTTCCATACTTCAGGGGAGTCCTTCTGTTCATCCCTTTTGCTTACACTTCCACCACTGCACCTTACTATCTTTTGAACATTGAGGACAATGTCCAATTCTAAGTGTGGGGAAGGGGTATGACCATTTAGGCATGCTTTGTTTAAGGGTGAAATTTTTCTATATGTGATGTAACTATTCTCAATTTGGCCTAAAATTCCTAATTTTGGGCGTTCTCGCTACACTTTCGAGATCATTGGTGTTATTGCTTGCCTAAGTACTTCATGAGAATGTAAACTTAATTGAGTAGATTTGCATGATTTAGGCGAGATGCTTTACTTCATGGATTTGGTTCTTGGATATGTTTGCATGACCCTCGCACATTGTAGCCTATATCATTCGTGAGGATTTTAGCCAAGAAAAGCATTCACTTTTAATGCTTGTGTTTCTTTTGTTGAGTGTGCCGGTGGTACTTACTTACTTCAGAACTTGCTTATGTAATGCATTTCGAGACCACATTACTAAGAATGTTGCATATATAATGAAGGCAAATTAGGATTGAGCCATTTTAGTTACCGTTTTGTTTTTCCCACCTTTGAAGCATGCAAAATGATATGCGTGTTTTTCCCTTAGTTAACCCTTTTGAGCTTAAACCTTTTCGTTTCAGTTATAACCCATGATGTTAACCTTTTCAATTCGTTTGGCTCTCATTACCCTTAGTCTTAATCCAATCTAAATTCCAGCTGTTTAGTTAAAATTTTATTTTCTTTCAGTTTTGAGTTTTATGTAATTATGCTTAGTATTTAGAATCTCAAGTTCAGAAAAATAAAAAGAAAAATAAAGAAAAAAAAAAAAGAAAAAAAAGGTATAGTTTTATCTTTGTTCTCCTTTGTATTTATTTCTTTATTTGGTTAGAGTTGTTTCTATTGTAACTGTTCAAGTTGTGATGAAGTTTTTCTTCATCTAACAACTCGTGTTTTTGAAGTGTCGGATTTAGGACTATTTCACACAGTTTATCCTTTGTACCCTACCTTTTACCCCTAGCCCCGTTGCAACCCTTTGAAAGACCTTCATTTTGCCTCGTTCTCATATCCAGTGGTGGAGATTTGATTCTCAATCAAGCTTATGATAGTAGCATGTTCCACGACTTGGTTTGAGTGAATTTGTTATGAAAAGAACCCTGACACATGCTCGAGTGTTTGAGCGAATCCTATTGTGAGGTGCTTTGGTTATGTAGACTAATTCAAAAGTAACTTTCATGAATGCTAAATATCTATGATCTAGCCTCATGTGAATTTCTTGTTTGGTTTGCATTCGGTTTTACTTACAAAAGTATTAATATCATTCGTTCTAGATAATGTCTCAGAGAATTATTGTTTTGTAAATCAAGGCCAATTGAGGTAATTACTTTAGAGAGATTTTGCATGAGGACAAGAAAAGCTTAAGTCTGGGGATATTTGATGTTGTTGATTTTATACATATTTTTCTTAGCATTTCTTCCTCATTTAAGTGTGTTTTGATAGCTAAACTTTCGAATTCGATACTGAAATGAAATAATTTTGTTTCCGAAGGTTTGTTGCGGACATTTGCGAATCAAGGAAAATTATTGATGCAATGTCAAGATTTATTGATAAACTATCAAACTGTTGGATACAAAGAAGAACATTCCATGGCCATGGAATTTAGACAAGCCATGGACTTGAAGAGAATGCTCGCTAATACATGAAAGACAATCCATGGCCATGGATTTGAAGATAAAAGCATAAAGGAAAACATGGCCATGGAAATCAGACCTTGAGCACACGCAAGAAAAGGGAAGTGGGGGAAGTTTGTAAAGGAAAGGGAAACCCTAGATATTGAAGAGGAGACGGCGGCTTGGAAAGAAAAGAAGAAGGAGGGCAACGCAAAGAAAAAAAAAGAAGATTCCAAGCATCAAGAGACGCTTTTTGTGAAGAACAATTGAAGAATCTTACGAATCCGACTTCTCCATTCATCATTCTAACATTGGGTTGGTATCTTTCATGGATTCTTTTGTTAGTATTTTGATTGAGATGATGGTATCCCTAACCATGGGGTGATTTACTTTTGCATTTACTTAGATGATTGAACCCTAGTTTAGATGATAACGTTATTGGATTGAATCATTCTTTTGATTTCATTGGTTTATTTGGTTACATTTGTTTGGTAAAACTTGGGATTTCATTAGTATTCAATGGATAGTCAATTCAATTTGTGGCGAAAGCCTTTTGTTTTGTATATTTATTTCGACTAATTGTTTTACCAGTAAATCGTTTCTTGAAACCGGAACCGGTAAAAAGAAATTGTTATGGTTTTTCAACTTTATGACTTTACAAGTGAAGTTACATTGAGATGAACCATCTTGCGTAAGTTGGATTTCTCTTAATCATATAACTTCAATAATCAAAGTGATTGTGTTTTACATGTTTTGAGGTGGATATAGTGAAGAACTTCACGTGTCTTTCTTATATTCATAAAGTTTGTAGGTCCCAAAAGATATCCCAAGTATATAGCTTTAAGCTGTAGAGGGGGGTGAATATAGCTCTTTAAAGACTACACACAATTTTCTCAATGTTTATATGTATTATTAACAAATGTTAATTACAAACAAGCTTGAATGCGGAAAGGTTCAAGCTGAGATGACAGATACAACAGTATGTTTTACCTAGTCTAGGACTGACTTAAACTAATTACAATGAATACACTCACTAAGAATCACTCACTGTGTTTACAAGACTCTGAGGAACAGCTTGAACAAGAACTGCTTAGACACTGAGCACTGTTTTATTCAAGCAGACTTGCATGCATGAAAGACACACTTTGAATGCACGTTCACTCTTGTTTTCAGCACTTAGCTTTTTTGGCTTAATCTTTCAATCCTTGGAAGTTTCTTTTTATACTCACTCAGAGGATCTAAGTGAAGCTTCTTCATTGGACGGAATGAAAAAGGAGAAGTCTTGTTGAAAAGACAACATAACCTTTTCTGCACTTTTCTGAAAAGCATACTTGTCTTCACATGTGCAGAACTTTTGTCTTTTCACTTTGTCTACTGTTGCATTGCTTTTAACCAAATAAGGAATGTCAATTTTGTGTTTTTCTTCCTTGTAAAGTCCTTTTTGATATAAGAAAAAGGTCTGTCACCCTTTTTCAAATAACCTTTTGTCTTCATGTAGCAGAACAGCTTGGGCAGGCTGAGCAGTTCTGATTTCCACTTTGTCTTCGACTATGTAAACTGATCTTGCAGTCAAAAACAATACATGAGGACTTGGAAACACATTTCATAAAGTGTTTAGCATGTTCACAAAGAACAGGTTCTGTTCACAAAGAACAGAACACTTGTAAACTGCCCAAGCTGCTCACCAGTGTAGAGCAGCGTAGACAATTTATGTTCAGCCTGTTTAGCAGACTGAACAGCTTGAGCAAAACTGCCTTTGTTGCAACACATGCAACTCATAGAACAGCTTTAGACTGATATTGCAAATCATTTTCAGGTTTCAATAAGGCATATAACAGGCCTTAAATTCAACCTTCAAAGGCATCAACAGGTTTGATTAATAATCTCCCCCTCAGATGCAGAACAGGTTTGACTGAGACCTTTTTATGCCTAACAATCTCCCCCTATTTGCAATAACCAGTCTAAGCTGGCCTTATCAAAAGTCACTATATATTTTTACAGTACATTTGTTGAAATAAAATTACAACATCAACATAAAGTAAAAGATCAGTTTATATATACACTGATTTTTGATTACATTAGAACAACACATGTTCTTACAAAAGTACACCTAATGTACTGATGTATATTGCAACTAATGTAAAAGAAATTTACAACATATGTAAATAAGGTACAACAATTGTACATTGGACTGTTTTTGTTGGGAGCAGAAAATGGTAAGCCTGTCCAACTGATGGGCAGCTTCCATTCTTCACCTACCCAGATGGTAGATGGACTTCACCACAATGGAGGGGGACCTTCAAACATCTTTTCCAATTCCTCTCTAGTATCCTCAAGTTCTTGAATCTCACTTCTTATTATCATAAACTTGGGATCCTCAAGTTCTCCTCTTTCAAAACAGCTTCTGAGCTGATCCCAGATAGCTGCTCTCCACCTGCTTGACTGCCTGAATGAGACTGCAAGTCTGAAGGCTACAAGCTGTCTCAGATCCACCTTGTATAGATCTGATGCTCTCTGAAAGCATTTCTTCTGAGTTAAGGGATCTACAAAAAATGCCCCCAGCTCAGGCTCTTCAATGATCTTGCCATCTTCAAACTCAATTCCACTAGGCAGGCTGTGATCAACTCCTTTCATCTCAATGGCATAGTCACCTTGTTCTATCAGGATGAGGAGTTGTTCCATCTCAGTATCCTTCCTTGTCCTCCTGGCCTTTATTTTTGGTTGTGTCACATAGACACCTTCACTTACCTCTTTGGAGATCAGGCCAAGATTCTTCACTCTCTCCATCAGCTTCTTCACATATGCTCTGATAGTCTTAGCAGTTTCAGACTTAGACTCACTCAGAGCAACTGCCAGCTCAATCCATTCTCTGTACCCCATTTGTGCAACGTCAGTGAAGTCATATGTTTCAAGTTCTGGGCCTGCTGCACCCATTCTGGTTATTTTCAACTTCCACTGACTGCCTTTTCTTGAAATGGGCACAACTTTGACAATTGCCTCCTTAGCAAGCCTTCTATCAGCAACATCTTGAAATTTTCTTCTTGCCAGGTTGTCAAAGTGAAATTGAGCTCTTGCAGAAGGCACTGAAGTTTTGGCCACTGAGACCAGAGCACCTTTTTCTTTCTCAGCTTCCTTCTCTTCTGCTGATCCCTTAGCAGCTTCCAAAATTTTCTTTTGCACAACAAGAGAGGACATCTTAACTTTCCTTGCCTCTTGAAGTGCAAAAGACTTAGCAGCTTTTGCAGATTCTTCTTTTTTTCTTAAAGCTTCCAAGGCTTGAAGCTGTTCTTCTCTAAACTCAAAATATTTATGCATAGGAAGACCCATTTCTTTGGCCCTGGCTTTGTGAAATTTGATCTCTGCTGCTTTCTGCTGTTTAGGATCAGTTGCTGCTATTTCTTTTCCTTTAGCTGCTGTAGTGATAGCAGCTTCAGGACTTTCCTCCTCCTCCTCCTCTTCTTCTAAAATCAGATGCCTCCTTCTGCTACTTGGCCTGCCCTCAGGAATAGTTTCCTCCCCCTAAGACTGAGCAGGGATTGGAGATTCAGCCTGAGTAGGCTGAGTAGCATGGGAATCACCCTCCAGTGTACCTGTTGAAGCTCCTGCTGGTTGACCAGTGAGTGTTGCAGGCACTGATTTCTCCTTAGGAGAAGAAGTTTTCTCCCCCTTAGACTTAGTCTTCGAGGCAGATGACTTCTCCCCCTTTGAAGGAGATGTACCAGCACCTTCAACACCCGGTCTGCCTGAAGACACAAAGTCATCAGGCTTGCCAGCAGTTTTGGCAGCAGGCCTGGGGCCAACAAGGCTATTCACTAAGAATGCCAAGTTGTCCTTCACCTCTGCAAGCTGGGTAAGACAGGTTTGAAGAGAAGAGGAATGGGTATCAGCAAGGGAGGTCAGCTTAACAATATTTTCCCTATCAGAAGCTGTGAACAGCAAACTTTGAAGCTGTGCAAGATGTAATTCGAGAGAATCTTGCACATCAGCAAGGTTTGATGACACAGAATTTGATAGGGAGCCAATGAGTGAGTTCAAGCTGGCCAGAGTATTAGGAAGAGTAGTATTGCAAGAAGTGAGGAGAGATGACAGCTGTTGAGAAATAGCTGTCATTGAGGACACAGAGTCCTGTTGCAGTGAAAGAATAGAGGAGAGGGAGGTGGACACATTTTGCAGTTGTGCAGTGAGTGCTAGCAGCTGTGGAGAATTATCTGTTTGTGGAGTGGCAGGAAAGGAGTCTTTGAACAAATCAAAGAACACCTTAAGCTGTTCAGACACAGAGTCTGAAATAATAGAGGGTAGAGAGGTCATAGTAGTTTCTAAAGAACCAACTTTGTTGGTCAGCAGAGAAAGCTGATCCTTCAAAGGCAGGTCTTTAGGAGATGGAGGTGTGTGGGTGGACTGTTTAGTTTGGGTGGATGGAGAAGATGATGATGAGGCTGGTGTATGAGGATGTGAGGGAGAGGGAAGAGGAACATTGGAGAGAAGCTGCATAGCCTGGGCAAAAGTAATGTGACCCAGCTTGGAGGGGTCAAAGGGTCCCTCAGCAGCAGCTGTAGCTGCTTCATCAGGAGAAGGGGTTGATGTTGGAGGCCTTTCAGATGCTGCTTGTGTGGCAACATCCTCATGAAGGCCAGTGGGTGTTCCCTCTGCAGTGCCTTGGTGTAAAAGCACCTCATCATGGGGAGAAGGGATATGCATTTCAACATCAGCAGTGGTGAAACCTGCTAAAGGAGTTTGCATAGAGGGAGCAGCCTCACCAAAGGGATGGTATGATCCCTGAGGTTCATCAGCTTGGGTTGTTGGTCCCTCAGCAGCTGTTTGGTGTATAATAGTTGTATCATGGGGAGCAGAAGTTTGAGGCTGAGCTGCTGATTGGTCTATACCAGCAGTGTGGGCACCTCGTGCAGACTCAGGGTGTAAAGAGATTTGAGTGGGGGACAGTGTGGACTCAGTATGGAGTGGAGAAGGCTCCTGTCTTTCAATATTCTCAGCCTGTTGGGAGGCTGGAATAGCTGAGCTAGTTATCTCCTTTTGTACAACTGGTTCCTGTTGGGAGGAACCAGAGGGTCTAGGCTGACTCTGGGTGGACGCAGGTTGGAGTGAAGCATGCTCCAATTGTGCTGAACCTTCTCCCAATATAGGAGAGGCAGCAGGGGTGGCTTCTCTTACAGCTGAACCCTGTTGGGAGGGAACAGAGGAGGTGGTTGTTTGGGCTGGTTTCTTTTCGGAGAGTGATTTTCGTTGATAGTGGATGGATGAAGTGGGTGATTGTGGAGAGGTGATGAGGGGTTCAGACTGGACAGGTTTTGAGACTGGGTCAGAAACAGGTGGGTTGGCCTGTTCCATAGTCTCAGGTGCCACAAAGGCACCAGCCACAGAGGCTTCAGGTTCAACGAATGAACCAGGGTGAGGAGCCTGCTCCCCCTCAGCCACAGAGGCTAAGAGTGCAGACTCAAACTGAGCTGTTTTGGCCTTCTTTTGCACAGGACCAGCTTTAGTGGTTGCCAGGGTCCTCTTAACAAGTTTGGACCTGGCTTTGGATTTTATCTTGGGAGCAGCAGCTTCTGGATCCACCCTCACAGCAGAGGGTCCTTCCACCAATCCTAACAACCTCCTCATTGGTGTGGACAGAGGAGGTTCATTTGGAAGAACAGCAGTGTAGAAAACTCTATTCCCTATTACAGGAAATGCAGCAGTATGAAGTAAAGGCTGAGAGTTGTACAGGTGCTCACCACAAATGTGTCTGAATATGAGGCTCAGAAACTTGGGGTATCGAACAGCAGCTGGTCGTGGCTCTTGCTGCACCAGGTTCCTCAAGTTCAGAAAGATCCACTTAGCCATATCAATTGTAGTCCCATCCACCAGCTGTAGGACTATTGGGACTTCATCACGGCTCAGTTGGTCAAATGAACCAACTTTGCTGCTGAAGCTAATCATCACTGAGGCAAACAGAAAGCTGTAGGTAGGAGACAAATCCTTCTTGTACAGCGTAGCTCCAATTTTGGGTTCTGCTACACCATAGAAGCGTAGCAAATTGCCCATTTGCTCATTTTCAGGCTGGGGCATATCATATGAATCAGCAACAGGCAGATGAAGAACCTCCCTGAGAAGATCAGCAGTAATCTCAATGGTCTGAGTCCCATTGAGAATAGTCCCCTTGATGACTTTGGTGTTGGGGTTGTAGGCCCAAGTGTACCAGAACTCGTACACCATTTCCTGGTACAGGACACCAGGAGTTGCAGTCATAGCATAGTTCAACGGATGAACTGTCAAAAACTCAAGCATTTGATCATAACCTTTCCCCACATAGTTTTAAGGGATTGTGAGGTTGGCAATGTAGTTTGTGGGTTTGAGGGTTAGCATTGTGGTGACTGATGGATGTTTCTGCACATCATCACCAACAAACATTGGTAGGAAGGGGTTGTTTCTGTGAGCCATTTTGAGAGTAGGGAAAGTAACAGAAGCACAAGACACTTAGTTGAATATTTAGGGTTCTTAGAAGGTTGATGATAGTAGTGAGGAAGACGAAGATGTAACAGTATGAGGTATTTATAGGATTTGAATGTGAGTGGGTATGAGAGAGAAATATTTGGGCGGTTGATTTGAAAAGGTCGTTAACGGAAAACGGAATGGTTGTCCATGTCAGACCGTTTGTCAGACCACTTGAGCCCTTTTTAATCACTAACACACGTAACCCACATTATCTGCAGTAATTAAGTTAAATAAAATCACAAATTAAGTAACTTAAGTTTGAAGAAAGGTAATTAAAACTGTTGGTCTAAGCTGTTAGTCAAACCTGTGATGAGCAGGGTCATCACAAGCTGTTCATTCTTCAAGTTGTTCCCTCAGCCTGTTCAACTATGTAGGAACGGGTTGTGTCTAATAGCTGAGCAGGTTACAAGACAGTGTCTTGTAAATCAGTGTGAGGGAATGAGCAGAGTGAAGAATGGACCATCAGATCAGGCTGGACGAGTAAACTGTTTGTGTTCAGCCTGTTGTATGTTCAAGCTGTTCTGAGAAACTTGATCAGTGTGAGACATACAAAGTGTTAGACCTTTGAGGACACTTAGTCACTTTTGTTTAACATGCCCAGCTTGCTGACAAGGTAATTAAACCTTGTTTCATCAAGAGGTTTGGTGAAAATGTCTGCAAGCTGTTCATTTGTGGAAATAAAACTTACCTCCACATTACCTTTCTGAATGTGATCCCTGATGAAGTGATGTCTGACTTCAATATGCTTTGTTCTTGAATGAAATACTGGATTGTTGGAAATGGCTATGGCACTTGTGTTATCACATAGAATAGGAATTTTCCTATACACAAGCCCATAATCTTCAAGCTGATGCTGCATCCACAGAATCTGCCCACAGCAGCTTCCAGCAGCAATGTACTCAGCTTCAGCAGTAGAAGTAGACACTGAGTTCTGCTTCTTGCTACACCAACTTATCAACTTACCACCAAGGAGTTGACATCCACCTGTTGTGCTTTTCCTATCTAGCCTGCAGCCTGCAAAATTAGAATCTGAATAACCTGTTAGTTCAAGGCTGGAGTCTTTGGGATACCAAAGACCCAAACCTGGTGTACCCTTCAGGTATCTGAAGATTCTCTTAACAGCAGCTAGATGAGATTCCTTTGGATCAGAGTAACCAACAAACACACCTTCATCAGCTTTTGGTTCAAACTTTGGCAGTTGATCCCTTTGATTCAAAATGAAGCAGGGACAGCCAAACACATGGAAGTAACTGACATTTGGTTTCCTCCCTTTGAGCAGCTCATAGGGGGTCTTGTTGAACCTTTTCACCACTAAGGATCTGTTTTGGGTGAAGCAGGCAGTGTTAACAGCTTCATCCCAGAATGATGAAGGTAAACAAGATGCACACAGCATGGTTCTAGCAGCTTCAATGAGAGTTCTGTTTCTCCTTTCAGCAACTCCATTTTATTGTGGAGTTCTTACAGCTGAGAAGTTTTGAGTGATTCCTTTCTCTTCACAGAAGTCCTCAAGAGAACTGTTTCTGAATTCAGTACCATGATCACTTCTAAGCTGCTTTACTTGGGCAGAGTTCAGCATTTCCATCTTTTTCACAAACCCAATAATTTCTCTAGCAGCCTCTCCTTTGCTTTTCAAGAAGATAACCCATGTGTACCTGTAGAACTCATCAACCATGACTAGAGTGTATCTTCTTCCTCCTAGACTTGGGACATTAACAGGTCCAAACAAGTCCATATGGATTAAGAAGAGAGGAGTATCAATAGAGAAGTTATGTTTGGATTTAAATGATGATTTTCTCTGCTTGCCTTTCTCACAAGCTGTGCAGAGTTTATCTTTAACAAAGGTCATAGAAGGCAAACCTGTCACCAACTCTTTCTTACAGAGTTTGTTGATGTTCTTGAAGTTCAGATGTGACAGCCTTTTGTGCCATAACCAGTTTAAGTCTGCATTTTTTCTTCTGAGGAAGCAGGTTTCAGTTGTGGGATCAGCAGATTGCATGTCCACAACATATACACATTTCTTTCGTTGAGCACACAGCACAACTTTGCCTTAGGGATCCAATATGTAACTCAGGTGCTCATCAAAGTTAACCTTATAGCCAGCATCACACAGTTGGCTTATGCTAACAAGGTTATGTTTTAGCCCAACCACATAAGCTACTATTTTGAACACTGCAGCACCAGCTTTAAGAGTTCCATATCCCTCAGTGGATCCCTGTACATTGTCACCAAATGTGACTTTTGGCCCTTTTTCAGGCCTGAGATCACTCAGCAGGTTCTTACAACCTGTCATGTGCCCTGAGCAGCCACTGTCCAAGTACCAAACCTGAGATGGTTGTTTTTCCTGCAGAGTGATAAGAAGAATATTAGATGCTTTTATGGGAACTCATCACAGAGATGAGTTCTCCTACTTCATCAACATTTGTTGATGGACTTGTAATGTCAACACTAATATTCCCTATTTGAATGGTATCAGTTTGAATACCACTCTCATTGACTGAGATGTTTCCAACACTGTTTATGTTGGCAGTGAGGGAAGCATCAGAGTCAGCAGGCCTCATGTCCACAGTTTCAGGACTGTCTTTGGCCAGATGTGTCTTCATTCCACATTTATAACACTTTCTTCTTTTAGCATTTTTGGAAGAAGACCTTTCAGAAACACATTCTGGGTTATTTCTGTTGATTCCATCAGCAGGTTTAGCAAACTTATTACTTTTTGATGAATCAACAGCTTGAGTGGAAAGTTCAATAGCCACAGCTTTGTCTGTCTCTTCTTTCCTCTTTTTAGGAGGGCAGATATCAAAGATAGGAAGCTTAATTGGCTTTTGAACTTCCACAGGTTTAGGAAACTTATTCCCAGATCTCTCAGGCTGAGCAATGGCTTTGCCTTTGCCCTTCCTGAGATGTGATTGATGTTGCCTATCAACATAATCATTATTTCTGGTTTTTAAATACTTATTCTCATTTAAAACCAGTTTACCACTGTGATTAGAAAACTTATTTGAAATCACAGCCGGTTTGCCTTCAACCTGAGACTTACTCCTGTTAAAGGCAGGCTGCTTACCTTTTGAAAACTTATTTTCAAAATGTTCAGCATTAAAAGGATTAGTATGTCTTTCTACACCAGCTTTAGACCCAAAGTCTGTTTTGTCAACAGGTTTGGTGTCCACAGCTGCAGCTTGGACATGCTTTCCTTTCTTTTGCTTGTGTGAATCAGCAGAACACTTAGCAAGCTTATTTGATGGAAAACTCATTTCATCAACAGCTTTTGAGCTAGGCTCACACGAGCTATCAGTGTTGTAGGTCCCGAGAGGTTCCCAAAGTATATAGCTTTAAGCTGTAGAGGGGGGGTGAATACAGCTATTTAAAAACTACACACTATTTTCTCAATGTTTGTATGTATTATCAACAATTTGTTAATTACAAACAAGCTTGAATGCGGAATAGTTCAAGCTGAGATGACAGATACAACAGTATGTTCACTAGTCTAAGACAAACTCAAACTAGTATACAATGAATACACTCACTAAGAAGCACTCACTGTGTTTACAAGACTTAAGGAACAGCTTATGTAAAACAGCTTAGACACACAGATGCTGGTTTACACAGAAGGCTTTGCATGCATGAAAATCACACTTGCACGTTCACTCTTGGGTTTCAGCACTTAGCTTTCTTCACACTTCTTTCTGTCTTTAGAAGCTTCCTTTTATACTCACCTAGAGGATCTAAGAGAAACATCTTCATTGGACGGAATGAAAAAGGAGAAGCCTTGTTGAAAAGACAACATAACCTTTTCTGCACTTTTTCTGAAAAGCAGACTTGTCTTCACCATTTGCAGCAACCTTTTGTCTTTTTACTTTTGTCTACTTTGCATTGCCTTTAACCATTTTAGGAATGTCAACTTTGCGTCTTTCTTCCTTGTAAAGGCCTAATTTGATATAAGAAAAAGGTCTGTCACCCTTTTTCAAATATCCGTTTGTCTTCATGTAACAGAACAGCTTGGGCAGGCTGAGCGGTTCTGCTTTCCACTTTGTCTTCAACTGTGTAAACTGATCTGGTAGTTAAAAACAATACATGATGACTTGGAAACAAATTCCATAAAGTGTTTAGCCTGTTTACAAAGAACAGGTTCTGTTCACAAAGAACAGAACACTTTTAAAAATGCCCAAGCTGCTCAACAGTGTAGAGCAGCGTAGACAGTTTAGGTCGCAGCATGCTCAGGGCAGACTGATCAGCTTGGACAAACTGTCTTGGTTGCAACACATGCAACGTAATAAACAGCTTTAGACTGATATTGCAAATCATTTTCAGGTTTCAATAAGGCATATAACAGGCCTTAAATTACAACCTTCAAATGCATCAACAGGTTTGAATATAAAATCTCCCCCTCAGATGTAGAGCAGGTTTGACTGAGGCCTTTTTGTGCCTAACAATAATTCTGGACAGGTTCAGTGAAATTCTGAACGGAAAGACAAAGAATTTAAAAGATTTAAAGCGGGTCAGAGAATTGATTTACAGATTACAGATTGACAAAGATAAAATCCTGAGATAACTCAGGTGGCAGATTCATATATCTGTTTGACCAAGACCCAGACCTGTGAGTTATAGATATTCAGATTGAACATGCATAGATCCGGTTGAGATATATTGTTGCTGATAGATTTATTGACATTCACTTTATCAGCTGGATTGAGACCTGTGCACACCATGGATGGGTGTTGCCCAGTGGATCATGATAGCTATTTGATTATCTTATCATATTGCATTTAATATTGCTTCAGACTTTGCCTTATGATTCATTGCTATCATGACTTCTAAGACATATGCTTACATCATTGATCAGACATTTGATAGATTGATTCAGCTTGACTAGCCCTTATGGTCTATTGTTCTAGACCCGGCTATTTCGCCAGTTCTTATGAACTTGGTAATGACCTCCGATGTTCTGCCATATTGACTTACTGGTAGCTAGCCCAGTATGTGGCTGATCCCCACGATTTAAGCGTGAGTGTGGCCTGAACATCATCCAATTCTATGATTCTATATCTCAATCATGAGGGCTGTAGCGGCAGCCAAGACATATCACGCTAAGACTAATGACTCCGCTTGACACGCATGTTGATATTGAAAATCTATAAACTCACTAAGCTTTGCTTACAGATGTTGCATTAATATTTTACAGGAAAAGCCAAAGGAAAATCACCTGCAGGACCTATTACTTAGGTCATTCAAGACTAACCTATTACTTAGGTCATTCAAGATCCAAGTCTTGAAGATTTTCTAGACCACTACTCAACACACTTTCTGGTACTGATTGTAAGACAACAAATGTGGTGGTTCTGGGTAGACTTGATGTAATGTATGATATTATGATTAGATTAGAAGTTACCCTTTTATAACTTTATTCTGAAATATGTAACTTAAATCCTAATCTGTAATGTACATGTAATTTCATTATTCCGCAATTTAATTACCCTATCTTAGTATGATTGATATCGTGTTGCATGAATTGGGACCTAGACTCTGAGGACTGACCCGGAAGGGGAGGTCTTCACAGGATGGTATCAGAGCACTAGTTTGAGTGAATCAAGTATTACGTAAGTATACTTGGTCTCAAACTGAAGCAATACATATAAATCAATCATCTAGGTGGTTTGAACTGAGATAGGATGTACAGACTATTAGGATGGGAAAAAGGGTACATAGATCTAAGTCTATAAACTGATAGTTAATTGATTTTAATTTTTCAGTAGAAGATGTCAGGATCAGGATCAGGTGATATTCCCAGCAACATGAATCCACAACAGATGTTTGAAATGATGCAACAACTTCTAGCCCAACACTCAGAACAACAAAACAAAATAATGCAAGATCAGTTTCAGGCCAGAGATGAGGCCGAAGCTAAAAGACGTGAAGAAAAGAAAAATAAGAGAAAAGAAAAGCAAGTCCAGACTAATGAATCTGATTCTGATAAATCTAATCCAGAAACCCAAATAGCTCAGCCAAAAGGCTGCAAGTTTAAAGATTTCAAAGCTAGCGGTGCTTTGAATTTTGAAGGAACAGTTAATCCGATTCAGGCGATGGATTGGATTAGTCATACCGAAGAGATCTTTAGAATCTCTGACTGTTTAGACTCGAAGAAAGTGAGTTATGCGTCTGCACTAATTGTGGGAGCTGCCCGTGCATGGTGGAAAACTCAGCGAAGTATCTATGGTGAGGAAGTGATTCAGACTCTAGAATGGAACCAATTTCTCGACATGTTCAACGCAAAGTACTGTCCAGTCGATCAACAAGATAAGATGGAAGTCCAATTGATGCAGCTGACTCAGGGGACAGAGACTGTTGATGAATACGAGCACGAATTCTCAAGACTTTGCGGCTACTCTTCCTATCAAGTAGCTACCGAGGAAAGAAAGATGAATAGATTTCGTGTAGGACTTAATCCAAGATACAGGCATCCGATGAGCGCTATCAAATATAAGAGTTATCTGGAAATGGTAGAAGCAGCAAGACAGATCGAGCGAGGATACTTAGAGTACGGCGATCAGCTTTATGCTCCGTCTACTAACCCGATGAATCCGTCTCCTCCAAAGAAACAGCGGTTTGGCAGATTTTTCAAGCCAAATAAGTCGCAATCTCAGCAAACCCATCAGCATAGTTCACAACAGAAAGCACAAGCTTATTCCCTAACGAATGAACCACGATTCTGCAAGAGATGCAGAAGATCACACATGGGACTATGTAATCCGGATGATGTTACTTGCTTTGCGTGCAACATGATCGGTCACAGTAGTGAAGAATGTCCACAGCAGGGACGTGGATGTGCAAAGTGCGGGAAAAGAGGACATTTTATGTATCAGTGTCGTAGTGGATCGCGTTATCAGCCACAGTCATCAGCTGGGGGATCTATAGTTAAGAGTTCTGCTGCTACGCCGACTCCAAAGACTCGAGCTTTCCAAATCACAGCCGAGGAAGCAAAAGAAACACCAGACGTAGTTACCGGTATGTTCCTGCTTAACTCAATTCCGGCTCGTGTATTATTTGATTCTGGCGCAAGTCGTTCTTTCATATCAACTTCTTTTGCACGACAATTATGTAAGTCTCCATCAAAGCTTCCCGTGATATTAGACATTGAGACAGCCAGTAACAATTTCGTTATGGCTGATTTTGTTTATCGAAACTGCACACTACTTGTTGATAATATCGTATTCAATCTCGACCTCATCCCGATTCCGTTGAAAGAGTTTGACGTCATCATCGGCATGGATTGGCTAATGAACAACGAGGCTACAATTATCTGCAACCGGCGAGTCATCAGAATCAAGACTTCAGACGACCGAGTACTTGAGATCAAGGGCGAGAAGCGAAAAGGTGATCACTGCTTCATTTCTGTTGATAAAGCTTATAAGTATCTATCCAAGGGTCGCGAGTCCTATCTGTGCTACGTTTTATCTGAATCCAACTCTGAAAAGAAATCGTTGTCTGATATTCCTATCGTCTGTGAGTTCCCAGATGTATTCCCTGACGATATTTCCGGAGTGCCACCGGAACGTCAAGTCGAGTTCATTATTGACTTGGTTCCTGGTGCGGCTCCTATTGCAAAAGCTCCATACAGACTTGCACCTGCAGAAATGCAGGAAATGTCAAAGCAACTGCAAGAGCTGTTAGAGAAAGGGTTTATCCGACCGAGTTCTTCTCCGTGGGGTGCACCAGTTCTATTTGTTAAAAAGAAAGACGGAACCTTCCGTATGTGCATCAACTACCGCGAGTTGAACAAGGTTACCATAAAGAATAAATATCCTCTGCCCAGGATTGATGATCTGTTTGATCAACTACAAGGAGCTAGTTATTTCTCAAAGATAGATCTCCGTTCTGGGTATCATCAGTTGAAAGTTAGAAATGAGGATATACCGAAGACAGCTTTCCGTACAAGATACGGTCATTACGAATTTCTCGTAATGCCGTTTGGATTAACGAATGCACCAGCGGCGTTCATGGATCTCATGAATCGTGTGTGCAGACCAATGTTGGATAAATCAGTTATCGTGTTCATAGACGATATTTTGATTTACTCCAAAACGGAGGCTGATCATTCCGTTCATCTGCGGCAATTGCTAGAGTTATTAAGAAAAGAAAGATTCTACGCAAAATTCTCTAAGTGCGAATTCTGGCTCAGACAGGTATAAATTTACTTTGTCTTGAGCTCTTCAATAAACATTTATTGTTTCAAACAAAAATTTAACATTCTATTTTGATTCTTATAGATTCAGTTCCTTGGCCATGTTGTTTCTGGCGAAGGGATTTCTGTCGATCCTTCTAAAGTCGAGGCTGTTCAGAAGTGGCAAACACCTCGCAATGCCTCTGAGATAAGAAGTTTCCTTGGATTGGCCGGTTATTATCGGTGATTCATAAAAGACTTCTCAAAGATTGCTGTGCCGCTTACAATGCTAACACGAAAGAATACTCCTTTCGTTTGGACCAATAAACAGCAAGAGGCATTCGATATTCTGAAGCAAAAGTTGATTCAAGCGCCGATCCTAGCCTTGCCAGAAGGTAATGATGATTTCGTTGTCTATAGCGATGCCTCTAGTACTGGCTTAGGATGTGTTCTGATGCAAAGGGGAAAAGTAATTGCCTATGCTTCAAGGCAATTAAAAGACTATGAGAAAAGTGCACCAACTCATGATCTTGAGTTGGCTGCTGTTACCTTTGCGCTGAAGATCTGGCGTCACTATCTATATGGGACTCGGTGCCAGCTCTACACCGATCATAAGAGTCTCAAATACCTTTTCACTCAAAAAGATTTGAACATGAAGCAGCGTCGGTCCTTGGAGCTTATTAAGGATTATGACTGCGAGATCTTATATCATCCCGGCAAAGCAAATGTTGTCGCGGATGCGTTGAGTAGAAAAGTATATCCAGAAAAGTGCTGTTATGCCCTAACTCCAGTTATATTTTCTTCTGATCTTATTGAAAACATCAAAGTTGCTCAAGCCGAGGCACTGAAAGAAGAGAATATTGATTCTGAAAATCTTAAAGGGCAGTTACAATTTCTGACTCTGAACCATTTGGGACTTCACTGTCTCAAGGGAAACCGAATCTGGGTTCCTAAGTATGGTTCAATCCGTAGCACTCTTCTATCCGAAGCTCATCAGTCCAAGTTATCTATTCATCCTGACAGCTCAAAGATGTATTTTGATCTGAAAGCTGATTACTGGTGGCCAGGAATGAAGAAAGACATCGGAAAATGTGTTGAAAGCTGCAAAGTATGTCAGATGGTTAAGGCAGAACACCAGAAACCCTTCGGGGATATGCAACCACTGCCAGTTCCTGAATGGAAGTGGGAGCATATAACAATGGACTTCATTACGAAGCTGCCAAAGACCAAAAGACAACACGACTCTATCTGGGTAGTCGTTGATCGTTTAACGAAATCAGCACATTTCATTCCAATGAAAGAAACTTATTCTCTGGATAGATTGGCACAGTTGTACATCACTGAAATAATTTCACGACATGGTGTGCCGAAATCTATCGTATCAGATCGTGATAGTCGTTTCACATCCAGATTCTGGCAAGCTCTACAAGAAGGGATGGGTACTCGGATTTCTATGAGTACTGCTTATCATCCAAATGCAGATGGCCAGAGTGAGCGTACTATCCTAACTCTCGAAGATATGCTTCGTGCCTGCATTCTTGATTTAGGTGGTAACTGGGATGACCACTTGCCGTTGGTCGAATTCTCATACAACAACAGTTATCATTCAACAATCAAGATGGCTCCTTTTGAAGCTTTATACGGAAGAAAGTGCAGAACTCCCACCTGTTGGCGAGAAACCGGCGAATCGCCAATAGCAGGTCCTGCCCTTCTTCAGTTGACTCATGAAAAGATTCAACTAGTTAGAAGGAATATTCTTGAAGCTCAAAGCAGGCAGAAGTCATATTATGATAATCGGCATAGGTCAATCAGTTTTGCAGTTAACGATTGGGTGATGCTGAAAGTATCCCCAATGAAGAATGTGGTACGGTTCATTAAAAGAAACAAGTTAGCTCCGAGATTTATTGGTCCGTTCAAGATTGTGGAAAAGATTGGAAATCAGTCTTACCGTCTTGATCTACCAGCGGACTTAGCTGGAATACATCCTGTATTCCATGTTAGTCACTTGAGAAAAAGTTTAGCTGACGAAAGAGAAGTTCAAATACCACACGTTAACTTGCAAATAGATGAGAAGCTTAGAGTGGTTGAAGAGCCAGAGTGTATTATGGACTCGAAAACTAAAAAGCTTCGAAATAAAGAAATACAGATGGTGCTCGTCCAGTGGAAACACCACAAAGGTTCGCATCAGTCTTGGGAATCCAGAGATGTAATGAAAGCAACTTATCCCAGTCTGTTCGAACATAGCTAACTTCGGGGACGAAGTTTGTGCGTGGTGGAGCCCATTCTGTAACAACCCAGCTTTTATTTAAGTCTTTTATTTCGTCTTGATCCAAATAATGTAAATTTAATTACATTATTAATTATGTGATTTAATTAAGTTGATGACTATTTAAAATTACTTGAATATTTTATTATAAATTATTAAAGATGATTAAATTAAAAGATATGTAAAATACAAAAGTTTAGTGGGTTAAATAGCAAAAATAATAAATTTATATATAAAAGCAAAATTAATGATCAATTAAAATTATTAATCATCAAACCTCTCTCTCTCTACTCTCTCTCTACACATACGGCCAACATCACAAATTCATCAAAAATTCCATAAATTGCTACAATCAATTGAAGATTCAAGACAAAGGAGTTACAAGAATCAAAGATCAACAACAATCTACAAGATTTTTGAGGTAATTATTGACTAAACTCTATAATTTCAAGAAATTGGTTCGGTTTTATTAGAAACCGAAATCTAAGATTAAAATGTGAAGATTATTGGTTGCATGTATAAAATTATGATAGATTATGATGAATTGAAACAAATAAATGAAACAGAAACAAAATTTGATGCTTGGATCATTCAAATATTGAAGAAAATCGGAATTTTAACAAAAGAAGAGTTCTTGACAAAAATATCATAATTTTGGATGATCTCGATCAAATAATGATGTTATTAATAGGGAAATTAGTATAAAAACACTCAAATAGTGATATTACATCAATATATTACATTGCATGTTGATAAAAATGAAAGTTTGATAATTATTAAAAAAATCCGTATGAAGAACACCAAGAACACCAAGAACAATTTCTGGAAAAATAACAAGTGTGGGATCCGAATTCGGATGACCCGAATTCGGATGGTGTCCCACTTCGGACCCTGAATTCGGATGAGGCCACTTCGGTTCCCATACGTCGGATAATAAAAATTATTGTTTGTTAAGTGATGGTCCGAACTCGGATGACCCGAGTTCGGATGGTAACAATTCGGATGATTTCATTTCGGATTTTTATAAATTCGGTTTATCCTAATTCGGTTACAATGTTAATTCGGATGATAGATTGGTCCGAACTTCAACTATAATTCGGATAACCATTAAATCCGAATCCGGATGGTTCATTTCGGATGAATCCGAATCCGGGTCCGGATGGATCCGAATCCGGGTTGACCGAAACCCAATTTTATCAGATGTATTAGAATGATTTCAGAATAAATAAGTTATCAGAATCAGATGAAATTTAAGATTATAAAGATTAAAAGACAAAAGATGACGACCTTGATAAGACAAGTTATCAGTTATCAGAATCAGATTGAATTAAAGAATTTAATGACCAAAAGATGATGAAAATTCCATGATAATGATGATGATATTGATATGAGATTTATGTGATATAATTCTGGACAGGTTCAGTGAAATTCTGAACGGAAAGACAAAGAATTTAAAAGATTTAAAGCGGGTCAGAGAATTGATTTACAGATTACAGATTGACAAAGATAAAATCCTGAGATAACTCAGGTGGCAGATTCATATATCTGTTTGACCAAGACCCAGACCAGTGAGTTATAGATATTCAGATTGAACATGCATAGATCCGATTGAGATATATTGCTGCTGTTAGATTTATTGATATTCATTTATCAGCTGAATTGAGACCTGTGCACACCATGGATGGGTGTTGCCCAGTGAATCATGATAGCTATTTGCTTATCTTTTCATATTGCATTTAATATTGCTTCAGACTTTGCTTTATGATTCATTGTTATCATGACTTCTAAGACATATGCTTCCATTATTGATCAGACATTTGATAGAATTGATTCAGCTTGACTAGCCCTTATGGTCTATTGTTCTAGACCCGGCTATTTCACCAGTTCTTATGAACTTGGTAATGACCTCCGATGTTCCGCAATATTGACTTACTGGTAGCTAGCCCAGTATGTGGCTGATCCCCACGATTTAAGCGTGAGTGTGGCTTGAACATCATCCGATTCTATGATTCTATATCTCAATCATGAGGGCTGTAGCGGCAGCCAAGACATATCACGCTAAGACTAATGACTCCGCTTGACACGCATGTTGATATTGAAAATCTATAAACTCACTAAGCTTTGCTTACAGATGTTGCATTAATATTTTACAGGAAAAGCCAAAGGAAAATCACCTGCAGGACCTATTACTTAGGTCATTCAAGACTAACCTATTACTTAGGTCATTCAAGATCCAAGTCTTGAAGATTTTCTAGACCACTACTCAACACACTTTCTGGTACTGATTGGAAGACAACAAATGTGGTGGTTCTGGGTAGACTTGATGTAATGTATGATATTATGATTAGATTAGAAGTTACCCTTTTATAACTTTATTCTGAAATATGTAACTTAAATCCTAATCTGTAATGTACATGTAATTTCATTATTCCGCAATTTAATTACCCTATCTTAGTATGATTGATATCGTGTTGCATGAATTGGGACCTAGACTCTGAGGACTGACCCGGAAGGGGAGGTCTTCACAGGCAAGACGTTGCTGCTTCCAAGAACGAAGAACACCTTCAATTCACGTGATTTTTCAGGCAAGTTGGTTACCTCCGGCAGTACACGCTGCTTTGGCTGTTGTACCCTGGGAAACAGACTTCGAATATGTTTTAAGGGAATCGTGTCAAACACGAGACTCAGCCTTTATTTTTCCGTATTGTAATTTACTTTTCCGTATTATTATTTCTTTTACTTGTAATTTTAATTTCAGTACTTTATTTATTTCCGTGTATTGTAATTTCATTTCTGAATTGTAATTCGTAATATATTTCTTATATTTTATAATTGGTATCGAGTACAATATCCCTACAATCTTAAAACAGATTTTACAACCACGATACCGGTTATAAAATTTAGGAATTTTAGAGAAATTGTTTCTTCGATTCAAACAAGTTTTGTCTCGAAGTAAAAGTTTCTATTACATTATTGTTTCGATTCAAACGAGTTTTGTCTCGAAGCAATCGTGTTTCCATTTCATTTAATTATTTCTGTTTCGTTACAAACGAGTTTTGGTTTCGAGACGGATTTAATTTTTTGCAACAGCCTTGATTAAGTGTTTAATTTGAACGGCAGATTCGATTATTCACTTTTGGTTTCTTAAACATTGAACGGATGATTCAATTTTAACTTTTAATATAAAATTTGTTACTATTCTCGTTCGGGTTACAAGTGTTTGAATGAACGGTTGATTCATTCTTCACTTTGGTGTTATCACTTTGGTGTTAAATTGAACGGCAGATTCAATTTTAGTGATAAAATCGGTTATAATAAAAAGGATTTAATTTTGTTATATAGTGATTAAATTGAACGGTTGATTCAAGTTTTGTCAATTGAAGTATTTGACATTGTTTATAACAAAAGATTTAATTTTGTTATAAAGTGATTAAATTGAACGGTTGATTCAAGTTTTGTCAATTGAAGTATTTGACATTGTTCATAACAAAAGATTTAATTTTGTTATAAAGTGATTAAATTGAACGGTTGAATCAAATTTGATCAATTAATTTGACGTTGTTTATAATAAAAGTGTAATTTTATTATAAAGTGAGAAAATTTTCTTTATTGAAAATTTATAAAGTATTTGTTTGAAAAGAAGATTCACAACTACTTATAATTATTTTCTTTGGCGTTAAAGAAAAAAAAATGAAAATGTTAGATGGAGTTGTGTCACGGTCGATGACTTCAACTATAACATCTATTGCTAAACCATCGATTAATGAGATGGTTGATATGATTGGAGTTCAAAATGCGAGTAAATTTGCCAATCATATTGAGAAATCAGAATTGTTTTCTGATTTGGATCTTGAACCATGCGTGGTTCTTGACGGCAATGGTGAAGTTGCAAGTGTGATGAATGTGAATATCACGACAATGGTTTCTGATGCAGAATTGGTAAGATCTGAACCGAATGAATGGTGGATCGACACTGGTTCTACCCGACATGTGTGTTCGGAAAAAAGTTTGTTTACTACTTTGAAAGTAGTTAATGGAAAAAAGATCTTCATGGGAAACTTTGATACGGTTGATGTCAAAGGTGAAGGCGATGTGATCTTGAAAATGACATCCGGGAAAGATCTTAAGTTGACAAATGTTTTGTATGTACCGGAAATTCGAAAGAATTTGGTTTCCGGATGGCTATTAAACAAGTTTGGATTTAAAATGGTTTTTGAATCGAATAAATTTGTTTTGACCAAGAATGGTCATTTTGTTGGAGAAGGTTTTGCTTTGAATGGAATGTTCAAAATAAATTTGATGATTTTGAAAAGCAATTTTAATAAAACGACTAGAAATTCGGTTTATTTGACAGAGTCTTCTAACGTATGGCATGGTCGTCTTGGACATGTCAATTTTAATTCTTTACGTCGTTTAATCAAGTTAAATTGCATTCCATCTTTTCATATTGATTCAAATTATAAATGCCAAACTTGTGTTGAAGCCAAACTTACAAGATCGTCTTTCCAATCGGTTGAAAGAATAACCGAACCACTTGATATGATTCACACGGATGTGTGTGATTTAAAATCCATTCCTACGAGAGGTGGTAATAAGTACTTCATCACGTTTATTGATGATTGTACAAGATATTGCTATGTTTACTTGATGAAAAGTAAAGATGAAGCAATCGAGAAGTTTGTTTTATACAAACAAGAGGTTGAGAACCAACTCAACAAAAAGATTAAGGTTGTAAGAAGTGATCGAGGTGGTGAATATGTGTCACTGTTTGTGGATTTATGTGCTCAACATGGAATCCGACACGAATTCACCGCTCCTTACTCACCTCAACAAAATGGTATGCGGAAAGAAAAAACCGAACATTGAAAGAAATGGTGAATGCCATGTTAATAAGTTCGGGAATGAGCCAAGAAATGTGGGGGGAAGCTATCCTCTCGGCTACTTATCTTTTGAATAAGATACCCCGCAAGAAAATGGATAAAACACCGTATGAACTTTGGATGGGAAGAGAGCCATCCTATAAGTACTTACGAGTGTGGGGGTGCCTAGCAAAGGTTGTTGTACCGGCACCTAAGGCTCAAAAGATAGGACCTAAAACGGTTGATTGCATATTTATTGGTTATGCACATCATAGTAGTGCCTATCGGTTTCTTGTGTATGAGTCTAAAAATCCAGAAATTCACAAGAATACCATCATGGAATCAAGGAATGCATCCTTCTTTGAGAATATATTTCCTTGTTTACAAAAGGATCGTGCTAGTTCGTCTAAATCAATTGACGAAAATGTCCAAGATGAGACATTAGAACAACCTGAAAGAGAAGAGGTTGAGCCTAGAAGAAGTAAAAGGAAAAGGGTTGAAAAATCATATGGAGATGATTTTGTCACTTACATGGTTGAAAGTGAACCCAAAACTTACCGAGAAGCGGTAACTTCTTCTGAAGGACCTCAATGGAAAGAAGCCATCAAGAGTGAAATTGAGTCAATTTTACAAAATCATACTTGGGAACTAGTGAACCTTCCTGAAGGTTGTAAACCACTAGGTTACCGATGGCTTTTTAAGAGGAAAATGAAACCTGATGGTTCCATTGATAAATATAAAGCACGGTTGGTAATCAAAGGTTACAAACAAAAGGAGGGTGTTGATTACTTTGATACATATTCGCCGGTGACGCGAATAACATCCATTAGATTGGTGCTTGCGATTGCCGCAATAAGAAATCTAGAAGTGCACCAAATGGATGTGAAGACGGCTTTTCTAAACGGTGATTTAGAAGAGGAAATCTACATGGAGCAACCCGAGGGTTTTAGTGCTCCTGGATGTGGAAAGAAAGTTTGTAGGCTTGTTAAGTCATTATATGGCTTGAAGCAAGCTCCCAAACAATGGCATCAAAAGTTTGACCACGTCATGCTAGAATGTGGATTCAAAATTAATGAGTGCGACAAGTGTGTGTACATGAAAGATACAAAACATGGATATGTCATTCTTTGTTTATACGTAGACGATATGCTTATCGTTGGTAGTAACGAAAGAATGATTAATTCAACGAAAGAGATGTTGAAATCCAAATTTGACATGAAGACATGGGTTTAGCGGAAGTGATTCTTGGTATTAAAATCACACGAACCCAAGATAGTCTTGTGTTAAGTCAAACTCATTATGTGGATAACATTCTTGAGAAATTTAGTAATGGTGATTCTAGTATAGCTAGAACTCCGATTGACACTAGTCAACATCTATCAAAAAATAGAGGTGAAAGTGTTAATCAACTAGAATACTCAAGAATTATAGGCAGTCAAATGTATCTAATGTCTTGTACCAGACCGGACATAGCATATGCTGTAAGCAGGCTAAGTAGGTACACGAGTAATCCGAGTCGGATTCATTGGAAAAGTGTGATACGAGTACTTCGGTATTTGAGATATACTCTAGAGTACGGACTGCGTTATGAGAGATATCCAGCTGTGATAGAAGGATACAGCGATGCGAATTGGATATCCGATATAAAAGATTCTAGATCTACAAGTGGATATGTATTTACACTTGGTGGTGCTGCTATTTCTTGGAAGCCTTCCAAGCAAACAGTGATAGCTAGATCTACGATGGAATCTGAATTTATCGCATTAGATAAATGTGGTGAAGAAGCCGAATGGTTACATCAATTTATTGAAGACATACCAAAGTGGCCGAAACCCGTTTCAGCCGTTACTATACATTGTGATAGCCAATCAGCGATTGGTAGAGCGCATAGCATAATGTATAATGGTAAGTCAAGACATATTAGACGTCGGCATAATTCGATACGACAACTACTCTCAACAGGTGTTATTACTATTAACTATGTGAAGTCAAAAGATAACATTGCGGATCCGCTTACGAAAGGCCTAAATAGAGAGTTAGTTTTGAAGTCGTCAAAAGGAATGGGACTAAAGACCATGAATGAATAAATTCATACGAAGGAAAACCTTACCTTGTTGACTGGAGATCCCAAGATCTTGGTTCAAAAGGACAACCTATTTGTATGAATAAAGTGTGGTCACTGTGGGGGGTTGTGAAAAACTCTTAGTCCATTCCTATATGATTTCTAGAAGAAAATCATTTTAGTGACAATGAGGTTAAGCATTTTATAATGATTCGGTCGAAATCATTTATGCTTTTAATGATTCGGGAGAAATCACCTATGTGAGAGAGAAGTGGGGTCGCTTCGAGTGGAATTGTAGGGGCACAATTCTTAGTAGCTCTCGCAGAACCAGGCTAGTGTTCCATGACCATAACGGACACGACTATGAGGAGTTAACCTTGTTAGGGAGATTCTTGTGTGAAGTGTATTGTCGTCTTCACAAATGGCAGCTCAGTTCAAAGACATCGAGTTCTACTGACGGCTAGAAGGCTAAGTGCATTTCATAAGGGAAGGTTCAAAGGTTTACACCTACCTATCCTATGCAAGATTTCAACCATTGAAAATTCATTGGAATTTTATGTGTCTTCGATCAATCTCATACATGTGGGGGATGATTGGAATGTGTTTTCGATCGATCTCTCATTCATGTGGGGGATTGTTGGAAAAAAAGTGTGAATTTTTCAAAGGAAAAAGTGTATTTTCCATGTTTTTGGACCAAATATAATTATATATAGTTGTGAGATATATAATTATATTATCCCTTTTTGAATCGTTACACTAACCAATTATGTGTCATTATCATATAATTTGCAATTTATCTTTCATAATGTTATATCAAGGATCTATGAATCTAACACATAGGGGTTGGTTGGGTCGGTTTCTGGCCTAAACTGAACCCAAACCGTTTGAAACGGTTTACTCGGTTCAATTCAGTTTTGAGATTCAATCCTAACCCAAACCATTTGAAACGGTTTTTCGGTTGTTCAGTTTTTTGATTTTTTAGTTTTTTTGGGTTCGGTTTTTTGTTTTCCGGTTCGGTTTCTGCTCACCCCTACTAACACATTATATTTGTAAAATTCTACTAGATTGAATGATTCTCTTACAATTACCTATTAAAAGACATGTGTACATAAGAATGTAAGGGTTAGAAAATTTCGCTTGGATAATCTAGTACTATTATCTAATAATTACAACTCTAGTTCTTGAAAAGTATTGTTTTCATCACTATTTTATAGTCCTAGCATTCCCCTTTAACGATGAAAGCAATATTACAAATAAAATACAATTCAAGGACTTTTATAAAGACTTGAAATGCAGGAGAAGTTAAACTCGATGATTTTTAATCTTTTGAACAACTACAAATTCAGCTTTTTAGCAATCATTCTTCAAGTCCTTTTTTTAGAAAACAAACTTCATTAATAATAATTAGTAAATTCTTCTCTTGTTAGACATTCTTCTGGGTTATAAAGCATAAATCTAAATAATCACAATCAATATACGCAGAAATAAGATCAATATCAAAACTCACTTCAGAGAGAAAAATGTATTTCACTTGTAATACCCTCGATCTACTCCACAATACCAAGTATATAACACGTCAACAGGAATATAATATAATAATCCCTAACTGTTCGTAATGTAAACACGTGGAAACCTCAATAATTTAAAACTTTAATTTACATCATAAGTCACGGTAATCCGTGTTTAAGTTATACAATATCTGAAGTATATATATACACAATCCCCAAAATGTATCTACCTTTAGAAGGGTAGCTAACAACTCCCCGACAGAAGAGATGAAACCTACCTTGGTCCAGCAGGCCTACTAGTACTCTAATCACCCGAGATACACACACATTTAAACACACGGTCAGCTAACGCTGGTGAGAATGCAAGTGCTAGTAGTACAATTATTAAAAACTCAGTAAAAGATAATAAACTCATTACTAAAATGTTCAGCATTCTATACTGAACAAAGTATATGAGATCCCACAAGGTATCTCAGAATATATACTCATTCCGTATGGAATAATCCACGTACCCAAATCCCTAGACCGCACAAAGCGGTCGTCAAAAACTCAAAAGGGAATCGGGAGCGACCCGAACCCTGCCCAGCAGCGCGGTTTAATGACCCGGTAGCTCATGTGCCCTAAATCTCATCTAATAAACACAGTTCTCAAGAATACATGATAATAATACTCGTAATAAAACTTGTATAACAACTCACAGTAATCTCGTAAGAAAGCTTAGTAAAAAGATCATGCAATATAGAATAAAATGATCGTACATGATCTCTGAAAAACATGCAAACTCACCTGACCTTGAAAGCTCACTCCTCAAGTCTTGATTCCGTGCCCGTATCCCTACCCTATCAACTCGAGACCCTGGAATCACAATATAATAACCCGATATCACAAACACATCTCAATACCTCTATGCACGATTCCCAAGTAACACACACTAACTCTAATACCCAACGACGTGCCCTGAGTATCATAAACCCTAACCCTAAACCCTAGCAGAATCACGGCCGCGCTCAGGGAGTCGCGGTCACGCTTCTTTGATCTCGATCGATATTCCCATCGTGGCCGTGCTCATCTCGGTGCAGACTAAGCTCGACCCCTAACCACCTGCGATCCATCGCGCCCCGCGCTCGTGGCATCGCTTCCCGGGCTCATTTAAAGAACATCGCGACCTGCGAATACAGGATCGCGGCCGCGCTCATGAACGAATAGAAGTAGTAAGCTCTATTACATCATAACCAGAAGATTTAATCCCCAACTCACTTTCAGCTCGATATACCCTAATAATAATATCCTGAATTGGCTCAGTAATATACGTAAACTCAATTCACACCTCTAGTAACGATTAACAACACCAAATACACAAGATTAAGCTCAAAAGTTACTTGATATCTTATAAAGCTAGTTGATAAACAAAGGTGTTGATTTGTTAAAGAAATCACGACTTATTTACTTTCTTGTTGTTGGCTGCTACTGGAGTTCTTCACACGCACACACACACACACACACACACACACACACACACACACACACACACACACTAAATTTCTGATTTTGCAAGGAAGAAGTGAAGGAAGCAAGCACATAAGTGCCATATAATACTTTTTGGTTTAAACTCGGTCCAACACCTAACATCCGATCACGTTATCATGAAACACAAGTTTATATTATCGAGCTCAAATTTGATCAACAATTACTAACATTGTAATCTTTTATAAAATCATATTCCCATAACCCGGTTAACTCACAATCTCGTCACGTGACGGTTACGCGTGCCACTCATGTGGCGTTGATACCCTTATGATGTTTCAATTGCACCAACACTAATGCCACCTCTTTGTTGCGTAGCTTCTTCACCTTCTTGTCTGTCACTGCCTCAGGCTGCTCCGCCTAACGAACTCTATCAAGGGTACTCTCTGATCATCACTGGCCAAGCACTTACGAAGATGGATGATATGGAATGCGTTATGAACTACAGATAACTCTGAGGGTAAATTCAGAAGATAAGTTTGATCTTCGATCCTCTCAATAACTTCAAATCGCCCAATATAACATGGACCAAGCTTACTCCGTCTCTAGAAACGTATGATCCCCTTCCAGGGCGAGACCTTCAGCATCGTGAAGTCTCCGACCTTGAACTCTAAATCTGACATCCTACGATCAACATAACTCTTTTACTGGCTCAAATGTCCTAATTCGCTCTTGAATCATGGCGACCTTGTCGCTAGTCTCCTGTTAAATCTCTGGCTGCTGATAGGACGCTTCCCAACCTCACCCCAACACATTGGAGTCAGGCAATTCCACTCATAGAGAGCCTCAAATGGAGGCATGCCGATAGACGCATGGTACCTATTATTATAAGCAAACTCAACAAGTGGCAAATGTAAATCCCAACTACCCGCGAAATCAATAACACAACCTCTAAGCATGTCATCCAGTGTCTGCTTTGTCCGCTCTGTCTGACCCGCAGTCTGAGGGTGGTAGGCTCTGTTGAGCTGAACACGGGTGCCCAACTCTTTCTGAAAGCTTTGCCAGAACTACGACACAAACCGACTATCTCTGTCATACGTGATCGATCTCGGATGTCCGTGCCTCGCCACAATCTCGCGGATGTAAAGGTGCACCATTTGATCCATCGATATGGCCCTGCGAATAGCTAAGAAGTGAGCGCTCTTTGTAAGTCGATCCATAATAACCCATATCATATCGTTTCCACATACAGTCCATTGAAGTCTCATAATGAAGTCCATAGTGATATCATACCACTTCCACTCTGGGACCTCTAATGGCTGTAGCCTGCCATGTGGCTTCTGATGCTCACTCTTAACCCTCAAACATGTCATACACGCCTTTATGTACTTTCCTACATCTCTCTTCATCCCTGGCCACCAGTAATGAACCCGTAGATCTCTATACATCTTCGTGCTGCCCGAGTGTATCGATAATCTAGACTTTTGAGAATCGTCTGGAATGAGCTGACAAAGGTTCCCTATTTGGCGAACCATACTCTGTCACGAAGGGTCATCAACCCTCTATCGTCATGACTCAATAACTGTAATTTTCCATCTAATCTCTCTCTCTCTCTCTCTCTCTCTCTCTCTCTATCTGCACTTTTCCCTCTCTCAACCCCTCCTCATGAGGTGCGCACAAACTGTCGATCAACGTCGATGTGACCTCTAATCTGGAAGCTCGAGACGTAACCGTCTGCCCGTAATATCTCCTGCTCAATGCATCTGGCACCACATTGGTTTTCACTGGGTGTTACTTAATATCACAGTCATAGTCCTTCAAGAGCTCCGTGCTGCTCAATGCATCTACCTCATGATTAGCTCCTTCTAGCTGAACAAAGGTACTGTAGGCTCTTATGATAAATGTATACCGTGAATCGCGTCCCATAGAGATAATGTCACCATATCTTCAAGGCAAAGACAATGACATCAAGCTCCAAATCATGCACTGGCCAGCTTAACTCGTAACTCTGCAACTGTCGCGAGGCATAAGCAATCGCCTTTCCTGTCTGCATCAGCACGCACCCAAACCCAGTAAACGAAGCATCATAATACATTGCAGAATCGTCGAAACCCTCTGGCAATGCTAGAATCGGAGCCCTACATAATCGATTCTTCAGCTCTAAGAAGACACTCTCCTGCTCCTCGGCCCACACAAACGACACAGACTGACGAGTCAACATCGTCAAAGGCACTGCAATTCTCAAAAAGTTCTCTATGAATCGCCTATAGTACCCTGCTAATCCAAAGAAACTGCAGACCTCGAACACTATCGTGGGCTGACTCCAACTCATAATGGCCTCGATCTTAGCTGGATCCACCTTCACTCCTTCACTCATCACTACGTGCCCTAAAAACTGCACTTCTCTGAACCGGAACTCACACTTCGAAAACATGTCATAAATCCTCTCTCTTTGCAGCAAACTCAGAATCTCACGCAGATGTTGACGGTGCTCCTTAACGTTCCTCGAATAAATCAGGATATCATCAATAAACATAATCACGAATCAATCAAGCATCAGCCTACAGACCTTATTCATCAAGTCTATAAACGCTGCTGGGGAGTTAGTCAGTCCAAACGGCATGACTAAGAACTCATTGTGGCCATAACGGGTCCTGCATGCCGTCTTCGGCACGTCCTCATCTATAACTTGTAGATGATGATACCCGGAACGCAGATCTATCTTAGAAAAGTAGCTCGCTCCCTGAAGCTAATCAAAAGATCATCAATCCGCGGTAAAAGATAACAGTTCTTCACTGTTACTCTATTAAGCTCCCGATAATCTATACACATACGCATCGTCCCACCCTTCTTTTTTTACAAATAAAACTAGAGCTCCCCATAGAGAAGAACTAGGGCGAATATACCCACGGTCTAGCAGATCCTGAAGCTAAGTCATCATCTCATGCATCTCAGTAGGCGCTAAACGATTAGACGTGCGAGCAATAGATACGACTCTGGGAACTTGGTCGATCTTGAACTCAACCGGGCGATCAGGCGGTAGCCCCGACAAATCATCAGGGAAATTTTTAACCACTGGCACATATCCAATCTCCCTCTTCTCCTTCTTCGTGTCTACCACATAATCTAAATAAGTGGCACATCTCTTCGCCACATATCTCTATGCTCAGGCCATCGATATAATGCTCATCTCTCCCCTACGCCTCTCCCTGTACACTGTCGCTGATTGTGTCTTTGAAATAGGGATCCAAATCATCTTCTTGGAATTGAAGATGTCTGCATGTTGTGCTGTCAACCAATCCATACCAATAATCGCATCAAAGCTACTAATGTCAATAGGCATCAAGTCAATAGTAAATCAGTGGCCATGTATCTCTAATACACAATCCTTATAAACTCGACTAACACTATACTCTCATCAACTCGCTCAACAAATACAGGAATAGATAACTCAGATGAAGGCACAGTAAATAACGACAGAAAGATGCAGACACGTATGATCGATCAGACCCCGAATCAAATAAAATAAAGGCACACAGTCCATTAAGGATGAACGTACCGGATACAACATTTGACGACTCTTGCGCCTCCTCAGCGGTGACCAAAAACACACGACCTTTAGCCCTTGACACTCCACCGGTGCTGATGACGACCCTGAAGCTCCGACCTCACTAGTACTCGCCCCGGTAACGCTGCCCTTGAACTCGGACAATCTCTCGACATGTGACCCGACTTCCTACATTAAAAGCATAACGAATCCTACGAAGTGCAGGCGGAAGCAGTTTGGCCGTACTGACCACATCTGAGACATCGGGGATGCTCTGGGGCACACGACCCTGCATGGCGGCAGGGGCACCGTTGACAATCTCTCTTGCTCGCTGTCGAGCTCCCAACTCTACTCCCTGAGCCTTTGGAACCCCTACTAACATTACCCTCACTCCGACTCAGCCTCTAACCCTGTCCCTGACTCTTTTGTCTTTGTCCCTGACCCTGACTTTGTACCCTCTGCTCTGAATACGCCCCTGTCGACTCTCTCTGTAAAACATCAAGGACCCTGATCCCTAGCTCGGCGGCTTAACCCGCCGTCTTTGAGGAGCCGGATACTCTCTCTTCTTATCGATCTCCCGCTCTCGTCGGCAGGTATACTCCATGGTTGAAGAAAACGTGGGGTCACACAGCATTCGCACGAACTCCCTAATGTCCAATCGTAATCCCTCAATGAACATGCTAACCTTACGGTCCTCGGTAGCCACCTGATATGGCGTAAACTGAGCCCAGTCATTAAAGACGTCAATGTACTTCTGTACGAACATAGATCCCTGTTGCAGATGGATAAAATCCTGCTCTAACTCTCTCCTCGTGTCCTTAGGACAATATTGCAGCTCGAACTTAGTCCTGAACTCCTCCCAAGTCATCTGATAAGTAACATCAACCCCTCTAGCACTCACCACAGAATCCCACAATCGCAATGCCCCTCCCTTCAGCAGGTAGGAGGCATAACTCACCATATCGACTCTGTCAACATGGTCAATCATGAATGCTGCCTCAATATCTTGTAGCCAGTCTAGTGCCTTCGAGGCACCGACTCCCCTAGAGAACTTCGAAGGATGTCCCTTCATAAAGTCCTTAAAGGACCCTCTCATCGGCTGGATAGAAGAAGCACTAACCCCAGACCCAGACCCCCGACCCGCTCCTACGAACATACTCATCACCCCTAGACTCGTCTCCCTGAGGACCGCTGTGTAACAACCTAGCATTATCGTTTTAGTAATTGGCTATATAATGTAACTTTAATTATATTAATTGTGTTGTATTTTATGTTAATTAGTAAAAGAAATAATTAAGTTAAGCATGTATTATGTATTATTTATAAAGTATAATGCTCAAATTTTTAAAAGAATGAAATAAAATCAACTTTGGTGGCTAAAATGTAAGAGATGAAACTTGAGATAATATAAATACCCAACATTTCTTTCATCTGGTTATTTTCACCAAACCAAACTCATCTCTTTCATCACTCACGGTTCTATCTTCATTCTTCACCAAGAACATCATATTTGCAAACATAAAATTTCCAAGATTCAAGTCAAGGAATTAACAAGCAAGCATCAAGTAACAACAATCTACTAATATTCAAGGTAAATCTATACTTAAAAAACTTGTTCTTAGGCTTAATTTGAAACCCACGCTTTCTTTGGGTTTCATGAAAGCAAATTCAACTTCAAATCATCAAAATTTAACAAACTTTAGTGTTGTAAGTTTGAATTAACAGGCATGCATGTTCTAGTTGGGAGCCTACTTGATCATGTTGTTAAAAACCTTAAATTTAATATAATAATTAAACTACTAATTATATACTTCACCGATAATTTGGTGAATTAAGTATGGTAGTCCATACGCAAGAATTGAAATTTTTATAATCATGCAAGAGATTATACATATGTTTATTAACGTTTCTTTACATAATTATAAATGGATAAGCGAGACTTACATGTATTGAGTTAGTTGAACTTATACATTACTATAATATTTTCAAAATAAAGATACTAATTCAATCTATTAATTTTCTAAATGAATTTCAATTTAAATATTCTAATTATGATTATTCTAAGATCATTAGCCACATGCTTTGCTCACTTGTACCTCGTGCTTAAACCTTGCTACTTGACAATTTTATACATAAGTACAAGACATTAAGCCTTGTGTACAAGAGTTTAAAGCTTCCCATAAAACAATTTATGAATTTTCCTTTATATTTAATTATGATTAAATTTAAGGTTTGCTCACATTAATTGGTGTTCTCGTCACGGATTTGAGGACTAAGCTCTTGGAACGCCGTCTACTTAACGATAAATTAGTGACACTGATACAATGAAGTATAAACACTAAAACACTTTTTGTTTAGGATACATGCATAAGATTTCTGTCACACAAGCCCAACCCTTTTGTTTTAATAGCTTCTTTATATTGGAAATCAATGTTATTCTCTGTGATAATCATGGAGGTCAGCGGAAACTGCAAGTGCGGTAATAATAGAGACACAATAATATGCTTGGTTATCAATTGTAAATGAGAAAAAAAGATCGAGATTTACAAAAAGTTACATGTTGCTAAATGTATAAAAATGTTCATTAGTGAAAGTCACATAATGTTTGGGCATAGATATCGACCATTCTTACAACATTTAACACGGCTTGCTTCCGGAATGTTCGATCTTGTTTGTTCCTATTAACTACTCATTTTAAGCACCTGGAGATCCAGAGCGGGGGCGGTTTGGTACGGGGAATCAAAAATGAATGGAACAATAAGAATTACATTGTGTTTTTATAGCCATTGATACACCAACAAAAATATCGATTTCAATTCTCTTTCCTTCTATCGTATAGGGTAATTCTCAATTGTCTAACCAAAAAGTGGAGGATCAAGTATAGCTTATCAATCGTAAAGGGAAGGAAATCAAACTTTTTTTGTAATGTATTTCCTTTCCATCGATCCATTGTACCAAATGCACCGAAATGTGGTATATATATAGGGACACAATAATGTACTAGAGGTATCAATTGGTATGATAAAAAGGATCAAGATTTTACAAAACATGTAATACACTAGAATGATAATAAGAGATGGTCAGTTATGAATGTCCACGAAATTGAACCTCCAAGTCGTCTCATTGTTAACAACATTCGACGTGGATGACTCATTGTGTGACAGTTGCATATTGACATTCTTTTATCAATAGTTTTAGCAAACATGTTTTCTCAACTTTTTGAATCTTATTGGTTACGATTGCTACTACATCAATTGTTACTGGTTAAGCACTTAGACTATCACCTTGCGTTATGGACCTGAGAGGATAAAATTGGTTTCTCAACCAAAATGCCTTAAGTCATATTCATTCAACAAATAAGATCGCAATCACAAATTGAGGATGTCTGAGTATTTTGCCATCTATTTACATTGAAGTAGAAACATTTGTTTGGAAGGATCTTGCATGATGATAAAGCACTCAACCATGACTGTAATCAAGTTTATGTATCCTTTTCATTAAACAGATTGCGCTTATGGTTATTACATGCTTAGAAATCATAGTTCTGTCATCGCAAATATTATGTAAATCTTGGTTTGTTAACTCAAGTGTGCTCTTGGAGAAAGAAGGCACGGTCCATACATCATAATGAAAAAAAGATCAAAATTTACTTACAAAACGTGGTTGCTAAATACACTAAAGTGTGTCATTAAGAAAGTCATGCAATAAACATTCCCGTCAACTTGTTGTCAAACCTGTCGAGCCTAGTAGTATAACAACCAGTTGATTGTGGATGGCTTTGATTTTGATGTTCTTTGTAATATTTATTTGATCATGTTACGAAATTATATTTCTTTTACGACAGTCTATCATTTCATTCTTATTGAAAGAAGGTGCATTTTAAAATGACTCATTTGATAATAGTTAATAATGTTGTTATATTATTAGGGGGTGTTAAATTTAGATTTTTTTAATATAAACAACCATATGTTTTACTTTTTTACGGGTTTTGTCAGCCTGTGTTATTTTTTACCAGTAAATCAACAGTAATTTTTTTCTTGTTGATTATCACATGTCGTCATTTCTTTTTGTCATGTTTATAAATCTAATTATTAAACGTACTCAACATCAATTAAAATCTAATCTTTAATTTAAATAATTATTAAACTCTAATGTTATATAATTAGTTTATATATTTTATAGAATTCTTCTTTAAATCTCTTTCAACAAAAAAAAAAAAATCAATGCATATAATAAATGAGTGTTAAAACGTAGTTTTAATAGGGACCTTGTGTAAAAAAAAACTCACGTTGACCATTTTTTGTGAGTAAAACCTCAACATTTTCATGAACCAAAACCCACAACGGCAAACACCAATATAATTAGAATATACAACCGATTATAAGCCTCACACACCACCGTCAACAAGTCATCAAGTGACCCCGTGAATTTCATCAATATTAAATTTCAACATAAAAAACATCGATTTGAAACAAAGAAACAAACAAAATGTGATGTGAATAATAAATATAGACAAATGAGCTTGCTGAAGAAGTTCGTCAAAACAAACATAT
>JAANYP010003085.1:445994-472241 GCA_020465985.1 Centrapalus pauciflorus
AATAGTGGTGAAACAAGATTGCAAACGGTTGGGCAGTTTGTGCATTGATAAATTATGGGGAATTTTAACTTTATAATATTATATATATATATAATATTATATATATATATATATCTTATATCTATGTTCAATTGAGAACTTTTAGCATCAAGGTACCAAATACTATCTATTATCCCATTAGCATCAAAACAAATTGTATGGATTAGCTTAATGGGAAAAATGGTTAAATACTTGGACAAACTTTTATGCATCTGTGCATTATAGGAAACAAACAAGGACTGACATTTTGGAGAATGTGCGACCTCATTAAATTTAATATATCAACAAAAATCAAATAATAAATGTTAAAATAAATTCAATTGATCATTCTAAATTTAACAAAATTACACAAAAATTCCAAACAGATGATGGAGATCGATGATTTCATGTTAATCGTGTTTATCTATGCATCGTGTTATAAAAACGACTTAACAAACATACTAAACACAAATTCTTATGCACAACGTGTTCACGCATTCATCTATGCATCGTGTCGTCGTCATATTATTTTTCATTCATCTATGCACGTGTTCACACTGTTTCCTCCTTTCATCTCATGCTCGTCAGTTGTTCATCTCCATTTATGCATCATCATTTTTCGTTGTTCATCGTTCAATCTCCATCTATGCAGATTCATTGTGCATTCATTATCTTGTATCCATATTCTATTTTTCGTTCATCATCCATTTATGCATCGTGTTCTTTCGAATTCTTCAATCGGATGTACCTCTTCTTGTCATGTTCATCATCATCCTTGGAATCTTTAGTTTGCGTCTTTCAATCATCATCATATGAAAAACAGGAAGAAACACGATTAGAGAGAGGAGAGAGACGAGAGAGACGAGATAGAGAGGAGAGAGAAATGAGAAGGAAATGAGAATCGGGTACGGTTATATTCATTTAATTCAAAATGTTAAGGCCACAATTCTCTTTAAGTTTGGAGACTACAGATTTAATACCATAGCTTTAGTTTTCCCTAAATTCCTTGCATCCTAAGTAGATTCCGATGCACAAAAGTTCTCGCGGTTTTCGATGCATAAAAGTTTTTCAATTGATAAACAAACTCTCTCTCTCTCTCTCTCTCTCTCTATATATATATATATATATATATATATATATATATATATATATATATATATATATATATATATATAGTATTTAAGAGGGTGCATTTAATAAAAAGAAGGTGCATTCAAAATGACACATTTAATAAATATTATATTTGTAATAATTAGGGTGTTAAAATTAATGCTCGTAATAATGTTGACAATTAAAGAACCATAATGAATCTTTCTATATAAACTCGCTTATGCAAGAGTTGTTTTTTCATCTATCAATCACCATATGATCGAGAATGTGATTTTACTTTCTTCTGGTTTTCTTTTTTTTTCTCAACTTTTTTTCTGTTTTCGAATTGACTAGATTGTTATCGAATTTTCATTCAATTCTTATGTATTTAGAATCAATTTTAATTCTTCTGTATTTAGAATCAATTCATGAGTTAGCAGATCATTTATAAACGATATACATCTAATAAGATTATTGTTTTCAACTTTTTATGGATCTGATTCTGTCAAACATCAAAGTTTTTGATGATTTTTTTTTGTTGCATATATAGGCAGAAATCTATAATCCATGATTCTAAGCCTATGTTCGAAAATGAGAAAAAAGAATACTGACACATCAGATCAAACGTATCGAGTTAGATCCATATTTTAATTTATCTAATTTCTACAAAACTGTTCGAAGTACACATTTTCAGTTAGATTTATTCGGAGTTGAAAGATTAACATGATGTAAAGGGTAATTAATGTGAGTCACTGTGTGTCGTAACCATCAATAAGATCAAGATGGGTGGCGGGCACATCATTTTTGGGTGAAGCGATGTCTCAAGTATGTTATTTGTTTTTCTAAAATATATTTGTTCAAGTTTTGCTATTTCTATATATTTGTCCAAATATTATGTATGACAAGCACATTTATATGCTAATGCAGATATGTGTGTGTGTGTGTATTGTTAGATATTGATTGCTTTTCAAAGAAATTCTGCATGGATCTACACATATTTTGGTCGAATCTCATTTAACGAAAGGTAAAATTCTTCGGTTTAAACTTCTCATTTTGTATATGCTATGTTACGCTGCATTCAATGATAACCTGATGTTAATTAGGTTTTATAAATCTCCTCCATTTCTGCTAATTATATGTTTTTGTGTGTGTTCTTTTCTATATAACAGTGGATTGTAAATTAATATACAAAGTAAAACTGTCTTTGCAGGTTTTTGTAGATTTTTTTATAAACATAAATTCATTGTGGTACTTTTGGTTGGAAATCAAAGTTCTATCTTAATATCTTTTAAGTAATGGGTCCAAAACACAAGTTTACTAAAAGGAGAAAGAAGGTATGTACTCATGATTGTATTGATAAAAACGCCAAAATTTACAAAAACTTGTCTACTTAAAATTTTATAAAGAATATCATTAGCGAAAGTGATGCAATGAAGTCATCTACGCCAACCCGCTCATAGATTGTAGTTCATACAACGGTCGACGTGGATGGCTTCATTGTGTGGCATTTGAATTAATGTTCTTTATATTATTTTAGTATATGGAATTTGGAAATTTTGACCTTTTCCTCATTATGATTGAGAAAATCATACCTTTTTCAGCTCAAGTGTGCTAACGTGAGACAATATTTTAGTTATCAGTTGTACTATTGATAAAACGTTCAAAATTTAGAAAAACATGCTTGTTAAAATACTATAAAGGAGACCATTAGCAAATGTCACATAATGAAACCATCCACATCAACTTGTTCAACATTGTAGTGACTACAATGTAAGAACCAGTCGATGTGGATGGCTTCATTGTGTGGCATTTGATATTGACGTTTTTTATAATATTTTAACAAGCAAGTTTCCTAATTTTGGATCTTTTTCAATTTGTTACAATTGAATACTCATTTATTGTTCTTCTGTTTGGACTTGGACTCAATAGCCTTGCTTTGCACAACCAAAAAAAACCTTAATTCATATAATATCAACATATATTATACAATAACAGGTTATGTACGTGTAGGATATTTTAATCTTACCTTATTTTCATGAAGATGACATGCATATTGCATTGATAGTGTCCTCATCAAAGATTTTGAGGATCCACAGACTTCAAATCAACGACATGACGGTATCCAATAAAGTGTAAACACTTGGTAGGAATAGATATGCATGATAAAATTTTGTCATCTGTTGGGAATTCGTATCGTTTTTCATAAAAACATAAACATTAATCTGATTAACGCACAGCGGAAGCCTTTTAAAATTAACGAATTCCGTACACGGATCATCAAGTAAAACATAAGATAAGTAAACGAGAAAGCAATAATAAATCCGTACCTTTGTATTCAATGACAAGAATACACGAACAGGATGCTTTCGGTATCCACCGGTGATGACACGATCGAGCTGCGCCAGGTATGCAATCAAACACACGAAGAACGGGAAAACCACACACACATTTTTGTGTGTTTCGTACGTACGGCCATCAAACCAACACACACATACATACTCCTTGTGTGCGCCGTCAAATTACCCATCAAAATTAGGTCACACAACTTATATATATCCCCATATATATATATATTGTAAGCCGCGCGTGTATATATATATATATATTATATATATATATTAATTAAAACTTAAATATATTTATATAATATATATTTTAATAATTATCTTTATTATTTAAACTTGATATAATTATCTCTATAATTATATACCCTTTAAATAATATTAATCTTTTATACATTATCTAATAATATATAAATGACTAGATAATTATTTATAATTATCTCTTATTCATTTGTTTATAATTATCCATCCAATTATCTAATAATAGATGATAATACCAATTCAAATAAATCAATCTTATATTTAGTATCCAATAATAAATAAAAGACTAGATAATTATTTAATTATCATTCAATGACAATTAAATCACTACAATATCCAATATTGCACTTTTAATCCCCGTACTTTGAGATATAATTAATCACACATTAATTTAATCTCAATGATCATTTCGTGTCATAAACAATATCCAATATCATTTATTCAATAGTTTAATTGCATCTGCTCAGTTGTGCTCATCGGTGTGACCCTCAAGTGTTTTATGAAATCAGTCATGATGCAGTAGTAATGTCATCTTTACACACCATATACTAACATACTCCCACTTGTGTAAGACGACATACTGTCCTGCAACATGCGCCTAAAGGAGGTCATGGCTAGACACTTTAGGCAACCAAGGTCATAAAAACTCTGACTCCCATTCGGGCATTCTTGTTGAAACAGCCTTCCAAAAAGAAACTTAGGTTATATCCCATGCATCGCGATATTTCAATGTGAAAGCTAGGCATGGATTAGATCAACCGTAGCAAACACGATTATGTTTCTCGACTCCCTGATCTCATACTAAACTGAAACAGACAGATTAGAACACATCAGTTCTGTCCGAGCATGGCCATGCATTTCTGTCAGTATCGATCGCCGAGGGGCCCAGAAATATCTCTTCTTAGTTAAAAGAAGGTGCAAATCCCATCTTGACTATCTAGGCCTCCAGCACGACTCCCACTGCAACCAGCCTCGAACCGTTATGATCACCCAGTTACGGATGACGTTAGGTTAGGCCAAATGTACAGCAGCACTCGCACTAAAGTACGTAGACATCTCAGGTACTAAGGATTACCTTTTTGAGACGACTCATGACTATGATCCACAAAGTGGTCTCAATCGGTGGGTCAATCCAATATTTGTTCGCAACAAATACCTGTGAATTTGGTCCAACCTTTGCTATATTCATCACCCATGAATATCAACCAAAAACCACAGTAGCCTTTTAATTCTCGTTGTGGTTCCCACGACAACAAGCAGCTATGGAATAGTTTTAGAATAACTTCAAATTTATTCTTGGATTTCTAAAACATGCAAAATAGAACGACATTAAAGATATCATGTTGATCTCCTTTATCTCAATAAACACAACATGACTTCCATCAATTTAATGTTACTGTTCCTTTATCAAATGTAACGGTAACACGATCTATCGAAAAATTAATTTCAGACATGATCTTAGTGGGAGTGTTCTCTAGTTAACTGACTTAACTTCCATTACCGTTTATCTTTGAAAAATTACACTAGTTCTTTATTACAACTTCTTGTAATATTATTCAGATCCAATCTGAATCTCCATACAAATTTATATCTGTTATCTTTAGAGGAACTGGTAAATCACTCATAAAGACACCATGATTAAAATTTAGGAGCTCTAGCAATTTCGATTAACTGCTACTAGTGATACATTTAGATGTTTAGTCTTGAATATGACAGTATGCGGTTTATCTATATCTTAACAAGATATCTTTAATAACATTGTGTTCAAAATTTGTGATATGTATCCATAACCACCAGAACCTGGTTATCTACAACATTTCGTTGTGGTATTCCGTCAAGCTTGTGACGAGTGTTTAAACAAGTCAAAGGCTACTACTTGACTAACCATCACACAAGTTGTATACATTTCACATGTAATTTTATAAAATGTGATTACTTCTTGTCTAAACAATTCTGACTTCTCAAGTCTAATTATTTCTGACAAGTGAGGTGAATTAACCTCCATGTAACTCCTTTACATTTAATTCTGCATTTTATTAGTTTCTATATAATCACAGATGCCTATCCAACTCATATAATCTCTTGAACTAACTTTCAAGAATTAACAAGTTTAATGAAACTGCATTTGAACACTTGAACAATTTACACAACAACATGGTAACCCCTTTTATCTGAATATGACTACTAGCTTGTCCAATCTCCATTGACAAGTTACTATTCAAGCTCCACTTGAATCAATAGTCTATAATCATGGTTTAGTAATCTTAAACAATAGGAATTTCAAGCAACAAATTTTTAACTCCAAAAATTCTTTATTTATCCCAAAAATACTTGCAAGAAATTCAATCAATTGTATACTACACCATGATAAACTATTGATGACATGAAAATAGTGTCCAGCAGAGTATTCTCTAAGATGTCTCTATGCTCCCACTGAATATGTCATCTCTCTTCACTTCATTTTAGTCATTGCAGACATTATGCATGACACTTTGTTCAATTGGGTATCACATATCCAAGAACAATAGAAGTGACTGATTCAGATACACGAAGTCTCAATGCGGTCAACCTTGACCGTTTCCAAGTACTTGGGACAATTCCTTTCCCAGTGCCCAGTTTCCTAGCACTCAAAGAATTTGTTATCCTTGGATTTGACTTCTCTGGTTCTAAGTTTTAGCTACTTGTTAGCTTTAACCTCCGGCTTGGAAACTTACTTTCCTTTCCGTCTCTTTCCCTATCTTCTCTCCTTAATCACTCCCTCAGCAGTCTATAGCATCCGATGCGGCCCACTGATCATCTTCTCCGTGCATATTGTAACAAATTACAAATTGCTAAAATTCCTTCAATAAGGAATTGAGAATTAGATTCGTGGTCATGTCCTGTGTCACGGGCAACCCAAGTCCGCTAAGATGATCCAGATAACCTTTCATCTTCAGCGCATGGGATCTAACAGTTGTTCCTTCTGCCATTCTGCAGGAGCTCAGAGCCCTTGTCGTATATTTTTCTCAGTTCGAGCTTGAGTCTGGAACATATCCTTTAGCTGGCGATACCTCTGTCAAGCTGAGACGTCCATAAGGCTAGTCCGCAGCTCAGATGTCATGGTCGCTAGCATTAGACAGACAACATTGACCGAATCCTCAGAGTGCTTCTTGTGGAGATTTCTCTCCTCAACTGTAGCAGTCTCTGCAGGAGCAGGTTCTGGTGCCCTTTCCAGAATATACGAATTTCACCCTGTACTCAGAACATTTGTCAGATTTTACTCCCAGTTCAGGAAGTTGCCTCTTTTGAGTTCTCCATATCCCGAATGGACCTCAAAGTAGCAACATGTGCTTTTGGGGAGGATTTTCAAGTGGGAAAAGGATATTTGACGTTATCATTGTTGTTATTACTGTTATTGTCATTGTTATTATTAAACCGCTTCTACCTCTGTCTTTTTCAACCATCTTAAACAATTTTTCAAAAACCAGTATTTGATTAACCATTAATAAATCAATAACCCAAAATTTAGAAAATGATTTATTAATCCTAAGAACCATTTTACTTCTTCATGCACCCAACGGAGGCTGAACCTACATGAATAAGCTACTCAGGCAGACAACTTATTACCAATTACAACCCCTTTGCAACTCTTAGATCTTATGAGATTTTCAATTTCTTATATTGATCATGTTTAATCTCATCCACACCTTGGGCAACAGTCTTACTGAGGAACCACCACTCACACACACCATATAACAACTGCAAGTCACTGGCCCAAGTCTCACTTAGGATCCGCAGTGCTTACCTCACAGCTCTCCGAGTTTGCGACGTAAGCACCCAACGAAGGCTGAACCTACTTACGACGACCGGTCACCGTGAGTGCCACTATATGGACGGTGTGCTGTGTCAGATTTTTAATTTGGGTTTATAACCAGTCTCTTACCAAGAACTAGTGGCCAGTCAGGTTAGTCTACGGGCAGGATCCTTTCGGTTCTAAACCTTTCGGAAATTCCACAGCCCGAGCAAGACTGTCCTAGACACCACCTATTCTGGTAAATAATCCAGTTAATGTACCAGTTTTAAGAATTTCAACTCTTTGATCATATGACATTTTAAAATAAATCTCCTTTTATTTGAAAAACTAATTTCATAAAAATGTCATATCTAACACCTGACAAAATAATTAAAGTTTCCAATTTAAACTTCCTTTTAAATACTTTAATTTTTATCAAAAATGATTGTAGTTTTTATTTCTTTTATTTATCTACTTTGTCACCACAACCACGCAGATATAAATAAAGCATAAAGAAATAAAACATACAACCACATGGTGACATAGCCTTGCCGAAACTAAATTGGTTTCCGAGAGCCATACGGACAAACCAATTAGGTCAAAACCTAAGGGACAAAATCAACACACAAGGCAAGAAGGATGAACTCTTTCAGCTCCCACTAGCCTCAGCATTCGATGATGTCTCCGAGCGTCCTTGATGGATGACCTCCTTCTTGATGGACATCTTCGCCAAGATTTATTTTACATAATTTTTAATCTAAATACATTTGCCTATTTTCTAACCTATTACAGATTACATCATAAAACCCGGGATTCCAATGACACGCAGGCCTTCCCAAAAATATAACCAATAATAAAATAGCAAATATTGAGATTAAACAAACAACCATCACAAACAATGGGTCTCAAGGCTCGGCTATGTCACAAACATAAATAAATCAGAAAAGCTTGTAAATAATCCAGAATTCATTTTCATCTTGACATGAAAATAATTCCAAAACCAATTAATCCACCATTAATTGAAGTAAATATGTCCAATATCGTTCCTAAATTTAATACGGTTCGTAAACTCGAAATTTAGAAACACTTTCCAAAATTAGAAACTTTTTCCCGAAAAATTTCAAATTTAATTCCATCTTTGCATTATATTTGGATTCATAACTATACTTTTCTTAAAATATACAATTAACAATTCAAACACCTTTGAAACTTAAACTTACTATTTTAAGAAACTTTTTATTAAACAACCTTTAATAAATATAGTTTTATTTTCAAATAATATTGTTAAATAATTTAAACTTCCTTTAAATAATTATCAATTAACTATTATTTAATTGAAACACTTTTCAAAATAAATAACTAAACTTTATTTAAAACGTCAATTTTCTAGATAAACAATTTTACCAATAAAATATGTCTTTTAAAATATTTAAGGAAAATTGACCATCTTTAAATAACACCAAAAACTTTTCTTTATGGTTTTAAACGATTTCTACCAAAAACTTTAATGTCGAGATCAAATATCAAAAACATTAAACCATGACCGAGCATGAAACTCAAAGTCACGATTTCATCAATTTGAAAATAGAATCCTTAAATTAAACTCTCTTTAATTTAATAATGCATTTTATGGAACTAAATGTTAAATGCACAAATTAAATCTAGTTTATAAATTAAAATTACCATTAATTTTAATTTCAACATTAAAACTTAATTTTTAATTAAAACTGATTTAATTTAAACGACGAATTACCGGAAAACGGAAACGAACCAACTTAGTTAACCGACTCATACTTGGGTTCAATAACCCATATGAACCGAAAACAAGTAGGGTATCAAACCATTTGACGGCTGAAATTAATCGAAGCCATTAATCAACTCACCTTGATTATTTCGATTTCCATATTCCAATTAATCGTTTGACTATCGAATCAAATAATATTTAAACCGATTTGTGAATTTTATAAAACTAATAAAGTCTCCCACTTTAATTTTATAAAATCGAAAATATATTTACATATATTTTGTCACAAATGTTTAAATATTAATAACCAAACACTTTTGATTTATTAATTCGATTTTCACGCATTTAATTTAATCGTTCGAGTTTAACCGTGAATTAAACGACATGACGGAAACATATAATCCATCACCTCGGTTACCACATCACAACCGAGAGGTCATGGGTCTCAACCCATGGCCGAAATCTCTAGGTTTGATTTCGTGAACCGAAACGTTTAATTTTCGACTTTAATCAATTAAACACTTTTAAACAATCAAACATCAACTAGATAAAACGAACTAAGGTTTCAAAATCCCGAGTTTCAAAAAACTCCAAGGTTGGCCGAGAATCACCATGTGGTTTCCAAAACCTTTGGTCGATTTTCTCCAAGCCAAATCAAAACCTTAAACGTTTTAATTATCGATTTCGATCGTTTAAACACTTTTAATTATTAAAAATCGAAACTTTAAAAAAACGTTGGACATAAATACTTGAATAATACTATCATTATGTTACTTGAGATGGCTCTGATACCACTGTTGGGAATTCGTATCGTTTTTCATAAAAACATAAACATTAATCTGATTAACGCACAGCGGAAGCCTTTTAAAATTAACGAATTCCGTACACGGATCATCAAGTAAAACATAAGATAAGTAAACGAGAAAGCAATAATAAATCCGTACCTTTGTATTCAATGACAAGAATACACGAACAGGATGCTTTCGGTATCCACCGGTGATGACACGATCGAGCTGCGCCAGGTATGCAATCAAACACACGAAGAACGGGAAAACCACACACACATTTTTGTGTGTTTCGTACGTACGGCCATCAAACCAACACACATACATACTCCTTGTGTGCGCCGTCAAATTACCCATCAAAATTAGGTCACACAACTTATATATATCCCCATATATATATATTGTAAGCCGCGCGTGTGTATATATATATATATATTATATATATATATTAATTAAAACTTAAATATATTTATATAATATATATTTTAATAATTATCTTTATTATTTAAACTTGATATAATTATCTCTATAATTATATACCCTTTAAATAATATTAATCTTTTATACATTATCTAATAATATAAAAATGACTAGATAATTATTTATAATTATCTCTTATTCATTTGTTTATAATTATCCATCCAATTATCTAATAATAGATGATAATACCAATTCAAATAAATCAATCTTATATTTAGTATCCAATAATAAATAAAAGACTAGATAATTATTTAATTATCATTCAATGACAATTAAATCACTACAATATCCAATATTGCACTTTTAATCCCCGTACTTTGAGATATAATTAATCACACATTAATTTAATCTCAATGATCATTTCGTGTCATAAACAATATCCAATATCATTTATTCAATAGTTTAATTGCATCTGCTCAGTTGTGCTCATCGGTGTGACCCTCAAGTGTTTTATGAAATCAGTCATGATGCAGTAGTAATGTCATCTTTACACACCATATACTAACATCATCCAACCCCTTTAGGTTTTGTATCGATCTCTATTGTATTGGTAATCGATGTTATGTCTTAATAAGTTTGTGAATCATGGGTCTTAAACCTAAAGTGTGCTAATTGGAGACAATGTCTCGGTTACCGGTTGTAATGATAAAACATTCAAAATTTTGAAAAACATGTTTGTTAAAATGCTATAAAGGATACCATAGAAAATGTCACGCAATGAAACCATCCACGTCAACTTGTTACAACATTGTAGTGCCTATAGTGTAAGAGCCGGTTGACATGGATGACTTCATTGTGTGGCATTTGATATTGACATTCTTTATAATATTTTCTCATTCATGTTTCTCATAGTTTGATATTTTTTTTAATGATTGGCTACTCATTTATTTGTTTAAGCACTTTCTTGAGCCTTGCTTTGTGGACTTGAGAGGCTAAAGTTTGATTTCCAACCAAATAAAACCTTAATTCATTTTTCAACAAATAATACAAAAATAAGAGGTTGTGGATGTGTGAGATATTTGATCTTACCTTTTTGGCACATATGGAGTTGACAAACATATTGCATTAATTGTGTTCTCATCATGGATTTGAGGATTTTAAGATCGTCGGAGACGGCGTCTACTTCATATAAATTAGTGACAATATACAATGAAGTATAAACACTAAAACACATTTGTTAGGAAACATGATAAGATTTAGTCACACAGCCCCATCCATTTTGTTTTATATCGTCTTTTTTATTGGAAATCAATGTTCTTGTCTTGATAATCATGAGTCCAGAAACTCAAGTGTGCTAAATAGAGACACAATGATGTCTTGGTTATCAACCGTAATGATAAAAAGATCGAGATTTGCAAATATACATGTATCCTAAAATTATATAAAAATGTTCATTAGTGAATGTCACATAATGAAACCATCCACATCAACTTGTTACAACATTGTAGTGCCTACAGTGTAAGAACCAGTCGATGTGGATGACTTCATTGTGTGGCATTAGATATCAACATTCTTTATAACATTTTAACAAGCATGCTTCCGGAATTTTGATCTTCTTTGTTACTATTAACTACTCATTTATTGGTAAGCACCTGGAGATCTATAGCGTAAGAGATTAAAACCATAATTCCACATAATTAGTTTACATATTTTTTATAAATATTCATTCTTTAAATGTTTTTTAAGTCAATGCATATGATAAATGAGTATTAACATAGTATTAATAATATTACATACGTATATTTAAGAGTGTGGATTTAATAAAAAGAAGGTGCATTTAAAATGGCTCATGTAATAATTATTATGTGTGTAATAATTAGGATGCTAAAATTAATGTTGGTAATAATGTTGACAATTAAAGAACCATACTTGATCCTTCTATATTAACTCGTTTCTCCAAGAGTTATTTTCTCATCTATCAACCACCATATGATCGAGAATGAGATTTTACTTTCTTCCGGTTTTCTTGCTTTTTTTTTTTTTTTTTTAGTTTTCGAATTGACTAGATTGTTATCGAATTTCATTCAATTCTTCTGTTTTTTGAATCAATTACGATATACATCTAATCGGATTTTCGTTTTCAAGTTTTATGAATCTTATTTTTTGTCAGAATCAGACATCAAAGTTTTTGATGATATTTTTTGTTACATAAACATGCAGAAATCTATAATCCATGATTCTATGCCTATGTTCAAATATGATAAAAAAGAATACTGACAGATTTATTCATTTCATGAAACGTATCGAGTTAGATCCATGTTATTAAATGGCTGCAAAATTTCTCAGATTTAAGGTCGTGACTATACCCTCATTTTAATTCATCTAATTTCTTCAAAACTCATCGAAGTGCACATTTTCAGTTAAATTTATTTGGAGTTGAAAGATTAACATGATGTAAAGGGTAATTAATGTGATTCGCTGTCTATCGTAACCATCAATAAGATAGAACAGGGTAACGGGCGCATGCGTATCATTTTTGGGAGAATCGATGTCTCAAGTATGTTACTTGTTTTTCTAAAAATAAATTTGTTCAAGTTTTGCTATTCCTATATACTTGTCCAATACAATGTATGACAAGAACAGTTATTTGCTAATGCGTGTGTGTGTGTGTGTGTGTATATATATATATATATATATATATATATATATATATATATATATATATATATAGGTTCAAGATCTATGGAAAACCATCTTTGACTGGAAAACTGGAAAACCATCTTTGACTGGAAAACTAGAAAACCATATTAAATGTACATGTTCATTACGGTAAAATGTTAAATTTAATGCACAACTACAATATACATATGTTCAAGTGTGCATTATTATTGACTAGTTCACCTAATTTACATGTTCATTAGGATAAAATGTTCCATTTAATGCAAATAAACAATATGCACATGTTCAAATGTGCAATATGCACGAACATGTGTGTATTACGCATTTTTGCATGAAATTAAACATTTTGTCTTTACGAACATGTAGATGATATGAATTAGTTAATCATAATGCAATTTTGAACATATGTATATTATAATTTTACATGAAATTTAACAGTTTATCATAATGAACATGTGCATTTGATATGGTTTTCCAGTCTAATATAGTTTTCCATGGATCTCGACCCTATATATATATATATATATATATATATATATATATATATATATGTATGTATGTATGTATATATTGTTACATGTTCATTGCTTTCCAAACAAATTCCGCATGGATCTACACACACTTTGGTCGAATCTCATTTTACGAAAGGTAAATTCTTTTGTTTAAACTTGTCATTTTGTATATGTTATGTTACGCTGCATTCAATTATAACCTGATGTTAATTAGATTTTATAAATCTCCTCCATTTCAGCTAATTATATGTGTTTGTGTGTGTTCTTTTCTATATAACAATGAATTGTAGATTAATATGCATGGTAAAACTGTCTTTGCAGGTTTTTGTAAGTTTTTTATTACGTAAATTGCATTGTGGTTTCTTTGGTTGGAAATCAAAGTTTTATCTTAATATGTTTTTAATTCATGGGTCCAAAACACAAGTTTACTAATAGGATAAAGAAGGTATGTATTTACGATTGTAATGATAAAAACATCAAAATTTACAAAAAAACTTGTCTACTTAAACATTTATAAAGAAGATCATTAGCGAAAGTCATGCAATGAAATCATCTACGTCAACAAGTTCATATATTGTAGTTCATACAACGTATGAACCGATCAACGTGGATGGCTTCATTGTGTGGCATTCCAATTGATGTTCTTTATATTATTTTAGTATATGGAATTTTGAAATTTTGACCTTTTCCTCATTATGATTGAGAAAATCATTCCTTTTTCACCTCAAGTGTGCTCAACAGAGACAATATTTGAGTTATGGGTTGTAATATTGTTAAAACGTTCAAAAATTTAGAAAAACATGCTTGTTAAAATACTATAAAAGAGACCTTTAGCAAACGTCACACAATGGAACCGTCCACGTCAACTTTTTCAACATTGTAGTGACTACAGTGTACGAACCGGTCGACGTGGATGGCTTCATTGTGTGGCATTTGATATTGACGTTCTTTATAATATTTCAACAAACAAGTTTCCTGATTTTGGATCTTTTTCAATTTGTTACTATTGAATACTCATTTATTGTTCCTCTGTTTAGAGTTGGATCTCAAGAGACTTGCTTTGTACAACCAAAAAAACCTTAATTCAAATAATATCAACAAATAATATACAACAATAGGTTATGTACGTGTAGGATAGTTTAATCTTACCATTAGAAATTGTCACGCAATGAAACCAACCACGTCAACTTGTTACAACATTGTAGTGCCTATAGTGTAAGAACCGGTCGACATGGATGACTTCATTGTGTGGCATTTGATATTGATATTCTTTATAATATTTTTTTCAATCATGTTTTTTAATTTTGTTTTTTTTTTGTTATGATTGGCTACTGATTTATTGTTCCTCTGTTTAAGCACTTGGAGCTCTTGAACCTTGCATTGTGGACTTGAGAGGCTAAAATTTGATTTCCAACAAAAAAAACCTTAATTCATATTATTCAACAAATTAATAAGATACAATAACACGCTGTGGATGTATGGGATATTTTGATCTTACCTTTTTGGCACATATGGTGATGATAAGCCTATTGCATTAATTGTGTTCTCGTCACGGATTTGAGGATCTAAGATCCTTGGAGACGCCGTCTACTTACTATAAAATTAGTGACAATATACAATGAAGTATAAACACTAAAACACATTTGTTAGGATGCATGATAAGATTCTGTCACACAGCCCCAACCATTTTGTTTTATATCTTCCTTTATATTGGAAATTAATGTTATTGTCTTGATAGTCATGAGTCCAGAAACTCAAGTGTGCTAAATAGAGACACAATAATGTCTTGGTTATCAATTGTAATGATAAAAAGATCGAGATTTACAAAAATACATGTATGCTAAAATGATATAAAAATGTTCATTAGTGAATGTCACATAATGAAACCATGCACATCAACTTGTTACAACATTGTAGTGCCTACAGTGTAGGAACCGGTCGATGTGGATGGCTTCATTGTGTGGCATTATATATCGACATTCTTTATAACATTTTTACAAGCATGCTTCCAGAATTTTGATCTTCTTTTTTACTATTAACTACTCATTTATTGTTTCTCTGTTTAAGCACCTGGGATCTAGAGCTAAGGGGGCGTTTGGTACGGTGGAATGAAAATGAATGAAATTCAAGAAATTACATTATGTTTTTAGTCATGATACACTAACAAAAATATCGATTTCATTCTCTTTCCTAATCGATAGTGTATTCTCAATTGTCTACCAAAAAGTGGAGAATCAAGTATAGCTTACAAATCGAAAAAAGGAATGGAAATCAATTTTTTTGTAATGTAATTTTATTATCACGATTAGAAAAAAACAATGCAATCCTCTCCGTTTTCTTACCTTTCCATTCGATCCATTGTACCAAACGCACCGTAAGTGTGGTAATAGGAGACACAATAATGTACTAGTTATCATTTGTAACGATAAAAAGAGCAAGATTTACAAAATAGATGTATACTAGAATGATATAGAGATGGTCATTAATGAATGTCAACATCTATTGTTCCTCTGTTTAAGCACTTAGAGCTCTACAACTTTGCTTTATGGACCTGATGATAAAAATTGGTTTCCAACCAAAAATGCCTTAAAGTCATATTATTTAACAAATAAGATCCGATAACAATATGAGGATGTGTGAGATATTTTGCCATGTTTACATTGAAGTATAAACATTTGTTTGGAAAGGATATGCATGATAAAGCTACTCACATCCACGACTGTTATCAACTTTAATTATGTATCTTTTCATGTAAACAGATTGCATTATGGTTTACTTGCTTAGAAATCATAGTTCTGTTCCTAATAATTATGTAAATCTTGGTTCCGTTAACCTCAAGTGTGCTTCTTGGAGAAACAGAAACAAGGCATCGGTCATAAATCATAATGATAAAAGATCAAAATTTGCTTACAAAAACGTGTCTGCTAAAATACAATAAAGGGTGCCATTAGCGAAAGTCACGCAATGAAACCATCCACGTCAACTTGTTGCAACACTTGAGTGTCATTTGATTTTGATGTTCTTTGTAATATTTTAATGAACATGTTACCAAAATTATCTTTTCTTTTACGACAGACTAATCATTTCAGTTGTATTTAATTAAGCACTTGAAGCTCTAGACCCTGGCTTTGTGGACTCAAGAGGCTGATATATGTGTGTGTGTGTTTGTGTGTGTGTGTGTATATATATATATATATATATATATATATATATATATATATAACCTTGTTTGTGTGTTTAATGATGATGGCGCGTTGCATGAATAGTACATGCCCTCAACACAGATTTTGGGGATCTACGTTCAATCCTTGAGAATGTCATCGGGTTATACAAAATCAGTGACCGCATGAGAGTATCCAATGAAGTGTAAACATTTGCTAGGAATAGATATGCATGATAAAGTTCTCTCAACCACATTTAGTACCTTTGTATCTGTATAAATCAGTATTTATGTTTATATGTCTTAATAAATTTGTAAATCTTGGGTTCAGAACTCAACTGTGCACTGTGTGCTAATCAGAGACTTGACCTAACTAATCGGAGACACAATGTCTCAGTTTTCATTTTTTATGTTAAAAAGATCAAAAATACAAAAACATCTCTACTAAAATAATATAAAAGAGATCATAATTAGTGAATGTCATGTAATTAATGAAACCATCCATGTCAACTTACAATATAAAGTGTAAGAACGGGTCGACGTGGATGACATCATTGTGTGGCATATGATATGATATTGATAACCTGTAATAAATTTTAGTAAGTATGTTTCTAAAATATTATTATTATTATTACAATTAAAAATTAAAAAGAAAAAAAATCTTCTAATTAATTTTCATTAAAATTAATAATATAAAACATGTTGATAAATGTAAAATAATAGAATAGTTTGATGTATTTGTTGACTTTATACATGTTATTTTTAATAAGAAAAACAACTTATTAATCTATAAATATTAATAAAGTAATAAATAAAGCTGGCACGTGTCGTTTTCTACTTGATTTATTATCTGTCATCATCTCTTTTCTCAAGTCAGTAAAATCTAATTAAATTCTAAATCAAATCAAATCCAGTTATTTAAATGTAATCTGACTAATTTAATAATATAAACTCTATTTCATATAATGGTATAATTAACTTTATAAATAATTAGTTCTTAAATCAATATTGTAATGCATTGTTATAAACCAAATATTAATAATGGTATGTGAATAAGGTGATTTGTAGTTTTGTACATCAGAAGAATTTATTATACATAACAATTTTATATGAAATATAACTAATTTATCCTTACCAATATTTTGGTCATCCTTATTACATTTTATCCCTTCATTAAAGTATATTTATCAAGAGGGGTGTATTTATTTAAAGAATGTGCATTTTTAAATGACTCATTTGATAATAGTTATAATGTATGTATATTTATTAGGAGGGTGTTAAATTTAAGATTTTTTTTAATATAAAAAACCAATATGTTTTACTTTTTTACGGTTTTGTCAGCCTGTGTTATTTTTTACCAGTAAAATCAACAAGTTAATTTTTTTCTTGGTTGATTTATCACATGTCGTCATTTCCTTTTGCCATGTTATTAAATATTTATTAAACTTCAAATCAAATCAATTAAAATATAATTTATTTAATTTAATATTTATAAACTCCAATTTTATATAATTAGTTTATATTTTTTTATAAATATATTCTTTAAATGTTTTTCTAAATCAATGCATATAATAAATGAGTGTTAACATAGTTCTAATAAGGGATATTTGTGTAAAAAAAAACTCAAGTTGAACCATTTTGGTGATTAAAAGCTCAACCATTTTTCATTGCATAAAACCCACAACCGGAAAAAAAAAAAGATAATTAGAATATTACCGGTTGTAACCGATTATAAATCACACACCACCGTCAATAAGTCATCAGTGACCCCGTGAATTTCATCGAATATTTAAATTTCAACAGAAAATACTCAGATTTGAACAAAGAAATCAACAAGAAATGTGAATTTGAATAATAAAATATAGACAAATGAGTTCGCTGAAAAGAATGTTCATCAAAAACAAATTGCAACCGGTTGAGGGTTTTTGTGCATTGATAAATTATGGGGAATTTTAACCTATTAATAATATATATATATATATATATATATACACACACACACACACATATATATATATATATGTACATATATATATATATATATATATATATGTGTGTGTGTGTGTGTGTGTGTGTGTGTGTATAGGGAGGTTCAATTGAGAACTTTTATGCATCGAGATACAAAAGAACCTATATTATCCATTAGATCAAAAAATTGTATGGATTAGATTAATGACAAAATGGTAAATAGTTGGGAGATTTTATGCATCTTGTGCATCATAGAAACAAACAAGGAATGACATTTTGGGAAATGTGCATACCTCATTAAATTTATTTTCAACAAATAATCAAATAATAAATTTTAAATAAATTCAATTGATACATTTCTAAATTTAACATAAATTACACAAATTCAAAAAAAGATGATGGAGATTGATGCATTTCTTCGTTAATCGTGTTTATCTATGAATCCTGTTAAAAAACGCATTTAACAAAAAAAAATAAACAAATTCATTTATGCATCGTGTTCAACGTGTTCAGCATTCATCTATGCATTGTGTTCGTCGTTTATATTTTTTCATTCATCTATGCACCGTGTTCAACTTGTTCATCATTCATCTATGCACCGTGTTCAACTTGTTCATCATTCATCTATGCATCGTCATTGTTCATCATCCATTTATGCATCATCATTTTTCGTTGTTCATCGTTCATCATCCATCTATGCATCGTCATTGTTCATCATTCATCTATGCATCATCATTATTCATCATTCATCATCCATTTATATATTGTGTTCTTCATAATCATCATCGGTTACATCTCTTGTTCATTTTCATCATCATCGTTGTTCATCGTTAGTTTTTGTATTCAAATCATCATCACTATGAAAATCATGAAGAACCCGATTAGAGAGAGAGAAATGAGGAATGTTGTTAATATGATATTTTAATTCAAAATGTAACTCCTAATTATCTTTTAATGACTTTTAGAATTAAATTAATTACCATATCTTTAGTTTTCCCTAAATGCCCTTTGTGCACCCTTGGTAGATTATCCGATGCACAAAAGTTACTCGATGTTTTCTACGCATAAAAGTTCTCAAATGAACCTCAATATATATATATATATATATATATATATATATATATATATATATATATATATATATATATATATTTAAGAGGGTGCATTTAATAAAAAGAAGGTGCATTTAAAATGGCACATTTAATAAATATTATCTTTGTAATAATTAGGGTGTTAAAATTAATGGTGGTAATAATGTTGACAATTAAAGAACCATAATGAATCCTTCTATATAAGCTCGCTTATGCAAGAGTTATTTTCTCATCTATCAATCACCATATGATTGAGAATGAGATTTTACTTTCTTCTTAATAAAGTGTAAACACTTGGTAGGAATAGATATGCATGATAAAATTTTGTCATCCAACCCCTTTAGGTTTTGTATCGATCTCTATTGTATTGGTAATCGATGTTATGTCTTAATAAGTTTGTGAATCATGGGTCTTAAACCTAAAGTGTGCTAATTGGAGACAATGTCTCGGTTACCGGTTGTAATGATAAAACATTCAAAATTTTGAAAAACATGTTTGTTAAAATGCTATAAAGGATACCATAGAAAATGTCACGCAATGAAACCATCCACGTCAACTTGTTACAACATTGTAGTGCCTATAGTGTAAGAGGCTGACATGGATGACTTCATTGTGTGGCATTTGATATTGACATTCTTTATAATATTTTCTCATTCATGTTTCTCATAGTTTGATATTTTTTTAATGATTGGCTACTCATTTATTTGTCTAAGCACTTTCTTGAGCCTTGCTTTGTGGACTTGAGAGGCTAAAGTTTGATTTCCAACCAAATAAAACCTTAATTCATTTTTCAACAAATAATACAAAAATAACAGGTTGTGGATGTGTGAGATATTTGATCTTACCTTTTTGGCACATATGGAGTTGACAAACATATTGCATTAATTGTGTTCTCATCATGGATTTGAGGATTTAAGATCGTCGGAGACGGCGTCTACTTCATATAAATTAGTGACAATATACAATGAAGTATAAACACTAAAACACATTTGCTAGGAAACATGATAAGATTTTGTCACACAGCCCCATCCATTTTGTTTTGTATCGTCTTTTATATTGGAAATCAATGTTCTTGTCTTGATAATCATGAGTCCAGAAACTCAAGTGTGCTAAATAGAGACACAATGATGTCTTGGTTATCAACCGTAATGATAAAAAGATCGAGATTTACAAATATACATGTATGCTAAAATGATATAAAAATGTTAATTAGTGAATGTCACATAATGAAACCATCCACATCAACTTGTTACAACATTGTAGTGCCTACAGTGTAAGAACCAGTCGATGTGGATGACTTCATTGTGTGGCATTTGATGTTAACATTCTTTATAACATTTTACGAAGCATGCTTCCGGAATTTTGATCTTCTTTGTTACTATTAACTACTCATTTGTTGTTACTCTGTTTAAGCACACCTGGAGATCTAGAGCCTAAGGATTTAAAACCATAATTCCACTTAATTAGTTTATATATTTTTATAAATATTCATTCTTTAAATGTTTTTTAAATCAATGCATATGATAAATGAGTATTAACATAGTATTAATAATATTACATACGTATATTTAAGAGTGTGGATTTAATAAAAAGAATGTGCATTTAAAATGGCTCATGTAATAATTATTATGTGTGTAATAATTAGGGTGCTAAAATTAATGTTGGTAATAATATGGACAATTAAAGAACCATACTTGATCCTTCTATATAAACTCGTTTCTCCAAGAGTTATTTTTTCATCTATCAATCACCATATGATCGAGAATGAGATTTTACTTTCTTATGGTTTTCTTGCTTTTTTTAGTTTTCGAATTGACTAGATTGTTATCGAATTTTCATTCAATTCTTCTGTTTTTTGAATCAATTCATGAGTTACCAGATCATTTATAAACGATATACATCTAATCAGAATTTTGTTTTCAACTTTCATGGATCTGATTTTTTGTCAGAATCTGACATCAACGTTTTTGATGATTTTTTTGATGCATATATAGGCAGAAATCTATAATCCATGATTCTATGCCTATGTTCAAAAATGATAAAAAAGAATACTGACAGATTTATTCATCAGATGAAAGGTATCGAGTTAGATGCATGTTATTAAATGGCTGCAAATTTTCTCAGATTTAAGGGCGTGATTATACCCTCATTTTAATTCATCTAATTTCTACAAAACAGATCCAAGTGCACATATTCAGTTAGATTTATTTGGATTTGAAAGTTTAACATGATGTATAGGGTAATTAATGTGATTCACTGTCTATCGTAGCCATGTATAAGATAGAGTTGGGTGGCGGGCATACGTATCATTTTTTGGTGAATCGATATCTCAAGTATGTTACTTGTTTTTCTAAAAAAAAATTTGTTCAAGTTTTGCTATTCCTATATATTTGTCCAATCCAATGTATGACAAGAACAGTTATTTGCTAATGCGTGTATATATATATATATATATATATATATATATATATATATATATATATATATATATATATATATATATATATATATATATATAGTTACATGTTGATTGCTTTCCAAACAAATTCCGCATGGATCTACAGATACTTTGGACGAATCTCATTTTACGAAAGGTAAAATTATTCTGTTTAAACTTGTCATTTCGTATATGTTATGTTACACTGCATTCAATTATAACCTGATGTTAATTAGGTTTTTATAAATCTCCTCCATTTCAGCTAATTATATGTGTTTGTGTCTGTTCTTTTCTATATAACAATGAATTGTAAATTAATGTGCATGGTAAAACTGTCTTTGCAGGTTTTTGTAAGTTTTTTTATAACATAAATTGCATTGTGGTAGCTTTGGTTGGAAATCAAAGTTCTATCTTAATATGTTTTTAAATCATGGGTCCAAAACACAAGTTTACTAATAGGATAAAGAGGTATGCATTTGCGATTGTAATGATAAAAACACCAAAACTTACAAAAACTTGTCTACTTAAAATTTTATAAAGAAGATCATTAGCGAAAGTCATGTAATGAAATCATCTACGTCAACCTGTTCATAGATTGTAGTTCGGTCGACGTGGATGACTTCATTGTATGGCATTCCTATTGATGTTCTTTATATTATTTTAGTATATGGAATTTTGAAAATTTGACCTTTTCCTCATTATGATTGACAAAATCATTGTTATCGTTTGTAATATTGTTAAAACGTTCAAATTTTAGAAAAACATGCTTGTTAAAATACTATAAAAGAGACCTTTAGCAAACGTCACACAATGAAACCGTTCACGACGACTTTTTCAACATTGTAGTGACTACAGTGTACGCGACGTGGATGGCTTCATTGTGTGGCATTTGATATTGACGTTCTTTATAATATTTCAACAAGCAAGTTTCCCGACTTTGGATCTTTTTCAATTTATTACTATTATTTGGATCTCAAGAGACTTGCTTTGCACAACCAAAAAAACCTTAATTCAAATTATATCAACAGATAATATACAACAATAGGTTATGTACGTGTAGGATAGTTTAATCTTACCTTATTTGCACGTATGATGAAGATGACATGCATATTGCATTGATAGTGTCCTCATTTGGGGTTCCACGGACTCCAAATGAGTGACGTGACGGTATCCAATGAAGTATAAACACTTGTTAGGAATAGATATGCATTATAAAATTTGTTATTCAGCCCCTTTTTTGGTTTTGTATCGATCTATTTTATATTGGTACAGTGGAAAGAAAATGAATGAAAATCAAGAAATTTACATTGTGTTTTTAGCCATGATACACTAACAAAGATATCGATTTCATTCTCTTTCCTAATCGATAGTGTATTCTCAATTGTCTACCAAAAAGTGGAGAATCAAGTATAGCTTACAAATCGAAAAAAGGAAAATCAATTTTTTTGTAATGTAATTTTATTATCACGATTAGAAAAAAACAATGCAATCCTCTCTGTTTTCTTTCCTTTCCATTCGATCCATTGTACCAAATGCACCCTAAGTGTGGTAATAGGAGACACAATAATGTACTCGTTATCAATTGTAACGATAAAGATCAAGATTTACAAAATACATGTATACTAGAATGATATAGAGATGGTCATTAATGAATGTCACGGAGTGAAACCATCCACGTCAACTTATTTCAACATTGTAGTGTCACAGTGTCGGTCGACGTGGATGACTTCATTGTGTGACCTTTGATATTGACATTCTTTATAATATTTTAGCAAACATGTTTCTCAACTTTTGATCTTTTTGTTTACGATTGACTGCGTACATCAATTGTTCCTCTGTTTAAGCACTTAGACTCTACAACCTTGCTTTATGGACCTGAGAGGATAAAAATTGGTTTCCAACCAAAAATGCCTTAAGTCATATTATTCAACAATTAAGATCCAACAACAATATGTGGATGTGTGAGATATTTTTCCATGTTTACATTGAAGTATAATAATAAACATTTGTTTGGAAAGGATATGCATGATAAAGCACTCACATCCATGACTGTTATCAAGTTTATGTATCTTTTCATTTAAACAGATTGCATTATGGTTTACTTGCTTAGAAATCATAGTTCTGTTCCTAATAATTATGTAAATCTTGGTTCCGTTAACCTCAAGTGTGCTTCTTGGAGAAACAGAAACAAGGCATCGGACATAAATCATAATGATAAAAGATCAAAATTTGCTTACAAAAACGTGTCTGCTAAAATACAATAAAGGGTGTCATTAGCGAAAGTCACGCAATGAAACCATCCACGTCAACTTGTTGCAACACTGTAGCGCCTATAGTATAACAACCGGTTGATGTGGATGGCTTTGATTTTGATGTTCCTTGTAATATTTTAATGAACATGTTACGAAATTATCTTTTCTTTTACGACAGACTAATCATTTCAGTTCTATTTAATTAAGCACTTGAAGCTCTAGACCCTGGCTTTGTGGACTCAAGAGGCTGATCAAGCAAAGCTTTATTTCCAAGAGAAAATACTTTAATTCAAATTATTCAACAAATAAGATACAACAGGAGGCCATGAATTAGTTGGATATATATATATATATATATATATATATTACCTTGTTTGTGTGTTTGATGATGATGCACGTTGCATGAATATAGTACATGCCCTCAACACAGATTTTGGGGATCTACGATCGATCCTTGAGAATGTCATCGGGTTATACAAAATCAGTGACCGCATGAAAGTATCCAATGAAGTGTAAACATTTGCTAGGAATAGATATGCATGATAAAGTTCTCTCAACCACATTTAGTACCTTTGTATCTGTTATATACTATAAATCAGTATTCTTGTGTATATGTCTTAATAAATTTGTAAATCATGGGTTCAGAACTCAAATGTGCACTGTGTGCTAATCAGAGACTCAAGGTAAATTTGACCTAACTAATCGGAGACACAATGTCTCAGATTTCATTTTTAATGTTAAAAAGATCAAAATACAAAAACATCTATACTAAAATACCATAAAAGAGATCATAATTAGTGAATGTCATGCAATTGATGAAACCATCCATGTCAACTTGTTACAATGTAAAGTGTAAGAACCAGTCGACGTGGATGACATCATTTTGTGTGACATATGATATGATATTGATGTCCTTTAATAAAATTTAGTCACTACAAAAAAAGTGTCATTTACTGATACAAAAAAAAAGTGTTACTATATCTCACTTTTTTCTAAATTAGTGACACAAAAATTTTGTCAGATTATAGTTGAGGCCTATGCCCACATATATTTTTATTTACTATATATCTATACTCACTCCACTTTTACCCACTCTTTTTGTTGTGTAGGTAAATGATTTTGATACATATAATGACACTTTTTTTACGATAAAAAGAGTGGATAAAAGTGAAGTGGGTATAGATATATATTGGCTAAAAATGTATGTGATTATAGGCTTCAAGTTTTTTGTGACAAAATTTTTGTGTTACTACTTTAGAAAAAGTGTAGGAAAAAGATTGCTCTTCTTTTCATAAGTGTCACTAAAAGTATATTTAGTGACACTTTTTTTTGTAGTGAGTAAATATGTTCTAAAATATTATTATTATTATTATTATTATTATTATTATTATTATTATTATTATTATTATTATTACAACTAAAAATTAAATAGAAAAAAGAAAAGAACCTTTTAATTAATTTTCATTAAAATTAATCATATAAAACATGTTGATAAATGTAAAATAATAGAATTTATACATGTTATTTTTAATAAGAAAAACAATTTATTAATCTATAAATATTAATAAAGTTGGCACGTGTCGTTTTCTACTTGATTTATTATGTGTCATCGTCTCTTTTCTTAAGTCACTAAAATCAAATTAAATTCTAAATCAAATCAAATTCAGTTATATAATTCTAATCTGACTAATTTAATAATATAAACTCTATTTCATAT
>JAANYP010003086.1:0-16283 GCA_020465985.1 Centrapalus pauciflorus
GCATTACGTTGGGGCACCATGCTAGAGACTGTACCCGACCCCGATTTATTCCTCCGCCTGCATTTTCACCCCGGCAATCGTTTAAGGGTTCTTCTGCTCCGAGGAATCAACCAAGATCTTTCCAGATGACAGCCAATGAGGCAAAAGAGACTGCTGATGTAGCCATAGGTATATTTCTTGTTAACTCAATGCCTACTCTAATCTGTCATATGTGTTTGAAAAGTTTGCTAAACTGTATGATTTTGCTCCTATAATGCTACCTGTACCATTAGATATAGAAACTGTGAGCCCAAGTTTTGTGACTATAAGTAGAATCTTTCGTTCCTGTAAGTTAGTGATTGATGACCTCTCTTTAGACTTCGACCTGATACCGATGTGGTTTAGAGAATAAGATATTATTATAGGAATGGACAGGCTCATGGCGATCAATGCTGAAATCCTTTGTGCCAAAAAGGATAGTTAGAATTAGAACCCCCGAAGGAAATGAACGTTATGTTTATGACGATAGAAGGACTCGAGATTTAAGTCTCATTTCGTGCTTGTCACGGCCATTTTGAGTTTCTAGCAATACCGTTCGGTCTCACCAATGCCCCGGCCGCAATTGTGGACCTTATGAATAGAGTATGTAGGCCAATGTTGGACAAATCAGTGATAGCCTTTATTGATGACATTTTGATTTACTCTAAGTCTGAATCTGACCGTGCGAAGCTGCCCAGGACTAAGCGGAATCATGACTCTATAAGAGTAGTAGTGGATCGACCTACTAAGTCAGCCCAATTCCTACCCATTCGTGAAGATGAACGCCTCGAAAGGTTAGCTGAATTGTACGTAAAGGGAATCGTGTCTAGAGATGGTGTGCCATTGTCTATAGTATCTGACCGTGACAGCAGAATTACTTCTCGTTTTTGGAGACTTTCCAGAATGGACTAGGGACTGAACTTAAGATGAGCACCGCTTACCATCCTGAAACTGTCGGGCAATGTGAGAGGACGATTTTGACCTTAGAAGATATGTTACACGCCTGTGTGATTGATTCCGGTGGAAAGATGTCGATGCCTAACTCCAACCTGTTGGAGGGAAACAGGTGAGCGCCCGATCTCTGGACCAGCAATTCTGTAAGAAGCCCATGATCAACTACAATGGATTCGGCAGCGGATACAGACTTCTCAAGACGGACAAAAGAAATATCATGATAAAAGACGGAAACCAATCTCATTTGAAGTTGGAGATAGAGTGTTGCTGAAGGTCTCGACAAGAAAAGGGATAGTAAGGTTCGTCAAACGGGGGAAGTTGAACCCTCGATTTGTGGGTCCTTTTGAAATTCTCGAACGTATAGGGCTGCAAGCCTACAGACTAAAGCTGCCTGCCGAAATGATTGGGATTCATGATGTATTTCATGTGAGTAACCTTCGAAAGTGTTTAGCTGACGCTGAAGCCGTGATTCCTTGGAAAGACGTGCAATTAGATGATGAGCAGTTGCGGTACGAAGAAGAGCCTGAGCGTAAAATCGACCATAAAGTATCCGAAGTTATTTCTGTCTTAGCTAATTCCGAGGACGGAATTAATTTAACGGGGGAAGATTGTAACAGCCCGTAATTTATTAAATATAATTACAGCAGCAAACTTTGGATAATAAAGTAATTTTATCCAATAATTAGTAATTAGCTGATAATGTGAATCTGAAATAATTAATTATATTAAGTTAAAATTTAGTCGAAATTAAGTTAATAATTAAAATTCAGCTAAATGACAAATTAATGACTGAAAATAGCGAAACTGACTAAAATGAGTTAAAATTTACTAAAAGACAATTGTTGCAGATCTATAACTTCTTTGCTAATATTTGTATCGGAAATGCAAATCGGAATATTGGGAATAAAAGTTGGACAATTCCGGAAAATTCAGTAGAATATCAGATTTTCCCTATTTCCCTATAAATAGGAGCTACACTCCTCACTTTTAGAAGTTTGGAAAGTTGCTCTCCTTCTCTCTCTCTATACTCTCCTCCTTCTCTCTAGCTTTTCTTCAAATCGGACCGTTGGATTCTCGTGTTTTATACGCCATTGAATAGAGATCGTCGAGTTCTTCGCGAATCTACCATCCCGTGTTTGATTTCGTCCGAATTTGAGGTAAGATCGACCGTTTTTTTTCTCTGACTTTTAGTTTGGTTTTGAAAGAACAAATTCGAGTTTGTTCATTTTCCTTCATTTGAAGCTGATTTGCCCTCGATTAGGACCTGTTCTTGCTTGGAAATCATCCATAGTCGAAGGATATATTTTGGACGAAGGTTAGTAGCCATTTCTCTATCATTTATGTTCATATTTAGTTGATAAATCCTGGAAAATCGTTGAACAAGTAGAACAAACTCGAGACCTTCATACTTAAACTCGATTGAGTGTGAGTTCGAGTCTGTGTGTGTGAGTTCGAGTCTGTGTGTGTGAGTTCGAGTCTGTGTGTGTGAGTTCGAGTCTGATTGTGTGCTTCGAATCTGATTGTGTGCTTCGAATCTGATTGTGTGTTTCGAACCTAAGTAAGCCTTCGAATCTATGTGTATTTCGAATCTATAGATTCGAATTATACACTATTCGAATCTGTCTCCCATAAATTCGAATCTGTTCCTAGAATTTAATTGCTTCAAAAATGTTGAGGGCCTTCGAATCTATGCCTTGGGATCGAATTTATTGCCTTCGAATGTATATGTTCGAATCTAACTTCATAGATTCGAATATGTATGTGTTTCAAAACTATCTCTTTAAATTCAAATCTGTGTTTGTTCCTAGTCAAAGTTAAATTCCTAAAATCAGATTAAGTGATTAATCAACCTATTGTAATTAAAAGTATAATATGATTATGATAAAACTCACAAATTCAAGTTGCATATCTATTTTATGCACAAATGAATTAACAGACTCTGTATGAACCCTTGGAATGTGTATGACCTGTTTAACTTGCTAAGAAATACGATCGTTCGAGGTCACACATCTGTAATCAGATGAATCGTATTAATCTAATAAGAATAGACTCACCTTGGGACGATAGGAACTACCTCAGACTCGACAGTTAGAATTGATAATGACCTAAATATATAACTAGGGTTATATAGTTTATGACTCAGACTTGACATTAATATGTCAGACTTGAAACTGAAATGCAGGAACCCGTCGATTTGACAGAGTAAACCGAACAGCTTAATTTGTTAAGCACTATCTGACTACGGACCACTATGAGTGACAGATTTCATTAATTACATGCATATGTTTCGATACTTATTAGTGAATGTCATGGACTGTATGGAAACTTCCGTTTGTTGTTGCATGTTTTCTTTTATACTTTATTGTATCATAGAAGCGTACTTTTGACATTACTGAAGCTAGACACTTGAATTGCCTTGATTGCATGTTCACTTTTACATTCCATGTAAATACGTATCATGCTTACTGCTTACTTGACTATTTATATACTTGCCGTTGCATACTGCATCATCCGATAGGACCGAATGCGAGATCTCCATTCACAGGAGGGAATTCTGCAGATTCCTTTCCTATATGACTTGTTTCCATACACTTCCCGTAGGGCTTCGGCTTTACATAGGGGAAAACAAACTGGGTTGTCCCCCAACCTTTTGCCGTCTCTGACGTGTTGACTTGCCGGCAGGAGCTATTAGTATGTTATATATGTGTGGTAGCTAATGGAACTCTGTTAACTCACTAAGCTTTGTTAGCTTACTCTGTCATGACATCTCTTTTTCAGGAAAAGCTGATAAAGGCAAAACCATAGCAGGTAGTTCGTCCCAGGCTAAGTGAATCTGGACTTGAATGAATAGCAAACCTTTGGACTTTTGATGATGCCTATTTTGTAAAGACAATGCGGTCTCGGGTAGCTTGTTCAGTCTTCCGCACTCTGATTGAAGATTTTAGAAGCTAGTTAGACCACCATTTGATCTTTAAAACATTGTTGTATTTTAGTATTTTGCTGATGGGCCTGTGGTATCAAACAATTAATATTATTTATGAAATGAAATATTATGACGTGTACTGTTTGTGGAAAATTGGATGTTACAGGTCCGGTCAGATGATGCAATATGCAATGGCAAGTATATAAACAGTCAAGTAAGCAGTAAGCATGATACGTATTTACATAAATTGTAAAAGTGAACATGCAATCAAGTCATTTCTAGTGTCTAGTTCAGTAAAGGCAACATGCGTTTCTATGATACAATATAGTATTAAAGAATTATGCAGCAATCAATCAGTAGTTTCCATACCGTCAATACATTCACCAATAAGTATCGAAATATATGTAAGTAATTAATGAAATCTGTCACTCACAGTAGTCCAGTCCGTAGTCAGATAGTGCTTAACGAGTTAAGCAGTTCAGTTTACTCTGTCAAACGACGGGTTCCTGCATTTCAGTTTCAAGTCTGGCATATTAATGTCAAGTCTAAACCATAATCTAAATAACCCTAGTTTCATGCTCAGGTTTTTGTCAATTTTTAACTGTCGAGTCTGAGGTAGTACCTATTATCCCAAAGTGAGTCTTATTCTTAACAGATCAATATGATACCCAATTACACATATATGTGGCCTTGCAACGAGGCCAATCATATTACTAACTAGGTGAATCATGACATTCATTCACTAAGAGTCCATTCAATATTAAGTGATACCTTTAATACAATAGGTTGTTTAATCACCTAGTCTGATTTAGGAATTAACCTTAGTCTTGGAACAACAACAACCAGATTCGAATTAGGAATGCTAGACTCGAACCATAGCCATAGATTCGAATACATGCTAGACTCGAACATAAGACTTAGATTCGAATACATGCTAGATTCGAACATAAGACTTAGATTCGAATACATGCTAGACTCGAACATAAGACTTAGATTCGAATACATGCTAGACTCGAACATAAGACTTAGATTCGAAGGGCAACTAGATTCGAAGGGCTATATTAGATTCTAAGGGATCATTAGACTCGAACTCAGGCTTAGACTCGAATGGCAACTAGATTCGAACATGTATAATTCGAGTCTACTAGATTAGATTCGAATTCAACACCCATATGAATGTCTCGAATCTGATCTTGCATGTTCATCAACTTTCCAGATTTTAACTACGAATTTAGACAAAAAGTGAGGGAGAAATAGTTACTAACCTTCGTCCAAGCTATAATCTTCAACTAGGGATGATTTCCAAGCAAGAACAGGTCCTAAACGGGCGTAAATCAGCTTCAAATGAAGGAAAATTGAGCAGACTCGAAAATGCTCTTTCAAACTCGAACCAAAAGTCAGAAATAGAGTCGATCTTACCTCAAATCCGGACAAAATCAGACAAGAAATGGTAGATTCGTGAAGAACTCGACGATCTCTATCCAATGGCATAAGTAACACGAGAATCCAACGGTTCGATTTCAAGAAAAGCTAGAGAGAAGGAGGAGAGTGTAGAGAGAGGGAGGAGGGTAAACTTTCTAAACTTTAAAAGTGAGGAGTATAACTCCTATTTATAGGGAAATAGGGAAAAATCAGATATTCTACTGAATTTTCCGTAATTGTCCAACTTTATTCCCAATTGCTCCGATTTGCATTTCAGATACAAATATTAGCAAAGAAGGTCTAGATCTGCAACGATTGTCTTTTAGTAAATTTTAACTCATTTAGTCAGTTTCGCTATTTTCAGTCATTAAATTATCATTTAGCTGAATTTTAATTATTATCTTAATTTCAACTAAATTTTTGGGTAACTCATCATAATTAATTATAACTTAATATAATTAATTATTTCAGATTCACATTATCAGCTAATTTACTAATAATCCGATAAAATTTGTTTTATTATCCAAAGTCCGATGCTGAATATATATAATTAATAAAATTCGGGCCGTTACAATCTTTTAATAAATTACGGGCTGTTACAATCTTCCCCCGTTAAATTGATTCCGTCCTCGGAATCGACTAAGACAGGAATAACTCTGGATACTTCTGTCTAATCTCGTCTTCTCGATTCCAAGTTGCACAGATCCCTTATGATATTTCCAATGAACTAACACCATAGGGTTTTCTTTGCTACGAAATTTCGAAACTTTATGGTCGATTATACGCTCAGGCTCTTCTTCGTACCGCAACTGCTCGTCTATTTGCACTCCTTTCCAAGGAATCACGGCTTCAGCGTCAGGTAGACACTTTCGAAGATTACTCACATGAAACACATCATGAATCCCGGTTATTTCAGCAGGCAGCTTTAATCTGTAGGCTTGCAATCCTAAACGCTCGAGAATATCAAAAGGACCCACCAATCAAGGGCTCAACTTCCCCCGTTTGCCGAACCTTACTATTCCCTCTTTTTCTTAACCTCCGGCAACAGTTTATTTCTAACTTCAAACTCGTTTGGTTCCCGTCTTTTATCATGATACTTATTTTGTCTGTCTTGAAAAGTCTGAATCCGCTGCAAATCAACTATAGTTGGTCATGGGCTTCTTGCAGAATTGCTGGTCTAGAGATCGGCCGTTCACCTGTTTCCCTCCAAAGGTTGGACTTTAGCATCGACGTCCGTACAAAAGCTGATATGGGGGTATACTAATAGTCGAGTGATAATTATTGTTATAAGCAAACTCCACAAACGAGAAGTAAATCTGCTGTCACGGTCAGATACTATACACCATGTCTAGTCACGATTTCCTTTACGTACAATTCAGCTAACTTTTCAAGACGATCATCTTCACGTATGAGTAGGAATTTAGTTGACTTAATAAGTCGGTCCACTATTACACTTATAGAGTCAAGATTCCGTTTAGTCCAGGGCAACTTCGTCATAAAGTCCATGATTATCAAGGGTCAGCTTCGCACGGTCAAATTCAGACTTAAAGTAAATCAAAATGTCATCCATAAAGACTATCACTAATTTGTCCAGCATTGGCCTACATACTCTATTCATAAGGTCCACAATTGCGGCCGGGGCATTGGTGAGACCGAACGGTATTGCTAGAAACTCAAAATGGCCGTGACGGGCACGAAATGAGACCTAAATCTCGAGTCCTTCTATCGTCATAAACATAACGTTCACTTCCTTCGGGGGTTCTAATTCTAATCATCCTTTTGGCACAAAGGATTTCAGCATCAATCGTCATGAGCCTGTCCATTCCTATAATAATATCTTATTCTCTAAACCACATCGGTATCAGGTCAAAGTCTAAAGAGAGGTCATCAATCACTAACTTACAGGAACGAAAGATTCTACTTTTTGGTCACAAAACTCGGGCTCGCAGTTTCTATATTTAACGGTACAGATGGCATTATTGGGGCAAAATCAAACAGTTTAGCAAACTTTTCAGACACATATGACAGATTAGAGCAGGCATAGAGTCAACAAGGAATGTACCTATGACGACATTAGCAGTCTCTTTTGCCTCATTGGCTGTCATCTGGAAAGATCTTGGTTGATTCCTCGGAGCAGAAGAACCCTTGAACGATTGCCGAGGTGAAAATGCAGGCGGTGGAACAAATCGCAGCCGAGTACAGTCTTTAGCATGATGCCCGAACGTGATGCAGTTACGACAAGCCTCATTGCGCTTGGGACATTCTGACCTGTCATGACCTTTCTGCCTACAACAGTAGCACCTCACGAACTCCGGATCACATTTTCCTTTATGAATTTGACTTCAGCGAGGACAAGCAGATCTTGACGTAGCGATCACAGCATAAGATTTAGCCTTTTTAAAAGGCTGCTTATCTCCCTGCCTTAAACTTTCACTCCCCCTTTCCGATTTTTCAGATTTTTCTTTCTTGCTAGACTTGGCAATAAAAAGAGTCGCTCGCTCCGGATAGATTTCAAGTTCTCCTACCTTAGCAACTTCAACTACTTCCATATCACTTCCCGGTCTGCAAGAATTCACAAAAAGATCCCTTTGACGTCCCTCAGAGGGCTCATGCCTAGGTTTCCTTTTTCGATTCTTCTTGGGTTTTGCTAACATTTCTTCACTATACTTCAATTCTAACTCCCGTAACCTAAGTTCTCGCAACCTAAGTTTTTCTTCACGGCGCTTAAAGTCAATTTCACGCTGGATTTCTTCGTCAGTTTGCACAACCACTTTACCCTTAGTCAGCAAGTCCTTAATTTCCTTAAATCGGTCCTCAACCGACATATCAGTCTGCAGTCGATTCCTATCCATCATCAGCTGAATCTGTCTACGATTTTCATCATTCAGCTTGTGAATGAGATCAAATAATTGAGCCTGCTGGGGAGGCACAAGCGCAGCAGTACTGCTTGAGTCATTAGCAGTATTTTCAGGGGCAGTGCCTAAATCATCTACATGAACAGATTCTTGGTATTGATCAGCTGCAGCATCAGCAGCTTTACCAACAGTCGAGGTAGCAGCAACATTAGGATTCTTATCAGCCATTGGCTGAAAATATAAAGGAAATAACCATTATTTCCTGATTCAATTAAGCATAGATCGAGTTATAATACCTACGTCAGATAATCATATCTAGGTTATAGATATGAAGGCAGTCAGTCAGGCTGGCACAGAGTCAAGTCAAAGTCAAGTCAGTATCAAGCAGTCAGTCCCTTCCCCATCCTATCAGTCATCATTTGCCTATCTTAGGTCAAGTTGTGCGGGTAGTCCTTTACTAATTAGGTTACCCTAGGCCTCGGTGACTTGTTCGGGAATTCAGAGTCACATAGTCCATATCATACCAGTAGTTTAAGTATCGGGTGGCCAATCCGATGATTAAACCGCTGCTCTGATACCAACTTGTAACATCCAATTTTCCACAAACAGTACACGTCATAATATTTCATTTCATAAATAATACTGATTGTTTGATACCACAGGCCCATCAGTGAAATACTTAAATACAACAATGTTTTAAAGATCAAATGGTGGTCTAACTAGCTTCTAAAATCTTCAATCAGAGTGCGGAAGACTGAACAAGCTACCCGAGACCGCATTGTCTTTACAAAATAGGCATCAACAAAAGTCCAAAGGTCTGCTATTCATCCAAGTCCAGATTCACTTAGCCTGGGACGAACTACCTGCTATGGTCTTGCCTTTATCAGCTTTTCCTGAAAAAGAGATGTCATGACAGAGTAAGCTAACAAAGCTTAGTGAGTTAACAGAGTTCCACTAAATACCACAGACATATATAACATACTATCAGATCCTGTCGGTCAACACGTCAGAGACGGTAATTAGGTTGGGAGACAACCCGGTCAGTATTCCCATATGTAAGGCCGAAACCCTACGGGAAGTGTATGGAAACAAGTCAGATAGGAAAGGAATCTGCAGAATTCCCTCCTGTGAATGGAGATCTCACATTCGGTCCGGTCAGATGATGCAATATGCAATGGCAAGTATATAAACAGTCAAGTAAGCAGTAAGCATGATACGTATTTACATAAATTGTAAAAGTGAACATGCAATCAAGTCATTTCTAGTGTCTAGTTCAGTAAAGGCAACATGCGTTTCTATGATACAATATAGTATTAAAGAATTATGCAGCAATCAATCAGTAGTTTCCATACCGTCAATACATTCACCAATAAGTATCGAAATATATGTAAGTAATTAATGAAATCTGTCACTCACAGTAGTCCAGTCCGTAGTCAGATAGTGCTTAACGAGTTAAGCAGTTCAGTTTACTCTGTCAAACGACGGGTTCCTGCATTTCAGTTTCAAGTCTGGCATATTAATGTCAAGTCTAAACCATAATCTAAATAACCCTAGTTTCATGCTCAGGTTTTTGTCAATTTTTAACTGTCGAGTCTGAGGTAGTACCTATCATCCCAAAGTGAGTCTTATTCTTAACAGATCAATATGATACCCAATTACACATATATGTGGCCTTGCAACGAGGCCAATCATATTACTAACTAGGTGAATCATGACATTCATTCACTAAGAGTCCATTCAATATTAAGTGATACCTTTAATACAATAGGTTGTTTAATCACCTAGTCTGATTTAGGAATTAACCTTAGTCTTGGAACAACAACAACCAGATTCGAATTAGGAATGCTAGACTCGAACCATAGCCATAGATTCGAATACATGCTAGACTCGAACATAAGACTTAGATTCGAATACATGCTAGACTCGAACATAAGACTTAGATTCGAATACATGCTAGACTCGAACATAAGACTTAGATTCGAATACATGCTAGACTCGAACATAAGACTTAGATTCGAAGGGCAAACTAGATTCGAAGGGCTATATTAGATTCTAAGGGATCATTAGACTCGAACTCAGGCTTAGACTCGAATGGCAACTAGATTCGAACATGTATAATTCGAGTCTACTAGATTAGATTCGAATTCAACACCCATATGAATGTCTCGAATCTGATCTTGCATGTTCATCAACTTTCCAGATTTTAACTACGAATTTAGACAAAAAGTAAGGGAGAAATAGTTACTAACCTTCGTCCAAGCTATAATCTTCAACTAGGGATGATTTCCAAGCAAGAACAGGTCCTAAACGGGCGTAAATCAGCTTCAAATGAAGGAAAATTGAGCAGACTCGAAAATGCTCTTTCAAACTCGAACCAAAAGTCAGAAATAGAGTCGATCTTACCTCAAATCCGGACAAAATCAGACAAGAAATGGTAGATTCGTGAAGAACTCGACGATCTCTATCCAATGGCATAAGTAACACGAGAATCCAACGGTTCGATTTCAAGAAAAGCTAGAGAGAAGGAGGAGAGTGTAGAGAGAGGGAGGAGGGTAAACTTTCTAAACTTTAAAAGTGAGGAGTATAACTCCTATTTATAGGGAAATAGGGAAAATCAGATATTCTACTGAATTTTCCGTAATTGTCCAACTTTATTCCCAATTGCTCCGATTTGCATTTCAGATACAAATATTAGCAAAGAAGGTCTAGATCTGCAACGATTGTCTTTTAGTAAATTTTAACTCATTTAGTCAGTTTCGCTATTTTCAGTCATTAAATTATCATTTAGCTGAATTTTAATTATTATCTTAATTTCAACTAAATTTTTGGGTAACTCATCATAATTAATTATAACTTAATATAATTAATTATTTCAGATTCACATTATCAGCTAATTTACTAATAATCCGATAAAATTTGTTTTATTATCCAAAGTCCGATGCTGAATATATATAATTAATAAAATTCGGGCCGTTACAATCTTTTAATAAATTACGGGCTGTTACATGATAGGTGATCATTACTGACTTGTATGGAAACATCTGCTGCTGCTTGTTTCTTGATCACTTAATTATATGTTAGAACGTATGATAGACACTGCTGAAAATGGACAACTGCTGCACCATGTTTCTTGATTACTTGCATTGCTCAGGACTGCTATGAGTGACAGATTGCATTACTTACTTGCAAATGTTTCGGTACTTACTGGTGATCATTACTGACTTGTATGGAAACATCTGTTGCTGCTTGTTTCTTGATTACTTAATTGTATGTTAGGAACGTATGATAGACACTGTTGAAACTGGACAACTGCTGCTGCATGTTCCTTGATTACTTGCATTGCTCACGACCGCTGTGAGTGACCGATTGCATTACTTACTTGCATATGTTTCGGTACTTATTGGTGATTGTTACTGACTTGTATAGAAACATTTGCTGCTGCTTGTTCCTTGATTACTTAATTGTATGTTAGGAACGTATAATAGACAATGTTGAAACTGGACAACTGCTGTTGCATTTTCCTTGATTACTTGCATTGCTCAGGACCGCTATGAGTGACAGATTGCATTAGTTACTTGCATGTGTTTCGATACATATTGGTGATTGTTACTGACTTGTATGGAAACATCTGCTGGTGCCTGTTCTTTGAATACTTAATTGTATGTAAGGAACGTATGATAGACACTGCTGAAAATGGACAACTGCTGCTGCATGTTCCTTGATTACTTGCATTGCTCACGACCGCTATGAGTGACCGATTGCATTACTTACTTGCATATGTTTCGGTACTTATTGGTGATTGTTATTGACTTGTATGGAAACATCTGCTGCTACTTGTTCTTTGATTACTTGATTGTATGTTAGGAACGTATGATAGACACTGCTGAAACTGGACAACAGCTGCAACATGTTCCTTGATTACTTGCATTGCTCTGGACATTTCTGAGTGACAGATTGCATTACTTACTTGCATATGTTTCGGTACTTGCTGGTGATTATTACCGACTTGTATGGAAACATCTGTTGCTGCTTGTTTCTTGATTACTTAATTGTATGTTAGGAACATATGATAGACACTGCTGATGCATGTTCCTTGATTACTTGCATTGCTCAGAACCGCTGTGAGTGACAGCTTGCATTACCTACTTGCATATGTTTCGGTACTTATAGGTGATCATTACTGACTTGTGTGGAAACATCTGCTGCTGCTTGTTTCTTGATAACTTAATTATCTGTTAGGAACGTATGAAAGACACTGCTGAAAATGGACAACTGCTGCACCATGTTCCTTGATTACTTGCATTGCTCAGGACCGCTATGAGTAACAGATTGCAATACTTACTTGCAAATGTTTCGGTACTTATTGATGATCATTACTGACTTGTACGGAAACATCTGCTGCTGCTTGTTTCTTGATTACTTAATTGTATGTTAGGAACGTATGATAGACACTGCTGAAACTGGACAACTGCTGCTGCATGTTCCTTGATTACTTGCATTGCTCACGACCGCTGTGAGTGACCGATTGCATTACTTACTTGCATATGTTTCGGTACTTAATGGTGATTGTTACTGACTTGTATGGAAACATTTGCTGCTGCTTGTTCCTTGATTACTTAATTGTATGTTAGGAACGTATAATAGACAATGTTGAAACTGGACAACTGCTGTTGCATATTCCTTGATTACTTGCACTACTCTGGACCGCTATGAGTGACAGATTGCATTACTTACTTGCATACGTTTCGATACATATTGGTGATTGTTACTGACTTGTATGGAAACATCTGTTGTTGCCTGTTCTTTGATTACTTAATTGTATGTAAGGAACGTATGAAACACACTGCTGAGATTGGACAACTGCTGCTGCATGTTCCTTGATTACTTGCATTGCTCACGACCGCAGTGAGTGACCGATTGAATTACTTACTTGCAGATGTTTCAGTACTTATTGGTGATTGTTACTTACTTGTATGGAAACATTTGCTGCTACTTGTTCTCTGATTACTTGATTGTATGTTAGGAACGTATAATAGACAATGTTGAAACTGGACAACTGCTGTTGCATTTTCCTTGATTACTTGCATTGCTCAGGACCGCTATGAGTGACAGATTGCATTGGTTACTTGCATATGTTTCGATACATATTGGTGATTGTTACTGACTTGTATGGAAACATCTGTTGCTGCTTATTTCTTGATTACTTAATTGTATGTTAGGAACGTATGATAGACACTGTTGCTGCTTATTCCTTGATTACTTGCATTGCTCTGGACTGCTATGAGTGACAGATTGCATTACTTACTTGCAAATGTTTCGGTACTTATTGGTGATCATTACTGACTTGTATGGAAACATCTGTTGCTGCTTATTTCTTGATTACTTAATTGTATGTTAGGAACGTATGATAGACACTGTTGAAACTGGACAACTGCTGCTGCATGTTCCTTGATTACTTGCATTGCTCACGACCGCCGTGAGTGACCGATTGCATTACTTACTTGCATATGTTTCGGTACTTATTGGTGATTGTTACTGACTTGTATAGAAACATTTGCTGGCGCTTGTTCCTTGATTACTTAATTGTATGTTAGGAACGTATAATAGACAATGTTGAAACTGGACAACTGCTGTTGCATTTTCCTTGATTACTTGCATTGCTCAGGACCGCTATGAGTGACAGATTGCATTAGTTATTTGCATATGTTTCGATACATATTGGTGATTGTTACTGACTTGTATGGAAACATCTGCTGGTGCCTGTTCTTTGATTACTTAATTGTATGTAAGGAACGTATGATAGACACTGCTGAAAATGGACAACTGCTGCTGCATGTTCCTTGATTACTTGCATTGCTTACGACCTCTATGAGTGACCGATTGCATTACTTACTTGCATATGTTTCGGTACTTATTGGTGATTGTTATTGACTTGTATGGTAACATCTGCTGCTGCTTGTTCTTTGATTACTTGATTGTATGTTAGGAACGTATGATAGACACTGCTGAAACTTGACAACCGCTGCAACATGTTCCTTGATTACTTGCATTGCTCTGGACATTTCTGAGTGACAGATTGCATTTCTTACTTGCATATATTTCGATACTTACTGGTGATTATTACAGACTTGTATGGAAACATCTGTTGCTGCTTGTTTCTTGATTACTTAATTGTATGTTAGGAACGTATGATAGACACTGCTGAAACTGGACTACTGCTGATGCATGTTCCTTGATTACTTAAATTGCTCAGAACCGCTGTGAGTGACAGGTTGCATTACTTACTTGCATATGTTTCGGTACTGATAGGTGATCATTACTGACTTGTATGGAAACATCTGCTGCTGCTTGTTTCTTGATCACTTAATTATATGTTAGGAACGTATGATAGACACTGCTGAAAATGGACAACTGCTGCACCATGTTCCTTGATTACTTGCATTGCTCAGGACTGCTATGAGTGACAGATTGCATTACTTACTTGCAAATGTTTCGGTACTTATTGGTGATAATTACTGATTTGTATGGAAACATCTTCTGCTGCTTGTTTCTTGATTAATTAATTGTATGTTAGGAACGTATGATAGACACTGTTGAAACTGGACAACTGCTGCTGCATGTTCCTTGATTACTTGCATTGCTCACGACCGCTGTGAGTGACCGATTGCATTACTTACTTGCATATGTTTCGGTACTTATTTGTGATTGTTACTGACTTGAATAGAAACATTTGCTGCTGCTTGTTCCTTGATTACTTAATTGTATGTTAGGAACGTATAATAGACAATGTTGAAACTGGACAACTGCTGTTGCATTTTCCTTGATTACTTGCATTGCTCAGGACCGCTATGAGTGACAGATTGCATTAGTTACTTGCATATGTTTCGATACATATTGGTGATTGTTACTGACTTGTATGGAAACATCTGCTGGTGCCTGTTCTTTGATTACTTAATTGTATGTAAGGAACGTATGATAGACACTGCTGAAAATGGATAACTGCTGCTGCATGTTCCTTGATTACTTGCATTGCTCACGACCGCTATGAGTGACCGATTGCATTACTTACTTGCATATGTATCGGTACTTGTTGGTGATTGTTATTGACTTGTATGGAAACATCTGCTGCTACTTGTTCTTTGATTACTTGATTGTATGTTAGGAACGTATGATAGACACTGTTGAAACTGGACAACCGCTGCAACATGTTCCTTGATTACTTGCATTGCTCTGGACATTTCTGAGTGACAGATTGCATTACTTACTTGCATATGTTTCGGTACTTGCTGGTGATTATTACCGACTTGTATGGAAACATCTGTTGCTGCTTGTTTCTTGATTACTTAATTGTATGTTAGGAACGTATGATAGACACTGCTGAAACTGGACTACTGATGATGCATGTTCCTTGATTACTTGCATTGCTCAGAACCGCTGTGAGTGACAGGTTGCATTACTTACTTGCATATGTTTCGGTACTTATAGGTGATCATTACTGACTTGTGTGGAAACATCTGCTGCTGCTTGTTTCTTGATTACTTAATTATATGTTAGGAACGTATGATAGAAACTGCTGAAAATGGACAACTGCTGCACCATGTTCCTTGATTACTTGCATTGTTCAGGATCGCTATGAGTAACAGATTGCATTACTTATTTGCAAATGTTTCGGTACTTATTGATGATCATTACTGACTTGTATGGAAACATCTGCTGCTGCTTGTTTCTTGATTACTTAATTGTATGTTAGGAACGTATGATAGACATTGCTGAAACTGGACAACTGCTGCTGCATGTTCCTTGATTACTTGCATTGCTCACGACCGCTGTGAGTGACCGATGGCATTACTTACTTGCATATGTATCGGTACTTATTGGTGATTGTTATTGACTTGTATGGAAACATCTGCTGCTACTTGTTCTTTGATTACTTGATTGTATGTTAGGAACGTATGATAGACACTGCTGAAACTGGACAACCGCTGCAACATGTTCCTTGATTACTTGCATTGCTCTGGACATTTCTGAGTGACAGATTGCATTACTTACTTGCATATGTTTCGGTACTTGCTGGTGATTATTACCGACTTGTATGGAAACATCTGTTGCTG
>JAANYP010003086.1:17522-157522 GCA_020465985.1 Centrapalus pauciflorus
TAGTTGATTTTTCTTATAACAACAGTTATCACTCGAGCATTAAGACCGCCCCATTCGAAGCACTCTATGGACGAAAGTGTCGATCACCTCTTTGTTGGGCTGAAGTAGGGGATAGTCAGATTACTGGACCTGAGATCATCCAGGAAACTACAGAGAAAATAGCCCAGATTCGGAACCGATTGAAGATTGCGCGGGATCGACAAAAGAGTTATGCAGACATCCGACGGAAGGATTTGGAATTCCAAGAGGGAGACCAAGTAATGCTGAAAGTCTCGCCTTGGAAAGGCGTAATTCGTTTTGGAAAACGAGGAAAACTCAATCCTCGTTATATCGGACCATTCAAAATCACCAAAAGAATTGGCCCGGTAGCTTACCGACTCGATCTTCCCCCAGAGCTTAGTAACGTTCATAATACCTTCCACGTCTCCAACCTTAAGAAATGTCTGGCTGATGAATCACTCGTGATACCCATGGACGAGCTGGAGATAGACGATAAATTGAATTTCATTGAGCAACCGGTGGAAATAATGGACCGAGAAGTCAAGAAGCTCAAGCACAGTCGAATTCCAATAATAAAGGTCCGGTGGAATTCTAAACGAGGTCCTGAGTTTACTTGGGAACGCGAAGATCAATTCCGAGAGAAGTACCCCCAGCTGTTCTCAAAAGTCCAAGCAGAGGAGAACACGAACTAATTTCGGGACGAAATTCCTTCAACGGGGGGAGACTGTAACAACTGGCCTAAAAATACAAGGTATGAAATTCGAAAGTTAAAACAATGTAAAACTCGAATGATGAAGTAATAAAACTCGAATGAAGTTATATGAATCTCGAATCATATAGTAGTAAACTCGAATGATATTACATAAAACTCGAATCATGTGAGTATAAACTCGAATAGCACTTTGGTGGAACTCGAATAAAGAAAAGATTAAACTCGAATAATTAAACAAAGAAACTCGATTAAAGAGGCATAAAACTCGGATAACAAAGGCATAAAACTCGGATAACAAAGGCATAAAACTCGGATAACAAAGGCATAAAACTCGGATAACAAAGACATGAAACTCGGATAACAAAGGCTTGAAACTCGAATGTCAAAGGCATGAAACTCGAATATAATTATATAAATCTCGATTGACATTGCAACAAACTCGATTCACACTTGAATCGAGTTTAACAATCCAGAAAATTTTTCTAAGTACGTATATACATATGCAGTAATAATAAATGCTGCCACCTTTGTCATGCACGCTTTTTGTACTTTATTAATAAAATACATGAAAAGCCATACTACTTATCACTCTAAAAAGTAAGTTGTCCTTTAAAGGACAACTAGCTTGTACTTTGGTATTATTTTAATATTAAACACCATGCAACATACACTCATTAAATCGGCCACACTTTTTTTGTCCAACACTCAACCGATTACTTTTTTCTTTTCATCATTTCATTGAAAAATCTAATTACTTTATCATTATTTTAAATAACCTTTTTCTTCTATAAATAGAAGACAAAACCATTCTCAAAAATCACACCAACATACATATTCTCTCAAGAAAGAAAATCGGCCAACTTTAAAAGATTTCAAGTGTTCTTCAATTTTTGTAAGTTTACTTATTCACTTTATTTTTCCACCTTAGAAATTTATAAAAACATGAGAAATTAAATACATTTACTAAAATATGATACTTTTCGTAATACTCGTAAAATCATCATGCCAAAAATTTTATATATACACTTTATCTTCATGCACATGCTCACATATATACGTATGCATTTTCGTGAATATATATATATATATATATATATATATATATATATATATATATATATATATATATATATATATATATATATATAATACGCATTATATACGTAAGTATGCATGCATGCAAACATTTTTTTTTAGAAAATAAATATCCATAAATCAATATTCACGTGTAAAACCCCAACAAGATTATTCATACATCACAGATATATACAAACGATTACGAAGTACTCAAACACGTATTATCATGATGTTGACCCGAACTCATAAAAATATTAGGACAAGTCTCGACCATCCGAACAAGTGCTTAACTCAGATCCAAAAACATCATCAAAAACCAACAAGGTGAGTCTTCATAGTCCCATTTTTCACATTGTTATGCTTTGGGATGAAATACATGCTTCGTTTTTATGGACACGAAAACTTCTCGATTCTATTATGTATTACGTATGAGAATCTCCGCCCTTATATCATGAAATCGTTAGTTGCATTTGTTTGCAAGCGCGAATATATTGTGAATAGATCTATTGGGAGTCATGTCCCCCCCTCGGGTTAGTGGTTTAGCTAACAGCGGGTGCATATATATTCAACACACGGTATTTTGGGAATACTGCTCGGGGCAAAACTCATTCTAATTAAGCTTCGGTGACATGATGGTTTACGTAATACATCTCATGGAATTTATGATTTTTATAAATTCAACGCATCTGATAATGTCCATACAACTAGTCTTTTCGTGTAAACCTATGAACTCACCAACAATTTTTGTTGACGTATTTTAACATGTATTTTCAGGTAATTAAGGCAAGTGCGCCTTTGAATCCACCAACTTTCAAGCTTCCGCATTTCATGGAGTCGCATGCATATTTCGAAACTAACGGAGATTTGACTGCATTATTTTTGGACGCATTAATTATGTATTAAAATCTCTGTATTACGCGAACTTCATTTCTTTCATTTTGTAAAACATTGTTACAGTTTAAATTTTATTGATGAAATATTTCGAAAACGTCCATATAGTGGTCGTTCGTTATAATTATGGTTACGCTTCCGCACTCGTCACGACTCGCTACCAACCAAGGTAGCAGGGTGTGACAGTGCATCACGCGAGAATTTGGTGCATCGCGCGGAGAATTTGGTGCATTACGCGGAAATTGTGATGCATTTGTGGTGGTGCATTGAGATTTTCCAATATTTTCCGATACATGTTGGTTTTCCATTGAACCTCCCTATATATATATATATATATATATATATATATATATATATATATATATATATATATATATATATATATATATATATATATATATATATATATATATATATATATATATATATATATATATATAAGATGAATATCAAACTTGAATTATATATATAAGTTTGGTATACATGTGTGTACCAAACTTGAATTATACATGTAAATAGTGAGTATTTTTATAAGATGAATATCAAACAAAATTATGATTTATAAAGATTAAAATCAATAAATTTTTAGTTCAAATCTTAAGAAGATCAATAAAATAAGATGAATTACAAATATAATTATAAGGATCTTTTGAGAATTCAAAAGAAACAAGGAAAGAACTGACAAAATGATCAATGATTTATTAGTTATCAGAATCAGATAAAATTCAAGAAATTAAAGACTAAAATGGTGATAAACATGATGAAATTTGACATGATATTATCATGAATGATTTTGAACAGGTTCAGTATATTCTGAACAAAGATTAAAGACTTAAAGACTTAAAAGCGGGTCAGAGATTTGATTGACAGAACAGAATTGACAAAGATAAAACCCTGAGATAACTCAGGTGGCAGATTTTATATCTGTTTGACAAAGACCAGATCTGTGAGTTATAGATATTCAGATTGAACATGCATAGATTCCGGTTGAGATATATTGCTGTTGTTAAATTATTGACATTCATTTATCAGCTGGATTGAGACCTGTGCACACCAAGGGTGGGTGTTGCCCAGAGGATCATGATAGCTATTTGATTATCATTTCACATTGCATTTGAGACTTCATCAGACATTGCTTACGATTTATTGCTATCATGACTTCTATGACTTAAGCTTTCACTATTGATCAGACATTTGACATATATATTGATTCAGCTTGACTAGCCTTGATGGTCTATTGTTCTAGACCTGGCTATTTCACCAGTTCTTATGAACTTGGTAATGACCTCCGATGTTCCGCCATATTGACTTACTGGTAGCTAGCCCAGTATGTGGCTGATCCCCACGAATTAAGCGTGAGTGTGGCCTGAACATCATCCAATTCTATGATTCTATATCTCAATCATGAGGGCTGTAGCGGCAGCCAAGACATATCACGCTAAGACTAATGACTCCGCTTGACACGCATGTTGATATTGAAAATCTATAAACTCACTAAGCCTTGCTTACAGATGTTGCATTATAATTTTACATGTAAAAGCAAAGGAAAATCACCTGCAGGACCTAGTACTTAGGTCATTCAAGATCCAAGTTTTGAAGCTTTCTTAGACCACTACTCAACAAACTTTCTGGTACTGATTGGAAGACAGCAAATGTGGTGGTTTTTGGGTAGACTTGATGTGATGTATGATGTTATGACTAGATTAGATGTTACCTTTTTTGTAACTTTATTTTGAAATATGTAACTTAAATCCTAATCTGTAATGTACATGTAATTATTAATTCCGCAATTAATTACCCTATCTTAGTATGATTGATATCGTATTGCATGAATTGGGACCTAGACTCTGAGGACTGCCCCCGAATGGGAGGTCTTCACAGGATGGTATCAGAGACCATAGTTTGAGTGAATCAAGTATTACGTGAGTATACTTGATCTCAAACTGAAACAATACATATGTATCAATCATTTAGGAGGTTTGAACTGAGATAGGATGTACAGATTGTTAGGATGGGAAAAAGGGTACATAGATCTAAGTTTATAAACTGATAATTAAATGCTTGTAATTTTCAGTAGAAGATGTCAGGATCAGGATCAGGTGATATTCCCAGCAACATGAACCCACAACAGATGTTCGAAATGATGCAATAACTTCTAGCCCAACACTCAGAACAACAAAACAAAATAATGCAAGAACAGTTTCAGGCCAGAGATGAGGCCGAAGCTAAAAGACGTGAAGATAAAAAGAATAAAAGAAAAGAAAAGCAAGTCCAGACCAATGAATCTGATTCTAATAATTCAAATCCCGAAACTCAAATTGCTCAGCCAAAAGGCTGCAAATTTAAAGATTTCAAAGCTAGCGGTGCTTTGAATTTTGAAGGAACAGTTAATCCGATTCAGGCGATGGATTGGATTAGTCACACTGAAGAAATCTTCAGGATTTCTGATTGTTTAGACTCCAAGAAAGTGAGTTATGCGTACGCGTTATTTGTCGGTGCTGCTCGTGCCTGGTGGAAAACTCAGAGAAGTATCTACGGCGAAGAAATAATTCAGACTCTAGAATGGAACCAATTTCTTGACATGTTTAACGCAAAGTACTGTCCAGTCGATCAGCGAGATAAGATGGAGGTACAGTTAATGCAGCTGACTCAGGGAACGAAGACAGTTGACGAATACGAACACGAGTTTTCACGACTATGCGGTTACTCCTCATACCAAGTAGCTACCGAGGAGAGAAAGATGAATAGATTTCGTGTAGGACTTAATCCTAGATACCGGCATCCGATGAGCGCTATCAAATATAAGAGTTATTTGGAAATGGTAGAAGCAGCCAGACAGATTGAGAGAGGATATCTAGAGTACGGCGATCAGCTATACGCTCCAACGACTAACCCAATGAATCCGTCTCCTCCGAAGAAGCAGCAATTTGGCAGATTCTTTAAGCCAAATAAGTCACAATCTCAGCACTCTCACCAACATAGTTCGCAACAAAAAGCACAAGTCTATTCCCTAATGGATGAGCCACGGTTTTGTAAACGATGCAGAAAGTCTCACATGGCATTGTGCAATCCAGATGACGTAACTTGTTTCGCGTGCAACATGATCGGTCACAGTAGTGAAGAATGTCCACAGCAGGGACGTGGATGCGCAAAATGTGGAAAAAGGGGACACTTCATGTATCAGTGTCGTAGCGGGCCGCGTTATCAGTCTCAGTCATCAGCTGGAGGGTCTACAGTTAAGAATTCTGCTGCAACACCGACTGCAAAGACTCGAGCTTTTCAAATAACAGCCGAGGAAGCAAAAGAAACACCTGACGTGGTTACCGGTATGTTCCTGCTTAACTCTATTCCTGCCCGAGTACTATTTGATTCTGGCGCGAGTCGTTCTTTCATATCAACATCTTTTGCACAAAGATTACATAAGTCTTCATCAAAGCTTTCTGTGATACTAGACATTGAGACAGCTAGTAACAATTTTGTTATGGCTGATTTTGTTTACCGTAATTGCACACTACTTGTTGACAACATCGTATTCAACCTTGACCTTATCCCGATTCCGTTGAAAGAATTTGACGTCATCATCGGCATGGATTGGTTAATGAACAACGAGGCTACATATATCTGCAACCGGCGAATCATCAGAATCAAGTCTTCAGACGGTCGGGTATTGGAGATTAAAGGAGAGAAAAGAAAAGGTGCTCATTGCTTCATATCTATAGAAAAAGCTCATAAATACTTGTCTAGAGGTCACGACTCCTATCTTTGTTATGCTCTATCTGAGTCCAGTTCTGAAAAGAAATCTTTGTCCAATATTCCTATCGTCTGTGAGTTCCCAGACGTATTTCCTGATGACATTTCCAAAGTGCCACCGGAACGTCAAGTTGAGTTCAGTATTGACTTGGTTCCTGGTGCGGCTCCTATCGCAAAAGCTCCATACAGACTTGCTCCTGCAGAAATGCAAGAAATGTCTAAGCAACTGCAAGAACTGTTAGAGAAGGGGTTTATCCGACCGAGTTCTTCTCCGTGGGGTGCACCTGTTCTATTTGTTAAAAAGAAAGACGGAACCTTCCGTATGTGCATCGACTACCGTGAGTTGAACAAAGTCACCATAAAGAATAAATATCCTCTGCCCAGGATTGATGATCTGTTTGATCAACTGCAAGGAGCCAGTTATTTCTCAAAGATAGATCTCCGTTCTGGGTATCATCAGTTGAAAGTCAGAGATGAGGATGTTCCAATGACAGCCTTCCGTACAAGATACGGTCATTACGAATTTCTCGTGATGCCGTTCGGCTTAACAAATGCACCAGCGGCGTTCATGGACCTCATGAATCGCGTGTGCAGACCAATGTTGGATAAATCAGTTATCGTATTCATAGACGATATTCTGATTTACTCCAAAACGGAGGCTGATCATTCTATTCATCTGCGGCAATTGCTAGAGTTACTAAGAAAAGAAAGACTCTACGCAAAGTTTTCTAAATGTGAGTTTTGGCTCAGACAGGTATAATTTCTATTATATACGTCTTGAGTTATTTTCTAAATATTCCCTGATTTATATCAAAACTTGAACTTCTATTTTGATTCATATAGATTCAATTCATTGGCCATGTTGTTTCTGGCGAAGGGATTTCCGTTGATCCTTCGAAAGTCGAGGCCGTTCAGAAATGGCAAACGCCTCGCAATGCCTCTGAAATAAGAAGTTTCCTCGGATTGGCTGGTTACTACCGGCGATTCATAAAGGACTTCTCGAAGATTGTTGTACCTCTAACGATGCTAACACGAAAGAATACTCCTTTCGTTTGGTCCGATAAACAGCAAGAGGCATTTGACATTCTGAAACAGAAGCTTATTCAAGCGCCGATCCTAGCCTTACCAGAAGGCAATGATGATTTCGTTGTCTATAGCGATGCCTCTGGTACTGGCTTAGGATGTGTTCTAATGCAAAGGGGGAAAGTTATTGCCTACGCTTCAAGGCAATTAAAAGACTACGAGAAAAGTGCACCAACTCATGATCTTGAGTTGGCTGCCGTCACCTTTGCTCTGAAAATCTGGCGGCATTATCTTTATGGGACTCGGTGTCAGCTTTATACCGATCACAAAAGTCTCAAACATCTTTTCACTTAGAAGGATCTGAATATGAAACAGCGACGGTCCTTGGAGCTTATTAATGACTATGATTGCGAGATCCTATATCATCCCGGCAAAGCTAATGTTGTCGCGGATGCTTTGAGTAGGAAAGTCTATCCAGAAAAGTGCTGTTATGCCCTGACTCCTATAATATTCTCTTCGGATCTTATTGAAGACATCCGAGTTGCTCAAGCTGGAGCATTGAAAGAAGAGAATATTGATTCTGAAAATCTTAAAGGGCAATTACAATTTCTAACTTTGAATCATTTGGGACTTCACTGTCTCAAGGGAAACCGAATCTGGGTTCCTAAATATGGTTCTATTCGCAGCACTCTTCTGTCTGAAGCTCATCAGTCCAAATTATCTGTTCATCCTGGCAGCTCAAAGATGTACTTCGATTTGAAAGCAGACTATTGGTGGCCTGGAATGAAGAAAGATATTGGTAGATATGTTGAAAGCTGCAGAATCTGTCAGATGGTTAAGGCAGAACACCAAAAACCCTTTGGGGATATGCAACCACTACCCGTTCCTGAATGGAAGTGGGAGCATATAACTATGGATTTCATCACGAAGTTGCCTAAGACCAAAAGACAGCACGACTCCATCTGGGTAGTCGTGGATCGATTAACGAAGTCAGCTCACTTCATAACGATGAAAGAGACATATTCCCTCGATAAACTGGCACAGATGTACATTACCGAGATCATCTCTCGTCATGGTGTGCCGAAATCAATTGTCTCTGATCGTGATAGTCGTTTTACTTCGAGATTCTGGCAAGCACTGCAAGAAGGGATGGGTACTCGGATTTCTATGAGTACTGCTTATCATCCAAGTGCAGATGGCCAGAGTGAGCGTACTATCCTAACTCTCGAAGATATGCTTCGTGCCTGCGTTCTTGATCTAGGTGGTAACTGGGACGATCACTTGCCTCTGGTCGAATTCTCTTACAACAACAGTTATCATTCAACGATCAAGATGGCTCCTTTTGAAGCTTTGTACGGAAGAAAGTGCAGAACTCCTACCTGTTGGCGTGAAAGGCGAATCGCCAATAGCGGGTCCTGCCCTTCTACAGTTGACTCACGAGAAGATTCAACTTGTTAGAAGGAATATACTTGAAGCTCAAAGCAGGCAGAAGTCATACTATGATAACCGGCACAGATCTATCAGTTTTGCAGTTAACGATTGGGTGATGTTAAAAGTATCCCCAATGAAAAATGTGGTGCGGTTTATTAAAAGAAACAAGCTAGCTCCAAGATTCATCGGTCCGTTCAAGATCGTTGAAAAGATTGGGAATCAGTCTTATCGTCTTGATCTACCAGCGGACTTAGCTGGAATACATCCTGTATTCCATGTTAGTCACTTGAGAAAGAGTTTAGCTGATGAAAGAGAAGTGCAGATACCACACGTTAACTTGCAGGTTGATGAGAAGCTAAGAGTGGTTGAAGAGCCAGAACGTATTCTGGACTCGAAGACCAAGAAGCTTAGAAACAAAGAGATACAGATGGTGCTCGTCCAGTGGAAACACCACAAAGGTTCGCATCAGTCTTGGGAATCGAGAGATGTTATGAAAGCTACATATCCAAGTCTGTTCGAACATAGCTAACTTCGGGGACGAAGTTTGTGCGTGGTGGAGCCCATTCTGTAACAACCTAACTTTTGTCGATCGTGTAATATGTAATTTTGAAATAAATAATATAATTTTATTATATTATTTATGTAGCAATTTAATTTATTATGAAATTATAAATTAAATTATATTTATGTTCAGAATTATTAATGATGATTAAATAAAAGAGACGTAAAACACAAAAGTTTAATGGGTTAAATTACAAATATATTTAAAAGATATATATAAAACCCAGTTAAGAATATTTAACATATCATTAACAAACACACTCACTCTCCCTCTACTCTCTTTCTATACATACGGCCAACACCAAAAGATCATCAAAATTCCATAAAATTGTTGCAATCAATTGAAGATTCAAGACAAAGGAGTTACAATTAGCAACAATCAACAACAATCTACAAGAATTTGAGGTAAATTTACTTAAATTTCGGTATTTTGATGGTTTGGTTCGGTTTTGTGTTAAAACCGAAATTAAGGTTTTAAAAGGTGGAAATTTTGTGTGCATGTATACAAATTTAGTAGTTTATGATGAATTTAAGTTAAAAGATGTTATAGAAACAAAAATTTTGGGTTAGATCATCAAAATATGGAAGAAATTGGAATTTTGGTGAAAACCCGTGTTCTTGACAAAAATTAACTATGATGTGTGTGTGTGTTTTGATGTTGCCGAAACCTCAATTGTGGGTACCGAAACCTTAAGGTTTCGGTACTACCCACTACCGAAACCATACGTATGTGTGAGTGTTGAGTGTGTTAGGCATAATATATATACTGAAATTTATATATACCGAGACCCACTTAAACATTACTGAAACCTACAGAGATCAACCGAAACTCAAATAAAGTTTCGGTAATATTGAATTTTCCGAAACCATGAAATTCAACATACCGAAACCTTTCAACACATACTACCGAAACCTATATATATTACTCTCCTTGTTGCTTGTCTCGGTACCTAAAACAAGTTCATATGTATATATATATTCCAATTGTGAGAGTGAGAGATGAGAGTGCATGTATGTATATATATATTCCAATTGTGAGAGTGAGAGATGAGAGTGCATGTATGTATGTTTAATATATATATATATATATATATATATATATATATATATATATATATATATATATATATATATATATATATATATACACACACGTGTGTGTACCAAACTTGAATTATACATATAAATAGTGAGTATTTTTATAAGATGAATATCAAACACATTTATGATTTATAAAGATTAAAATCAATAAATCTTTAGTAAAATCTTAAAAGGTCAATAAAATAAGATGAATTACAAATATAATTATAAGGATCTTTTGAGAATTTAAAAGAAACAAAGAAAGAACTAACAAAATGATCCATGATTTATTAGTTATCAGAATCAGACAAAATTCAAGAAATTAAAGACTAAAATGATGATAAACATGATGAGATTGACATGATCTTATCATGAATGATTTTGAACAGGTTCAGTATTTTCTGGACAAAGATTAAAGACTTAAAGACTTAAAAGCAGGGTCGGAGATTTGATTGACAGAACAGAATTGACAAAGACAAAATCCTGAGATAACTCAGGTAACAGATTTTATATCTGTTTGACAAAGACCAGACCTGTGAGTTATAGATATTCAGATTGAACATGCATAGATTCCGGTTGAGATATATTGCTGCTGATAGATTTATTGACATTCACTTTATCAGCTGGATTGAAACCTGTGCACACCATGGATGGGTGTTGCCCAGTGGATCATGATAGCTATTTGTTTATCTTTTCATATTGCATTTAATATTGTTTCAGACTTTTCTTTATGATTCATTGCTATCATGACTTCTAAAACATATGCTTCCATCATTGATCAGACATTTGATAGATTGATTCAGCTTGATTAGCCCTTAAGGTCTATTGTTCTAGACCCGGCTATTTCACCAGTTCTTATGAATTGGTAATGACCTCCGATGTTCCGCCATATTGACTTACTGGTAGCTAGCCCAGTATGTGGCTGATCCCCACGATTTAAGCGTGAGTGTGGCCTGAACATCATCCAATTCTATGATTCTATATCTCAATCATGAGGGCTGTAGCGGCAGCCAAGACATATCACGCTAAGACTAATGACTCCGCTTGACACGCATGTTGATATTGAAAATATATAAACTCACTAAGCCTTGCTTGCAGATGTTGCATTATAATTTTACAGGTAAAAGCAAAGGAAAATCACCTGCAGGACCTAGTACTTAGGTCATTCAAGATCCAAGTTTTGAAGCTTTCTTAGACCACTACTCAACAAACTTTCTGGTACTGATTGGAAGACAGCAAATGTGGTGGTTTTTGGGTAGACTTGATTTGATGTATGATGTTATGACTAGATTAGATGTTACCTTTTTTGTAACTTTATTTTGAAATATGTAACTTAAATTCTAATCTGTAATGTACATGTAATTATTAATTCCGCAATTAATTACCCTATCTTAGTATGATTGATATCGTATTGCATGAATTGGGACCTAGACTCTGAGGACTGCCCCGGAAGGGGAGGTCTTCACAAGTTGCACATAAAACTCAATCTAATTATTGAACACTAAATAACAACATATAACCCAAGGATTTGAGGCTCAAAACTTACTTGGACTTTTATGGCACAAGATGAAGATGATTATGATGATTTGGTTGCTTGAATCTCAAATTAAACTCGATTTCCTTGCTGTTGCAGTTGCTGGAATCTAGGAACGAACACACACACACACTTTGGTTTTTTGATTTTGGAAATGAAAGGAAGGAAGCAAGCTAACAAGAAGCTCCAATATATATACATTTTGGTTATAACTCGGTTCGGTACCCAATATCCGATCTCATTATCATAAAACATAAGTTTATATCACCGGATTCCAAATTAATTAATAATCACCAGGAGTATAATCTTTTATAAAAACTTAATCTCATCACGTGTAAATTTCACGTATAACTCAATAATTCGTCCAACTCAATAATAATATATAAATCGACCCAATTAAATAATTCTACGTACCTTACTGAGATGTTACATAAAAAATACTACAAAATGTCATAATGCATACATCAATTGTATGCATAAACGTAATATAAACATTACAAAAATACATCTATAGTGGTATTAAGTATGTAAAGAACAATTAGATATATCACACTTTTGCAATATATCTGAATAGAACAATACTACAAAATGTCATAATCAAATATTTATAAATCCAACAAGAACACAATAACAACAATTGCTATGCATATAAATCCAACTAGAAAACAAGAATACTATAAAATGTCATGATCCACTTTTGCATATAAATTTAAGTTTTTGGAATAAAATCAAGTATACAAACTTTTAAGATAAATCCAACTATTACACAAAAATACTACAAAATGCCACTTTTGTATATAAATTCAAGTTTGATTAGTTAGTATATATGTTTTTTTCCCCTAATTATTGCATGAATGTACAATTATTGTTTTGCATGAATCCAACCCTCTTTCTTTCTTTCTTTTATTTTTTTTCCCTAATTACATCATTCTAATTAATTTATCATTTACAATATTGAAAGATCTAGTAACTGAACTCTAGAAGAGATATAAATATATATAATGACTCCATTAAAAAAATATAAATGTATAAAAATAGGTAATGTTTTATGAAAATAAAACCATAAATATCCTAATAAAAATCTTCTTTATCTTTTGTTCATTTTCATTTCACAGTACCAAACGTATGCTAAAACATCTCACACACACACACACATATATATATCTATATATATATATATAATTTCAATGATAATTATAAAATTCAAATTATAAATTAATTACATAATTATAAGGGTTAATATTGAAAAAACTCCATCAACTTTTTTCATTTTCGCGATTAAGTCACTAAATTTTTTTATTATTGTTTAAGTACTTAAAACTATTTTTGTCATATTCAATAGTGTACATTTGAGATGTTTGACCGGTTACCAAATAACTAAGTTAGTTTTTTCAATTGATTAATGCAGGAAAAAACAAACCATATTTCATATTTTAGCGATTAGTTCCTAAACATTTTGTTTTACCATTTGTATTTTACCGGTTAATTCAATAACGGTTAAATATATACTTTTGAATAAAACAAACATAGTAGAGGCTTAAACAGTAAAAAAAAAAAAAAAAAAAATCTTAATTAAGAAAAAAAAAAAAACTGATTAGGTTTTTTTAATATTAACCCAAGTTGCATACAATGTTACCCGGTGGAAAAAGAAAAAAGAAAAAGAAAAATCTCCACCTGACTTGTTTAACTTCCCGCCACTAAATTCAGTGGTCACAAACACACACACACACACACACATAATGAAGAAGTCTTCTTCTCTGAAAAACCCCCAAAATCTCACACAACAATGGCGTCATTTTCTTCATCTCTCCTATACTTTCACTCTCCGTCTCTTCATCAACAAACGAATCATACTCGATCGCTCCAAATCCGAACAAAAACCTCCGCATCTCTAACAATCGTTAGTGCCGGATCCGATATCCGGAAGGAAGAAGTAGTCATCGTCGGAGCTGGAATCGCCGGCCTCTCCACCGCAGTTTCACTACGCAGGTTTAGATTAATTTTACTTAATTTTTTTTATAATCATATAATCGAAAGTTTTAGATTACATACGTTAGATGATTAGGTTTTTATTTTTTTGTGGTAAGATTGGGGGTCCGGTCGGTGGTGCTGGAGCAGACGGAGTCGTTACGGACCGGAGGAACGTCGTTGACTCTGTTCAAGAATGGTTGGAAGGTTCTAGATGCAATTGGAGTTGGTGAAGAACTCAGATCGCAATATCTCGAGATTCAAGGGTATGTTTTACTTGTTTCTCGTTTTCCTTCTCTCAATTTAGATTATCTGATTTTGAATGTTGTATATTATAGGGTTAATTAGAAGAAATGACATTCTACTTTGTTAAACTTCATGATTATTACTAATTATGGTAATCTATTTTCTAATTTTTTACAATTATAACAATGCAGCTTAAGGTTTACTGATTATAACAATCTAGTTTCTAATTTTTCATGATCATAGCAATTAGTCTGTTACATGTATGACATGTCAATTTTTAAATAATGTGAAATATAATGGTAAAAGATAGAAAGTATGTTGTTGTAATCGGTAAAATATAATCATGATAAATTAGAAAGTAGGTTGCTATGGTCGGTAAAATTAAAAGTATGTTGATATAATTGAATATTTTAACAAAATAGGTTGCTATTTCTTTATAATTAACCCCATGTAGTTGAATTTCTAAAATTCGAAAATATGAACAAACAATGGTAAAAATAGCAATGTACTTTATTCCATTTTTAGGGGTAATGGCGTAATGCCATAGAATTGAATGCAACTAACTTTTAAGTTTTTTGTGGTTTTATGCAACATGCATCTACTTTGGAAAACTGTTTCATCTCCGAAATTGAATATAACACGAATGTCATAGAATAACAAGAAACTTTTAACATATTTTTATTTTAGACAATATACTTTTTTATTAATGGTTTACTACCTTGATTACTGATTATTATAATGAAAAAAATAATTGATTGAGACAAGAATTTATGTATCTTCTATATCTATCTATCTATTAAAAGAGTAATAGATTCCACTTGTCGCTTAACTAGACCGCCAATTGACGTAACCGTATTTCTACACGTGTAATCTATAATTTTTAATGTTAAACTTAATTAAATAATTAAATTTAATTAGATAATCATCGCTATTTTCTAGGGATTTTGTTGCAAGTTATCTTTTTAGTGATTAGTATTAATAATCCGTGTCGTTCTATTAATTTATAGAGATTCTGTTGAATCTGTCATATCTGTTGCAAAATTGAGTCTGTCATATCTGTTTTTATTCCCATGTGGTTAAAATCAATGTTGGTTTCTATATTTTGTTCATTCCATTTGTTATAGTTTTTCATACGTCTACATATTCAAATAATAAAATCAATCCGTGTAGTACACGGGTCTCTAAACTAGTTTATACAATTAAATGAGTAACCAATATGTCACGTGTCATACTCTCATTCGATTTGCCACATGTCCCCTCTCCTTTTGCCACTTCATTTAATAAATTTACTTTAAAAATAGGTTATTACCCATGTCTTACATGGGTTAATTTTAGAAATTGATATTTATATATATGTATAATATAATAATTATATGAATAATAAAGTTTGCTTAATTTTAGTTACTTAGTTATTAATTTAATCCATATTAGATTTAAATAGATTTGATTTGCTTTAAAATTTAAAAATAAAATCAGTAAATGATGTGGCAAAAGGAGATAGCGACATGTGTCAAATTAAATGAGAGCATATCATGTGACATTTAATTACTCTTTTAATAGTATAGATAGATTTAAAACAAATCAAATCCGTCCAAATCTAATATGATTAAATTAATTATTAACTAACTAAATTTAGACAAACTCTATTATTCTTATAATTATTATGTTATACATATTTCTAAATATTTATTTTTAAAGTTAACTCATGTAATGCTTGAGTATTAACCTAGTATTGAAATAACATAAGGATTGTGGAGTGAGTTTAATCTAAATAAATACTTTGCACAAAACGGAAAAAATGTGAAAGTTGGTTGCATTTCTATAGCATTACTTTTACTCTTAACGTATGACAATTGTATTTACATAAACACACAGTGTATACAAACGCTTTAAAAGAAAACTTCATATTATTCAATAACTTCAAATTACAAAGGATGGCAAGGATCAATCGACATTAAAACTGAATTAAAGCTGAAATCTACTGCGTTGATTATCAATATATATTGATATAAATCACAATTGTTTTTCGTATTGCCTTGAATGCATAGATACTCAAAATGGAAACTTAGAAAACGCTGGATTCGGAGCCTAAATCATGGATTTGGGCCCAAAACATGGGCCGGTGAGTCTGTCAACAGTTGTGGGCAAGCTCATGAATAGTATTCGACGAGTACTCGTGAAGATTGATATTTTTGTAACTAAAAGTTTTTATCAAATCAACTATGCAGGATGGTGATAAAAACGTACAATGGAAGAGAGCTACGTGCGTTCAAGTTCAAAGAAGAAGATCAAACGTATGTATATTTATCTATATCTCATCATTTGTATATATAATCATGTTGTTATAATGCTGGTATTGTAGTCACCAAAATGTGTATTCGGTGCGTATGGAAACAGTCAAGAGGTTCGTGCAGTTGAAAGAAGAACACTTCTCGAGACTCTTGCCAAACAACTACCAGCAGATAGCATCGCTTTCTCCTCGAAATTGGAAAAGATCGAAAAACATGAAAATGGTGAAACTCTTCTACAACTTGTTAACGGTACTCGAATATCATCCAAGGTATATTTTAGCTTTCAATTGAACTCATCATCTTTAGGAAATAAATGGTGAATTGAATGCACATTTGATCAATAGGTGGTAATTGGATGTGATGGTATTCGTTCGCCTGTGGCTAAATGGATGGGATTTTCGGAGCCTAGATACGTGGGATATTGTGCTTTCCGTGGACTTGGAGATTACCCGGATGGACAACCCTACGAGTCACGGGTAAACTACGTTTACGGACGAGGCATACGGGCTGGTTATGTTCCGGTTTCACCTACAAAAGTTTACTGGTTTGTTTGCTTCAACAGCTCTGAACCAGGTAAGTTTACTGAGGTGGTGTCTGCTTTTGTGTTTCCGACTCGCGTAACGCAGGAAATTTATTGCTTACGGTAGTGTGCGTTTTGCAAGTCAATATATCCTTTAAAAACTTACGGCAATTCCAACCCATTCAAGCAAACGGGTCGAACAGGTTAATGACTAAAAGGCAAAAAAATCTACATAATTTTGAAATTTTTTTCAAAAAACAATTTGTTTAACACCCCATTTTCTAGAATTTCATTTAAAAAAAAATGTTCAAACTTAGCTTTTGAAACTTGATAAATGTTATATTGTTATTATCCCTTAAAAATAACATTCATCCAAACTAAAGTTTAAGAAACTTGTAAAAAAAAGTTTTATGGAGTTTTTGGTGTTTTCATAAGTTGGTTGCTTAAAAAAATATTTAACTCATTAATTTAATCTATTGAAAAAGATGGGTTTTCTAACAGTTGTGTAAATGTAAGATGGCAGGTCCAAGGATTACTGACCCATCAGTGTTGAAGAAACAAACCAAAGAACTAATAAAAAACTGGCCCTCTGAGCTACTAAACATAGTCGATGCCACGCCGGACGACACGATCATCCGAACCCCTTTAGTTGACCGGTGGTTGTGGCCGGGTCTGAGCCCTCCAGTGTCATCGGGTGGAGTCGTGCTGGTTGGTGATGCGTGGCACCCGATGACTCCTAATCTTGGTCAAGGGGCTTGTTGTGCTTTAGAAGATGCTGTCGTTTTAGCGCAAAAGCTTGTGCCTGCGCTCAAGGCTGGACCAACGTTCGTTGAGGATGCATTGAAGTCGTACCAAAATGAGAGATGGCCACGCATCTTTCCTATGACCGCACGGGCCAACGTGGTTGGGGCCATTTTGCAATTGGAGAACCCGATGGTTTGTGCGGTTAGGGACAATGTACTTGTCCCTAAACTGATCAGGCTCGGACCGATGTTGGAGCATACCAACTTCGAGTGGGAGCCCCGAATGCAAACAAGAGTGTAACAAAAGGGCAAGCGTATTAACGAAAGGAAACATATGTTGTAATTATAATTTTTTAGGATGATAGATTTTAGGAAAGTTATAAAAAAAATTCTAATATATTCTAGATCAATTTTACTTTGGATAAGGAATTATGTTTGATTCCAATAAGATATACTATACTTTTAAATTTTCAAGTAAAAAAATGTATTTTAATCGTATTTGATGGTATAATTTCACTACTTATCAACAAAGTGTCACTAAAACTCTAAAAGTGTGGAAAATGCAACTAATGATCATACATTCCAAAATATAAAAAGTACATTATGTATCTAGAGATCGTAACCGTAGCTGAAACTGATGGAACAAACTTGGAATCTTGAATGATTTTCGTAATCGTGTTTATACATTTTCCTGTAACAATTATTTGTCCTATCAGGTAACCAAATATTGTTAAGGGATAATCACAAGAAAATGCATTCGTTTTTGGGGTTCATAAAAGTGTCCACAACAAGATTTAAAACATTCAAAAGACTCATAGTAATTTTTGTAAAAAGATTCATAGGATTCAACAAGATTCATAAAATTTGACAAATTTATAGAATTCAACTGAATTCTTAGTTTCAACAATATTCATAAAATTCAAATCCATTTTATGGTTGTTCACAATGTTCACAACAAATAAAGTGTTCACAAAAGATCTTTAATGTGTGTGGGGATAAGATCCATTGTGAACAAGTTATCCGTTGTGAACATTATGAACAAATAAAAAGATACATATAATCATTCATATTAATCAACAATTGTTTGTAACATGATTCATATGATTCAAAATATTCATAGAATTGTTTACAACAAAATTCAGAACATTCAAAAGCTTTATAGTAGTTTTTACAACAAGGTGCATTAGATTCAACAAGATTCATAATATTGAACAAATTCATAGAATTCAATAAAATCCATAGGATCCAATAATATTCATAGGTTAATAGAAGAGTTCGGTAGTATTTTCAACAAGATTCATAAGATTCAAAGCTATTTTATGGTTTTTCACAATGTTCACAACGAATAAAGTGTTCACAAAAGATTTTTAGTCTCTCTCTCTCTCACTCACTCTCTCTCTCTCTCTCTCTCTATATATATATATATATATATATATATATATATATATATATATATATATATATAAGGAGTGCATCAAATGAGAATCGTCCTTAAAATAAAGACGGTAAAAACCAATAAAAATGAGACACGTCATCAATATTAATCCACATCATCAAGGGTACATTGGACATTTATAAATTTAAATTAAATTATAAAATAAAAAAGAATTAATTCACCCTTCCCAATTTTCATAATTACATCCTTAAATTTCTCTCTCTCCACCATAATTATTCACATTCCAAAACAAAATCTTTCTCTCTCTCCCATGGTGCCACACACACCACCATATTCTCTAGTGGTCTTCCACTCTTTCGCCGTCACTGCCACTGTGATATCACCAACGTCCGTGAACCCTCTGTCTTTGTGAACTGTGTACCGCCGCCGAATTGAATTACTTGCTTGAATCTTGAACCACCGCTCGTCTACTCATCACTTGCTTGAACTGTGAACCGATGTGAACAACTCAAAGTCCAAGCCATCCGCCTTCGTGAATCATGGTGGCGTCGTGAATCATTGTAGGTGTTATGAATCACGGTGGGCCGTCGAACTGATTCACAATAAGTGATGTCGTCGAAATCCGTGTTGTGAATCATAAGTATTGTCGTCAAAATCGGTGGTGTCATGAATCACGACGACATTGTGAATCATTGTAGGTGTTGTAAATCACGATGGTGCTAATGAAATCAATCTTGCCTGATTCACAATTAAAAACCAATAGAATTTATTTGAAATTTATGGTGCACTATGACCAAAATGTCCTTTTATTAGATTCCACATCATATAATATTCAACATAATTACAATTATGTCACCTTGCTTCTTATTGGTTGATTCGCAAAATAAAGTAATTCTATTGGTTCTTATGGTCCTCATTTTAAGCACGGTTCTCATTTTATCCTCACCCTATATATATATACTAAAGATCTTTTGTGAACATTTTATTCGTTGTGAACATTGTAAACAACCATAAAATAGCTTTGAATCTTATGAATCTTGTTGAAAATGCAACCAAACCCTTTTATTAACCTATTAGATGTATTGGATCCTATGAATTTTATTGAATCCTATGAATTTATCGAATCTTATGATTCTTGTTGAATCCTATGCATCTTGTTGTAAAAACTACTATGAACATTTTGAATGTTCTAAATCTTGTTCTAGACACTTTTATGAACCTTTTGAATCATATGAATCATGTTACAAACACTTGTTGATAAATATGAATGATTATATGTATTTTTTTTATTTGTTCACAACGAATAACTTGTTCACAATGGATCTCATCCCTATATATATATGAGATCCATTGTCAACAAGTTATTGTTGCGAAAGTTGTGAACAAATAAAAAAACTACATATAATCATTCATGTATATGAACAAGTGTTTGTAACATGATTCATATGATTCAAAAGGTTCATAAAAGTGTCTACAACAAGATTCAGAATATTCAAAAGGTTCATAATAATTTTTATAACAAGATGCATAACATTCAACAAAATTAATAAGATTCGACAAATTCATATGATTCAATAACATCCATAAGATCCAATAAGATTAATAGGTTAATATAAGGGTTCAGTAGTATTTTCAACAAGATTCATAACATTCAAAGCTATTTTATGGTTGTTCACAATGTTCACAACGAATAAATTGTTCACAACAGATTTTTAGTATATATATATATATATATATATATATATATATATATATATATATACACACACACATATAAAATGAGAATCATTTAAGCACCATTCAATAATATACATCGTGAGTACCAATAAAAATTTAACAAATTAGCATCAATTAAATCATTTGCATGTTATAGATAACTTGTATACATAGTTTGAATGTGATCAATCTAATGAATCTTGTGTGTATTAAACCTTATGAAGCTGATATATATAAAAGCATGAAAATTCAATGAATCTAATAAATATTGTGTATATTAAAGCCTATGAATGCAATGAACACACTGAAAGTGTATTTCTATTTGTTCAAAGCTTATACATATATATATATATATATATATATATATATATATATATATATATATATATATATATATATATATATATATATATATATATATATATATATATATATATATAAAGACTTATTTTGATTAATGCTCACTGGTGCTTAATTACAAATGGTGTTCAAAGGATCTTTAGCTTATATATATAGAGGGGGTTCAATGGAAAACCACCATGCACGTGAAAACTTGTGAAAACCACACTGCACCACCACAAATGCATCAAATTCCCCGCGTGATGCATCAAAATCCCGCGTGATGCATCAAATTTCCCGCGTGATGCATCAAAATCCAGCGTGATGCATCACCTTATTTACGATCATGCCACCGCGTTTTTAATGAAATTTACCAAATCGAATGGTATATGTAGGTTTCCATAGTTTTCAGGTGCATTGTAGTTTTCCATTGAACCTACCCCTATATATATATATATATATATATATATATATATATATATATATATATATATATATATATATATATATATATATATATATATATATATATATATATATATATATATATATATATATATATATATATATATATATATATATATAGGGGTGGGTTCAATGGAAAACCTATATGCATCCGAAAACCCGGGAACCAATTTATAGCCATTGGATCAGGTGATGCATGCATCACCCGGGAATTTGATGCATCACGGGAAAATTTGGTGCATCACGCGGGAAATTTGGTGCATCACACGGAAATTGTGATGCATTTGTGGTGGTGCATGGAGGTTTTCCAAAGTTTTCCGGTGCATGTTGGTTTTCTATTGAACCTCTCTCTCTCTCTCTCTCTCTCTCTATATATATATATATATATATATATGGAATCATTGCAGAACCTAAATTTAGGGTAGAACTGTAGAACCAATATCGTACATAGATTAAATTAAGAGTTAATTACTAAAATAGCCACATATCACACCTATTTATCACTTTTTAGCCATTAAATTTTCATTTTACCAAAATAGTCACACTTTACGTTACCACATTTACGTGATAGCCACTATTTACATGATATGTACTTTTTATTCATATTTTAATGCATTACGTTACAAAAGGTGTTTGGTAACGTAAATGCTTTTATTTTACGTGATCACTTTTAAAAATATGCTCATTCCCCATAAAAATGTAATGATTAAAAGTGGTCACGTAAAGTACAAACATTTACGTTACCAAACACCTTTTGTAACGTAATGCATTAAAATATGAATAAAAAGTACATGTCACGTAAATAGTGGTTGTCACGTAAATGTGGTAACGTAAAGTATGGCTATTTTGGTAAAATGAAATTTTAATGGCTAAAAAGTGATAAAGGATGTGATATGTGACAATTTTAGTAATTAGTGGTCTTGATTAAAAGAATCAAGTATGGAATTAATGAAAATAGATTGGTATTAAGGATATTTTAATATAGCCAAGGGTAAAAAAGGAAAAGATTTAAAATAGCAAAAAAATTGCATTAAAAAATATATATATCCTTTTTCTTTAAACTAAAATAACATTAATATAATTAATTTTTAAATCAAAAAAATTATACCATAAAAACGAGAATTTTATACTCTTTATAACGAGACCGGTCATGATATATTTTTTTCCAAAAAATTTTACGTGTTTATTTTTCGTAAAAATTTCTTTACCTAGACTGTGATGTAATATAGCATGACGAGATCATTCAATGTCGAAATAACAATTTATAACGTATATTCAACGTCGAAGTAATATTATATAACATATATGCAACCCTACACATACATTCAATATTAAAATAGCGAAAGTAATGATTAAAATTAGTAGTCAAACTTGATGAACCACCCTTAATTTAACGAGACCGGTAATGATATATTTTATTTTGAAAAATATTAAGTGTTTATTTTTCGTATAAAAAAAATTTCACAGACGACCATTCAACATATCATATCGAGATTATTCAATGTCGAATTACAGTTTGTATCACATATCTAACATCGAAGTAATATTATACATTGTATATGCAGCACTGCATATACATTAAATATTAAATGAGTCAAAATATTGATCAAACTTAGTAGTCAAAGTTGGTGGATTTAACGAGCACGGTCATGATATATTTTTTTTGCAAAAATTTTACATGTTTTTTTTTCGTATATTTTTTTACCCAAACTACTATGCAATATCACATATTCAACGTCGAAGTAATACTATATATCATATATGCAACACTGCATGTAAATTCGATATTAAAAGAGTCAAAATGGTCAACGTGGACTGTCAAACTTGGTGGACTACTATTAAGTCAATGTTAATTGTATAATTACCATCTTATCCCTAGTGTTATATTATAATCCAATTGTTTAGATTGGTTCTATAATTCTGCACTAAATTAAGATTCTGCAATGATCCCAACCCTATATATATATATATATATATATATATATATATATATATATATATATATATATATATATATAGGTGAGTTCAATAGAGAACCTTCATGCATCGAAAAACATTGAAGAACCTCCATGCACCACCACAAATGCATCAAAATCTCGCGTGATGCATCATTATTTCCAGGTGATGCATCAAATTTCTACGTGATGCATCGACTTCCCGGGTGATGCATTACGATTTTCTTGCGATGCATTGTGGTTCTCCAATGTTCTTCGATGCATATAGGTTCTCCATTGAACCCACCCATATATATATATATATATATATATATATATATATATATATATATATATATATATATATATATATATATATATATATATATATATATATAGGCCCTGTTAATGTTTTTCCCCATGCCCCAAAATTAATTGGGACGATCCTGTGCTATTATGATGAGGCTTTGATGCCACTGAAGGATTTAATATATAAAAAATAGATGATTTAAGTAACGAGAAAAAAAGTTATTGTAAAACTCTCACCAAGATCTACCTCAACACCAAGAACATAAATGAAAATAGGTTAGAGTATCTCAAACGGAGTACATAGACGCTTCACTAGTTGAATGACGTGGCTAGATCACCCAAAACACACCTACTATGTGTGTTTGTTCTCGGCCGAAGAGAGAAGGAAACAGAGGAAAAATAGAGCCGTTTTTCATTTAAGGTTTTTATTAACCGTACTCTTTAAACATCATTCCCTTTTATAGATGTAGCCGTATAGGTTTGGGTTTGATACTCTATAATTATTAACTTATCACCTAAGCATTATAAAAGTATCGAATTTTTTAAGACTAAATTCCACCAATCACAAGCAATATTCCTAAAAAATAAGGGATAATTTAAAATTTTCTAATGTCATAACTCGATAAATAAATCAATCACTGAACATAGTATGTTACATCGACCAAAGTATGCTAAATAGGTTTAATATACATGGCAAGTCATCGAGGTATCTACCCGACCCTCAAAAGTCTATACAAAAAGATAATAACGTCTCGGCAACAAAAGTCACAGCCTCAAACCGAAGCCTTACCCTTATTTGTTCCACCTGAAATATAAAGTCCCCACAACCGAGGTAAGCCGTCGCCCATAGAGTAACAAGATTTAAAAGCACAAAAGTATATATGTAAATATGAATGAATAGAAACGAATCATGAGTTCAATAATTTCTTACGCGCCCCTCATCCGAGCTGACGCCGCACCCCTCATTCGAGCTGGCTTCGGTTTAACCAAAAACTTGGGGGCTAACCGACCCGGCCTACACACAGTAGCGCCGGCACCCAAATCCACACCATATAGTACAAGTATGCATACAGGGATTCATGCTTACACATAGACATAGATTTCTAACAGAAAGGTAGGATAAATATATCATGTGATCGACGTAATCATGAAAATGATAATAGCATCGTAGGGTGATACAAATGAAGGGAATATAACAAATATGCATAATCACATATAACTAATCATGCAGATAAATCTATTACTCACAGTGATACCAATTGCCCTTTGAAGCACTACTGAAGAAATCTCGGCCAACCAAAATATCAATTTTCACCACACCCGACTATCGACCCGATAGTAAAAGCGCATTGCTTAATCGCCACTATTTTTATTAATCTAAAACTTAATCCTCGATTGGCCTAAAATTCCAAAGTTCGGGGTTAAAACGATAAATATTATTTATGTGGCAAAATCTTTGAAATTAATTAAACTTAATCCTCGGCCCCGCAGAAATTCGCCCCCCACATCCCCCCCGGCGGCTTTCTCTCCCAGAGACGGCTTCCCCCCACCCCCCTTTTTTTGTTTTTTCTACCCAAACGGTCATATGACCGTTCACTAAAAAAAAATCAAATATTTTCACTCTATAAATGCTTCACTTCCATACATTCATCTTCACACCTTACAAACTCTAAACTCTCTCTTTCAATCAATACACTTTCAAAATAAAAAGATATGAACTGCAATTGCACAAAATTTGGCGACATGTTTAACAACAACATGATGAATCGGCGAATCGGCAAAAACGACTACGACGTTTTCACTACAACCCAAGAACAATACAAGACACTCCATAAAAATAAGCCGTTTCCACACCAATCGTCTTAGGAGGTACTTCGACATCATCCAATGTGGAATGCCGTTCCACAAATGGATGATTTTTTCAACTGCAAAGAAAGCGGTCTAAAACTTCGACATAATTCTAAGTTCCTACTTTCTGAAAGGGATAACTTTTAGGACTCAAGATAATTGGAACTTGGAACATAGTTATTAATACTCTCTTTGGTTCATTGGGTGTGAACCATAAGAGGTGTTCCTACTTTGGGCACTAGCCGTCAAATCAAATCTACTGTGGAAGCGTTCTCGCGGGAGAAATCGGTTTTCTCCAAAGGGTAGTTTTTTATTCTCTTTTTTATTTTAGTGAGTTGCTTTGGTATTTGGTTTAGATCCGTCAGAGTTAATATTCTTGCTATTGTTAGATTATTTATCTTTCCGCAAAGTTTTAAATTAATCTAGCAAGGGTATAGAAAACTCATCAGTGGTATCAGAGCCAACTTAACCTAATATGCACTCAATTAATTGAGAGACCTAGAATTTTCAAAAAAAATTTTCTTCAAAAATTGTATTTTTATTTAATGCCGAAATTAGTTTTAATTTTAAATAGGTTTTCATTTTCAGTAAATTAAGTTGTTTTAATTTGGAAAATTAAAATTTTAAATATTAGAATTTTTGGAATTTAGTTTAATATTTATTGATAAAGATACCTTAGAGATAAGTTTGAGAAATTATCTGCATTATGTTATTATCCTAGTTCCTAATTATCTAGAAATTGTTATAAATTAAATTAAGTGTCTATCCTAAAGGGTTTAGATAAAATTAATTTATGGTTAGGATAAACATGTATTATCCTAGGTTTAAATTTTGTGGATATTTATATTATATATATAGAATTTAAACCCTAGTTATTTTAAATTGTTTAAAATATACCTCAAGTTTAAAATTTTTAAAATAGACCCTAAATTTTAAAATATTTAAAATAGACCCCTAAGATTTAAAAGACACACACACACACACACACACACACACACATATATATATATATATATATATATATATATATATAATAATAATAATAATAATAATAATGAACTATATATATGTAACATTTAAATCTAAATACATTGTCAGTCAATTAATAAATCGGCTCACCCATAGTGAACAAACTATAAAGCGAGGTATAAGGCGGGTCGCTATGCTTTCCTTATGGAGTAGGTTTTTAACAAACTTCGTGCTGACCTGTCTCCTCCGCTTCGTTGTGCGTTCAATGGAGCTATCAAGAACTTTTGATAGGATAATGTTCAGATTAAAAGTATTAATCTCAAGTACTAAAACAAAATCCCGTTTTAGATATATCAAAAGTGAATTAGTATGCTAACCCATGAAAACTGCACATTCCTTATATGAACTGTTAATGGAGCGTGTGTGGTTAACCGACACATTAATGTGAGGACATATTAGAAATGATGTGAAACTCGCGATTCTCGAGCGTACTCGTGCCGGGCATCACACAGGCTTTCAAGGGTTAGATTCACCATCTAGTTCATGATCCTCGGCATCCCAGTCATGAATAGTAGATGAACATAACTGAGATTAACATGTCGTTGATGAAAATCAATGAATCTCAAAAGATCTAGGAGTTTCATTGAGATTGAAATCGACAAGAGTATTGTCTACCTAAAAAAATTCATGGCGTGTTACGGCAACCCTCTTCACAAAACGAACACAAAATACGGATCCTAGCCTTAAATTAAATTGCGTAATTAATTAAGGAATATTTATACTAACTAAGACTTTATCTCACAGATGTCTGCCCCTAATGGTGTTCTCACTCCTACTCCCAATTCCTCATCAAACTTCTCACTCCTCTCTGTTCTGGGACGGGAAATACTGACGGGTACGAATTACATGGACAGGATGAGAAATCTCAGGTTCACCCTGAGATACGAGAACAAAGAGTATGTTCTCGACGAACAGATTCCCACAATCGATCAAAATTCGACCCAGGAAGAGATAGACGCACACCAAAAACACTACGATGATGCTAACAAGGTGTCGTGCATCATGGCGTCTGCAATGAGCCCCGAACTCCAAAACACCTTTGACAATACGTGGCCTTACGAGATGAATGTAACATCCGACACTAAACCAGGTTAGCAACTATGACCTAATCAGTATTTAATAGCCAATTATAACCTAATCAATGGTCATTAGCAATTAATCAAAGTGATTAACAATGTTCATAAGGAAATTCAACTTAATCAGAATCAAATTCATCGGTGCGATGAATCGGGAAATCAATTAATCCGATCGATTTACGATATGATGGATTAATTCAACTAAGTACATAATTAAATTATCATTAGTGACACTAATCGTACACTAATACACTTACTTAACATTAATTTATGCAAGACTAAAACAATTCATTAAAACAATGCATCCAAAAGTATTTGTAGGTCCCAAAAGATATCCCAAGTGTATAGCTTTAAGCTGTAGAGGGGGGGTGAATACAACACTTTAAAAACTACTCACAATTTTCTCAATGTTTGTATGTATTATTAACAAATGTTAATTACAAACAAGCTTGAATGCGGAAAAGTTCAAGCTGAGATGACAGATACAACAATATATCTAACTAGTCTAAGACTGACTTAAACTAATTACAATGAATACACTCACTAAGAATCACTCACTGTGTTTACAAGACTCTGAGGAACAGCTTGAATAAGAACAACTTAGACACTGAGTACTGTTTTATTCAAGCAGACTTGCATGCATGAAAGACACACTTTGAATGCACGTTCACTCTTGTTTTCAGCACTTAGCTTTTTGGCTTAATCGATCAATCCTTGGAAGTTTCTTTTTATACCCACTCAGAGGATCTAAGTGAAGCTTCTTCATTGGACGAGATGAAAAAGCAGAAGTCTTGTTGAAAAGACAACATAACCTTTTCTGCACCTTTCTGAAAAGCAGACTTGTCTTCACATGTGCAGAACTTTTGTCTTTTCACTTTGTCTACTGTTGCATTGCCTTTAACCAAATAAGGAATGTCAACTTTGTGTTTTTCTTCATTGTAAAGGCCTATTTTGATATAAGAAAAAGGTCTGTCACCCTTTTTCAAATAACCTTTTGTCTTCATGTAACAGAACAGCTTGGGCAGGCTGAGCAGTTCTGATTTCCATTTTGTCTTCGACTTTGTAAACTGATCTTGTAGTCAAATACAATACATGAGGACTTGGAAACACATTCCATAAAGTGTTTAGCCTGTTCACAAAGAACAGGTTTCGTTCACAAAGAACAGAACACTTGTAAACTGCCCAAGCTGCTCATCAGTGTAGAGCAGCGTAGACAGTTTATGTCCAGCCTGTTCAGCAGACTGAACAGCTTGGACAAAACTGCCTTTGTTGCAACACATGCAACACATAGAACAGCTTTAGGCTGATATTGCAAATCATTTTCAGGTTTCAATAAGGCATATAACAAGCCTTAAATTCAACCTTCAAAGGCATCAACATGTTTGATTAATAATCTCCCCCTCACATGCAGAGCAGGTTTGACTGAGGCCTTTTTGAGCCTCACAATCTCCCCCTATTTGCAATAACCAGTCTAAGCTGATCTTATCAAAAGTCACTATATATTTTTACAGTACATTCGTTGAAATAAAATTACAACATCAACATAAAGTAAAAGATCAGTTTATATATACACTGATTTTTAATTACATTAGAACAACACATGTTCTTACAAAAGTACAACTGATGTACTGATGTATATTACAACTAATGTAAAAGCAAATTACAACATATGTAAATAAAGTACAACTAATGTACATTGGACTGTTTTTGTTAGGAGCAGAAAATGGTAAGCTTGTCCAACTGATGGATAGCTTCCATTCATCACCTACCCAGATGGCAGATGGACTTCATCACAATGGAGAGGGATCTTCAAATATCTTTTCTAATTCCTCTCTAGTATCCTCAAGTTCTTGAATCTCACTTCTTATTGTTGGTACACCCTGTGTGACGATAGCAGTCTAAGTGATCCAACAGTGTGGTTAAGCAAGTGTTTGATATATATGTTTATATATGTTTGATATTTATTGTTGTTTGTATGGTTGAACTTAATGTAACGTATTACAAGAAGTTCAAACATAAAAGATCAAAGATAAAACCAAACATAAGTTAAAAACATAAGTTTCAATACTAAGTTAATTATGTGGAAAAGTAGATTCGAAATGTCTAAGGACTAGGATTCGAATCTAGGTCAGATTCGCATGGGTCAGTTAGACAGATTCGAATATGCTTACTTAGGCAAATTCGAGAATGTCAGTGAGGACAAACTCGAATGGGCCTTGGGCCGGATTCGAGTTTGGCCTATGACAGACTCGAATTAGCCTCTATAATTAGGGATAGATTCGAAATATTATTAGACTTTTTGCAGAATTCGAGAGTGATTAAGCAGAGAGCGATTTCGAGTTTATCATCAGTGTTAGCATTGTTTCGGAGAGAATCTTCTAGTAGGTGCGTTCTTGTGTAGTTCGTGCAGCTCGTTGATAGTATCCGTGTTTCTGGTGAGTGTTGTTACCGTCTACCCGTTAACGAGGATTCCGCACTCGTTGACGGTTCCGCGTCTAGATAGATCTGTGTTAGGTAGACCTTACAAGTGACGAAAATTAGCACAGTCGTTACAAACTCTAAGTGTTTAGGCTTTCACACATAATGCACCTAAAATTCTAAGTGTTATACTTTATTTTAGTTTGATGTGTTGGTAGGCATAATACATATAGGGAGTCTCAAGGCTAATAAAATATTCAAGAAAAAGTCAATCCTGTCACTAACTTAGATGTATGACCAATCGGTCTTAATTTTTATGTACAAGACATACAAACTTTGAGTCTAAATGAGGTATGCAAACTTTCTGGGGATGTATAGCAACATCAAATACATCTTAAAATGGAAAGAATAGAAAAATCATACAAAATTAAGAGTCAAAAACATGTAACTCTGTTGTACGTAAGTACAGACCTGTTGCCTCTGTTTAGATTCGGGTTAGCAAGATAAGTCGCTTTGTTGTACGTCGGTACAGACCTGTCACCGCTGTCTTGCTAGCTTTAAGAATAAACCTTAAGTCAAACTAAGACACTTTGTTGTATGAAAATACAGACCTGTGTCCGATGTTTGTCTTTTAAAGGAAGTTTGCAAATACCAACAAGTTAGAATATTTGTCTGTATGCCTTGATCATAAAAGTATGTCTATGTCTGAGTCACGTAAGATAATTTCATGATAAATAAAAATGCCAAGAGATATTCCGAAATGTAGCATGTTTAAAGGGGTAAATACCAACAATCGGCTAAATGGGTATTCACGACAAACAATCAAAGGAATCAAAAATTCCTAAGTGTGAAAGTTTAAGTACTGAAAGTGAGTATCTGACACCGCTATCCGATTGAACCTTTCTTTGACTATACTCATCAAAAATATTTTGTTTAGCGTTTAGCATAGATTGTAAGTTGTAATAAATGCAGTTTAAGTCTAAGTTAAATTTTTGGTCAAAATTTTATAATTTTTATTTTTTCTTTTATTTTATTTTATTTTACCTTAGTTTATTTTATTTTATTTTGTTTTATCTTTATTTTTATTTTTTCTTCTTAGGAAAAAGGTCAAAAATAACTGAGGGTGCATTCATAAGTTGAATAAAATAAACACTGCGTGAAAATCTCATGCTTAGGGTAAAAGATTTGGCATAGTTTATTCCGTTACACCTTAAGATTGAAAAAGTTGAATTTACTTCAAAATTTTCGAAATTTTCAAAGTTTCAGGGTAATTCGAGTTTAAGTTAAACTCGAATTTGGGTGATCTCGAATCTGTCAGTAGATTCGACAGGGGCCATAGACTCGAAGGTAGGTAGTATAAATAGGTTAACAGTAATGTCATTAATACATCTGTTTTCGAATCTATACTCTCGAATCTATCTGCGATTTCGAATCTATTTTTCACTAAAAAACACTATTCATCGAGTTTCTTGATTGTGTGTTCGATTCTACTGATACATCTAGGTATAAGCAACTGGTTTGTACAAGATTTGAGTAGTTTTATACACCTTTTAAGTCAAAATCACCAATTTTTGAAGGTTTGATGGTCGAAATCGTGTTTTTCAAAATTACAAAGTTTGAACCGGTAGAAAGTCAAATTAAAGGCAAATATCTGTGATTAGAACCTAGTTGGACTAATGTATGTGATTTTCTAAGTTCAAAATGGTTAAAATCATAGTGTTTGGTGATGATATGGGCCGACGAGTTCGAATCTGTTCCTGACCATTCTCGAGTTTGTCAGTAAACTCGAGAAGGGCATTAGATTCGAGTGTGACATCAAACTCGAAAAGGAGTTTCTTCGAATCTGTTTATTCGAATCTGTCATTTTATTTGTATTATTAATTTAAATTTTATTAAACTTGTAGAAATTCATTTGTGTTGGATTTTGTACTTAAACAAGTTCAAAATAAAACAAATTTGAATTTAATCAAGTTTATTGATTTTTAATAATTCTAATACTTTATCTATTGTGCAGATATGGCTGGTCGAGTATTCATGCCTAAGCATAATATGGTCATTCCCCCCGACCATCATATCCCTGAGGCATAGGGTTTCCGTCAGATGATGGATTTCCTAGTGGAATCTAGGATTGCGTATGCATTGTCCCATAACATCCAAATCGTGATTCCATATGTACGGCAGTTTTACGAACATCTGCAAGTTGATTGTACCGTCACACCAACTGTGCTAAGGACAAGAATAGCAGGACAGCCGTTAGTCTTTTCTGCTGATATGCTACGTCAGGTTCTTCAGCTGGGATCCCAAGAGGAAGAAAATTGGCCTATAGACTTTCCCTTAAGTATTAGGCAAGCAGCTTTTCAGAGGATGGGTTACAGCTTGGATGTTACAAAAACATTGTATATGAAGAGTGGGCTAATAGGTCAATGGAGATTTTTGGCGCATGTGTTTATGGTCTGTTTTGCGGCCAAGAAAGCTGGATTCGATTATATTGTCTCGAAGATCCAATCCGGGATGATCGCTTTAGTTTATAATCGCCGCTTCAGCTTTTCAGAGATGTTTTTCTCAGAATTTGTTCACCAAATCACGGCTCCGGAGCAGCTACGATTTCTCCTATATCCTCGTTTCATAATGATGCTCATCCGGCACTTCTTGCCGAATTTGCCGCAGCAAAATGAGATTCAGAGTGTAGCGGTGATTGACAAAAGGATTTTCGCTGACTGTTCTGCGCATAGAGGAAGGTTGGCAGTTCCAGTCGAACGACCATTGTTTGGGGCAGTTATAGACAGGAATTTTGAAGCACCGGATAATGCCAACTGGGCAGGTGAAGTAGAGGTTCCACTTCGACAGCCACAACAACAGCAGCAACAACCGCGTGCTCAGCAACAATGGAGACGCCAAAGAGCTACTGCGAGTCAAACTCAGGCAACTAGGCCTTCTACAAGTCAACAGCAAGAGGTACAAGAGGCAGAGCCTTCAAGTACACCAGCAGATGCTATTCCGACATCCGATCAGTTGTGTCAAACGCTGCATGAGATATGGGAAGCGGGTCCTAATTCAAATGAAGAAATAACTGCCGAGCTTATTGATCAATTGTTACAGCCTCCAGAGGGAGAAGATGATGTCTTGAGGGAAATTGATGAATATGAACCGGAGCAAACAGGTAATGACTTGTCATCATCAGCAACTGAGTCAGAAGATATGGAGGAGATAGAGATTGAAGCTCCAGAGTCCGTATCTACAGAATCGCCTGTTCAAATGGGAACTTATGGATCAAGGTTGGTAGTGAATGAAGAAGCTTCAAGGCGGCGAGCAGCAAGAGAGTCTGATGACTCTGATTTTAAAGAAGAAGAGGTCGCTCCATTAGTGACGAGGCAAAGGGCTAAGCGTCATCGGTTTATGCAAGGAACTTCCTCAGCTTCAGCCACACAGCCTGAAGTATCTCAATCTGCAGCTACTCCAACTACCATTCCACTATCACCACCACATGCTGAACCGTACATCCCATCACCCATCATTCCAACTCCAATTCAATCCATCCCATCCACCTCATCCACATACACAGAAAATCAAAGGTTTTTGCAGCTAAAAGCTCGAGATGACTTCCAACAGATCCAGATCTTAGGCCTAACGACGGCAATCGGTGAGATTCAGAAGCACAATGCAAATCTGGATAACGAGAATGCCGATCTGAAAAAGATAGTGGACAAAGTACAGGAAGAGAATTTGGAGCTAAAAACTTTTGTCGCTGATCAAGCAGCGGAACTAAGATCGATGCGCTTCCTGGTTGAGCAATTAATGAAAAATATACAGGCTCAGGGGGAGACATCCTGCCGTGATCAAGTGGAGCGGCCGAAGGATGATGATGGTAATGATGAAGATGACCACGACAATGATCCCAGCACTCAAAGACAGAATGAGCCAATAGATTTTTATGCTGCTCAGGATGCTCAGTCTCAGGGGGAGCCGAGTCAATCAGGAGCTAAAGAAGGAGAGGCCAGTTCGTCCAAACCTATAGAGTCTGAGATAAATGAGATGATTGATGCACTTATGGATCTCGACGACGACCCGATGGACTTGGGCTTTGACTTTGAGGATGATATGGAGGAACTAGAAGAGGGAGAATTTGTTCCTAAAGACATAACGGATTGGAAGTCCGATGATGAGGTTTATGCTGACGAAGATGATGAAGCCAATGAGATCACCGTTCAGCAAAATCCAATCACTGATACGTATGTGATAGAAGGAAATGATGTTGTTAACATAGAAGTAGTCAATGCTGCTTTAAATGTTGATTCATCAATAGAAGAGCCTGCCAGAGAGCTGACCAATAAAGAGAAAAGAAAGCTATGGTTCAGGGCAGAGCAGAAGGAGTTAGAGCTTAAGAAGAAGATGAGGGTGCCGGGTACTGGAAAGCTGTCAGGAAGCATATAAGCTGGTTCTTTGATCGGGAACTGCAGCTATTCATAATCAAAAGAAAAGATGGGCTCCAGTACCTCAGAAGATCTCTGAAAGTATTCAACTCATTGCCGAAGATTGAGATAAAAGCGTTAGCGTGGAAAGAACTAATCAATATCGGCAACGACCCTTACGCAGATATAATTGCCAAAATCATAAGAAAAGAGGGGAGGTCGAGGAAGTTTGAACGCCTTAATCCGAGGATAGGAAAACGAGTAATGGATCATTCTAGAACTGATCCTCTAACTGGGCGTCCATGGATGAAGATTCAATACAGACCAGTAAGATGTCTGAGAAAGGTGCCGCTCAAGCCAATGCCACAGAACGTCATGAAAAACTTAAACTGGTGGTATGTGGAGAGTGAAACGGGAGAAGCCGTGATGGAAGATTTTGAAGAAAAGGTGATTCTTAGAGTCTATGATCCTCTTCACCTGGTAAACCTTTCTAGAGATGACCTTCAAATACTATATGCTCATAAGATCTCAAGCGACACTCATATGGATGGTGAGGCTAGAAAGTATGAGAATGTAGTTAAACTGTGTGTTGAAAAGGGTTTGTATGCTGGCAGCAGTTTGAATAAATAAATAAACAAAGTACTTAATCAAATGTTCGAATTGTTAGAAGCTATCGTCAAGGGGGAGTCTATTGGTACACCCTGTGTGACGATAGTAGTCTAAGTGATCCAACAGTGTGGTTAAGCAAGTGTTTGATATATATGTTTATATATGTTTGATATTTATTGTTGTTTGTATGGTTGAACTTAATGTAACGTATTACAAGAAGTTCAAACATAAAAGATCAAAGATAAAACCAAACATAAGTTAAAAACATAAGTTTCAATACTAAGTTAATTATGTGAAAAAGTAGATTCGAAATGTCTAAGGACTAGGATTCGAATCTAGGTCAGATTCGAATGGGTCAGTTAGACAGATTCGAATATGCTTACTTAGGCAGATTCAAGAATGTCAGTGAGGACAAACTCGAATGGGCCTTGGGCCGGATTCGAGTTTGGCCTATGACAGACTCGAATTAGCCTCTTTAATTAGGGATAGATTCGAAATATTATTAGACTTTTTGCAGAATTCGAGAGTGATTAAGCAGAGAGCGATTTCGAGTTTATCATCAGTGTTAGCATTGTTTCGGAGAGAATCTTCTAGTAGGTGCGTTCTTGTGTAGTTCGTGCAGCTCGTTGATAGTCTCTGTGTTTCTGGTGAGTGTTGTTACCGTCTACCCGTTAACGAGGATTCCGCACTCGTTGACGGTTCCACGTCTAGATAGATCTGTGTTAGGTAGACCTTACACTTATTATCATAAACTTGGGATCCTCAAGTTCACCTCTTTCATAACAGCTTCTGAGCTGATCCCAGATAGCTGCTCTCCACCTGCTTGACTGCCTGAATGAAACTGCAAGTCTGAAGGCTACCAGCTGTCTCAGATCCACCTTGTATAGATCTGATGCTCTCTGAAAGCATTTCTTCTGAGTTAAGGGATCTACAAAAAATGCCCCCAGCTCAGGCTCTTCAATGATCTTGCCATCTTCAAACTCAATTCCACTAGGCAGGCTGTGATCAACTCCTTTCATCTCAATAGCATAGTCACCTTGTTCTATCAGGATGAGGAGTTGTTCCATCTCAGTGTCCTTCCTTGTCCTCCTGGCCTTTATTTTTGGTTGTGTCACATAGACACCTTCACTTACTTCTTTGGAGATCAGGCCAAGATTCTTTACTCTCTCCATCAGCTTCTTCACATATGCTCTGATAGTCTTGGCAGTTTCAGACTTAGACTCACTCAGAGCAACTGCCAGCTCAATCCATTCTCTGTACCCCAATTGTGCAACATCAGTGAAGTCATATGTTTCTAGTTCTGGGCCTGCTGCACCCATTCTGGTTATTTTCAACCTCCACTGACTGCCTTTTCTTGAAATTGGCACACCTTTGACAATTGCCTCCTTAGCAAGCCTTCTATCAGCAACATCTTGAAATTTTCTTCTTGCCAGGTTGTCAAAGTGAAATTGAGCTCTTGCAGAAGGCACTGAAGTTTTGGCCACTGAGACCTGAGCACCTTTTTCTTTTTCAGCTTCCTTTTCCTCTACTGCTCCCTTAGCAGCTTCCAAAATTTTCTTTTGCACAACAAGAGAGGACATCTTAACTTTCCTTGCCTCTTGAAGTGCAAAAGACTTAGCAGCTTTTGCAGACTCTTCTTCTTTTCTTAAAGCTTCTAGGGCTTGAAGCTGTTCTTCTCTAAACTCAAAATACTTACGCATAGGAAGACCCTTTTCTTTGGCCCTGGCTTTGTGAAATTGGATTTCTGCTGCTTTCTGCTGTTGAGGATCAGTTGCTGCTATTGCTTGGCCTGCCCTCAGGAATACTTTCCTCCCCCTTAGATTGAGTAGGGATTGGAGATTCAACCTGAGTAGGCTGAGCAGCATGGGAGGCACCTTCCAGTGTACCTATTGAAGCTCCTGCTTGTTGACCAGTTTGTGCTGCAGGCACTGGTTTCTCCTTAGGAGAAGAAGTTTTCTCCCCCTTAGACTTAGTCTTAGAGGTAGACGACTTCTCCCCCTTTGAAGGAGATGGACCATCACCTTCAACACCCGGTCTGCCTGAAGACACAAAGTCATCAGGCTTGGGGCCAACAAGGCTATTCACTAAGAATGCCAAGTTGTCCTTTACCTCTGCAAGCTGGGTAAGACAGGACTGAAGAGAAGAGGATTGGGTATCAGCAAGGGAGGTCAGCTTAACAATATTTTCCCTATCATAATCTGTGAACAGCAAACTTTGAAGCTGTGCAAGATGTAATTCGAGAGAATCTTGCACATCAGCAAGGTTTGATGACACAGAATTTGATAGGGAGCTAATGAGGTTGTTCAAGCTGGCCAGAGTAGTAGGAAGAGTAGTGTTGCAAGAAGTTAGGAGAGATGACAGCTGTTGAGAAATAGCTGTCATTGAGGACACAGAGTCCTGTTGCAGTGAAAGAATAGAGGAGAGGGAGGTGGACACATTTTGCAGCTGTGTAGTGAGTGCTAACAGCTGTGGAGAATTATCTGTTTGTGGAGTGGCAGGGAAGGAATCTTTGAACAAATCAAAGAATCCCTTAAGCTGTTCAGACACAGAGTCTGGAATAATAGAGCGTAGAGAGGTCATAGTAGTTTCCAAAGAACCAACTTTGTTGGTCAGCAGAGAAAGCTGATCCTTCAAAGGCAGGTCTTTAGGAGATGGAGGTGTATGGGTGGACTGTTTTAGATTGGGTAGATGGAGAAGATGATGAGGAGGCTGGTGTATGAGGATGGGATGGAGAGGGAAGAGGAACATTTGAAAGAAGCTCCATAGCCTGGGCAAAAGTAATGTGGCCCAACCTGGAGGGGTCAAAGGGTCCCTCAGCAGCGGCTGTAGCTGCTTCATCAGGAAAAGGGGTTGATGTTGGGGGCCTTTCAGATGCTGCTTGTGTTGCAACATCCTCATGAAGGCCAGTGGGTGTTCCCTCTGCAGTGCCTTGGTGTAAAAGCACCTCATCATGGGGAGATGGGATATGCATTTCAACATCAGCAGTGGTGAAACCTGCTGATGGAGTGTGCATAGAGGGAGCAGCCTCACCAGAGGGATGGTATGATCCCTGAGGTTCATCAGCTTGTGTTGTTGGTCCCTAAGCAGCTGTTTGGTGTAGAACAGCTGTATCATGGGGAGCAGAAGTTTGAGGCTGAGCTGCTGATTGGTCTATACCAGCAGCATGGGCACCTCGTGCAGACTCAGGGTGTAAAGAGATTTGAGTGGGGGACAGTGTGGACTCAGTATGGAGTGGAGAGGGCTCTTGTCTTTCAATATTCTCAGCCTGTTGGGAGGCTGGACTAGTTGAGGTGGTTATCTCCTTTTGTACAACTGGTTCCTGTTGGGAGGAACCAGAGGGTCTAGGCTGACTCTGGGTAGACTCAGGTTGGAGTGAAGCATGCTCCAATTGGGCTGAACCTTCTCCCAATATAGGAGAGGCAGCAGGGGTTGCTTCTCTTACAACTGAACCCTGTTGGGAGGGAATAGAGAAGGTGGTTGTTTTGGCTAGTTTCTTTTTGGAGATGGATTTTCGTTGGTAGTGAATGGATGAAGTGGGTGATTGTGGAGAGGTGATGAGGGGTTCAGACTGGACAGGTTTTGAGACTGGGTCAAAAATAGGTGGGTTGGCCTGTTCCATAGTCTCAGGTGCCACAAAGGCACCAGCTACAGAGGCTTCAGGGTGAGGAGCCTGCTCCCCCTCAGCCACAGAGGCTAAGAGAGCAGACTCAGACCGAGCTGTTTTGGCCTTCTTTTGCACAGGCCCAGCTTCAGTGGATGCCAAGGTCCTCTTAACAAGTATGGACCTGGCTTTGGATTTTCTCATGGGAGCAGCAGCTTCTGGATCCACCCTCACAGCAGAGGGTCCTTCCACCAATCCTAACAACCTCCTCATTGGTGTGGACAGAGGAGGCTCATTTGGAAGTACAGGAGTGTAGAAAACTCTATTCCCTATTACAGGGAATGCAGCAGTATGAAGTAAAGGCTGAGAGTTGTACAGATGCTCACCACAAATGTGTCTGAATATGAGGCTCAGAAACCTGGGGTATCTAACAGCAGCTGGTCTTAGCTCTTGCTGCACCAGGTTCCTCAAGTTCAGAAATATCCACTTAGCCATATCAATTGTAGTCCCATCCACCAGCTGTAGGACTATTGGGACTTCATCACGGCTCAGTTGGTCAAATGAACCAACTTTGCTGCTGAAGCTCATCATCACTGAGGCAAACAGAAAGCTGTAGGTAGGAGACAAATCCTTCCTATACAATGTTGCACCAATTTTGGGTTCTGCTACACCACAGAAGCGTAGCAAATTTCCCATTTGCTCATTTTCAGGCTGGGGCATGTCATATGATTCAGCAATGGGCAGATGAAGAACCTCCTTGAGAAGATCAGCAGTAATCTCAATGGTCTGAGTCCCATTGAGAATAGTCCCCTTGATGACTTTGGTGTTGGGGTTGTAGGCACAAGTGTACCAGAACTCGTACACCATCTCCTGGTACAGGACACCAGGAGTAGCAGTCATAGCATAGTTCAACGGATGAACTTGCAAAAACTCCACCATTTGATCATAACCTTTCCCCACATAGTTTTTGGGGATTGTAAGGTTGGCAATGTAGTTTGTGGGTTTGAGGGTTAGCATTGTGGTGACTGATGGATGCTTCTGCACATCATCACCAACAAACACTGGTAGGAAGGGGTTATTTCTGTGAACCATTTTGGGAGTAGAGAAAGTAGCAGAAGCACAAGACACTTAGTCGAATATTTAGGGTTCTTAGAAAGCATATGATAGTAGTGAGGAAGACGAAGATGTAACAGTATAAGGTATTTATAGGATTTGAATGTGAGTGTGTATGAGAGAGAAAGATTTGGGCGGTTGATTTGAAAGGTCGTTAACGGAAAACGGAACGGTTGTCCATGTCAGACCGTTTGTCAGACCACTTGAGCCCTTTTTAATCACTAACACACGTAACCCACATTATCCGCAGTAATTAAGTTAAATAAAAACATTAATTATGTAACTTAAGTTTGAAGAAAGGTAATTAAAACTGTTGGTCTAAGCTGTTGGTCAAACCTGTGATGAGCAGAGTCATCACAAGCTGTTCATTCTTCAAGCTGTTCCCTCAGCCTGTCCAACTATGTAGGAACAGGTTGTGTCCAATAGCTGAGCAGGTTACAAGATAATATCTTGTAAGTCAGTGTGAGGGAATGAGAGTGAAGAATGGACCAGCAGATCAGGCTGGACAAGTAAACTGTTTGTGTTCAGCCTGTTGTATGTTCAAGCTGATCAAGGATTTCAGAAAAATGGCTAAGTACATAACACGCAGAGCCTGGTCTGTCTAAGCTGTTCTGAGAAACTTGATCAGTGTGAGACATACACAGTTTTAGACCTTTGAGGACACTTAGTCACTTTTGTTTGACATGCCCAGCTTGCTGACAAGGTAATTAAACCTTGTTTCATCCAGAGGTTTGGTGAAAATGTCTGCAAGCTGTTCATTTGTGGAAATAAAACTTACCTCCACATTACCTTTCTGGATATGATCCCTGATGAAATGATGTCTGACTTCAATATGCTTTGTTCTTGAATGAAAAACTGGATTGTTGGAAATGGCTATGGCACTTGTGTTATCACACAGAATAGGAATTTTCCTATACATAAGCCCATAATCTTCAAGCTGATGTTGCATCCACAGAATCCGCCCACAGCAGCTTCCAGCAGCAATGTACTCAGTTTCAGCAGTAGAAGTAGACACTGAGTTCTGCTTCTTGCTGCACCAACTTATCAACTTACCACCAAGGATTTGACATCCACCTGTTGTACTTTTCCTATCTAGCCTGCAGCCTGCAAAATCAGAATCTGAATAACCTGTTAGTTCAAGGCTGGAATCTTTGGGATACCAAAGACCCACACCGGGTGTACCCTTCAGGTATCTGAAGATTCTCTTAACAGCAGCTAGATGAGATTCCTTTGGATCAGCTTGGAACCTAGCACACAGACAGGTGGCAAACATAATATCAGGTCTACTAGCAGTTAGATATAGCAAGCTCCCAATCATACCTCTGTAAGCTGTTACTGAAACAGCTTTGCCACTGGTATCAGCATCCAATTTTACATTGGTTGCCATTGGGGTTTTAATAGGAGAACTTTGATCAAATTTAAACTTTTTCAAGAGATCTAAGGTATACTTTCTTTGATTTATGAAAATTCCAGTTGAGGTTTGTTTAACCTGTAATCCTAAAAAGAAAGTAAGTTCTCCCATCATACTCATTTCATATTTAGATTTCATGAGTAATGAAAAATTCTTGCATAACTGCTCATTGGTAGAACCAAATATTATATCATCCACATAAATTTGAACAAGCATAATATCAGATTTCACCTTCTTTATGAACAGTGTAGTATCCACTTTACCTCTGGAATACCCATTGCTCATAAGGAACTCAGTAAGAGTGTCATACCAGGCTCTAGGGGCTTGTTTGAGACCATAGAGAGCTTTGTCCAACTTATAGACAAAACCTGGATGATGTTCATTTTCAAAACCTGGAGGCTGCTTGACATAAACTTCTTCTTGCAGCTTTCCATTTAAAAATGCACTCTTCACATCCATTTGAAATACCTTAATGCTCTTATGAGCAGCGTAGGCTAGATACAAACGAATTGCTTCTAGTCTTGCCACAGGAGCAAATGTCTCATCATAGTCAATGCCTTCCTCCTGTCTATAACCTTGAGCAACCAGTCTTGCCTTATTTCTTATGACATGACCTTGCTCATCCATCTTATTTCTGAAAACCCATTTAGTGCCAATTATAGTTTTGCCTTTAGGTGCAGGAACCAACTTCCATACCTTGTTTCTCTCAAACTGATTGAGTTCTTCTTGCATGGCAGTGATCCAATTGGCATCTTTTAGTGCTTCATCCACTTTCTTTGGCTCCATTAGTGAAACAAAACTAGAGAACATACAGAAGTTCCCTAAGCTGTCCCACCTTGTTTGTACCCCTTTGTTGATGTCACCAATTATTTGATCATTGGGGTGACATCTGATCCACTTAGGATCATTCTTCAATGATGATTCTCCTGAGTTATCAGCAGCTTCAGCAGGTCCTGTTGAACAGCTCTCAAGATTTTCAGACACACTGTTGTCTTGAGCCTGCTCACTTGTTGAACATGACTGACCACTGTTGAACATATCAGCAGAGGAACCAGGAAAATCAGCATTAATAGGTTCAGGGCATCCAATTGTAATTAGGTCAGTACACTTATTCACACAGGGTGTATTGACACAATCACCATCATGCCCATCATGATTAAGAGGTTCCACACTGGGTGTTGTGGAAGCTTTTGAGTCCTCTTCATTGTTTGAATGCATCAGATCATCAAAGTTTAATTCTCCTGAAACTGATTCAGGAACAGCTTTGGTGGTAGCATTCTTGGACTCTTCAAAGGTGACATTGATAGATTCATCTATCACCTTTCTTTTGTTGTTGTACACTCTGTAGGCTTTAGAGATAGCAGAGTAGCCAACAAACACACCTTCATCAGCTTTTGGTTCAAACTTTGCCAGTTGATCCCTTTGATTCAAAATGAAGCAGGGACAGCCAAATACATGGAAGTAACTGACATTTGGTTTCCTCCCTTTGAGCAGCTCATAAGGAGTCTTGTTGAACCTTTTCACCACTAAGGATCTGTTTTGAGTGAAGCAGGCAGTGTTAACAGCTTCAGCCCAGAATGATGAAGGTAAACCAGATGCACACAGCATGGTTCTAGCAGCTTCAATGAGAGTTCTGTTTCTCCTTTCAGCAACTCCATTTTGTTGTGGAGTTCTTACAGCTGAAAAGTTTTGAGTAATTCCTTTCTCTTCACAGAAGTCTTCAAGAGTACTGTTTCTGAATTCAATACCATGATCACTTCTAAGCTGCTTTACTTGGGCAGAGTTAAGCATTTCCATCTTTTTCACAAATCCAATAATTTCTCTAGCAGCCTCTCCTTTGCTCTTCAAGAAGATAACCCATGTGTACCTGGAGAACTCATCAACCATTACTAGAGTGTATCTTCTTCCTCCTAGACTTGGGACATTAACAGGTCCAAACAAGTCCATATGGATTAAGAAGAGAGGAGTATCAATAGAGAAGTTATGTTTGGATTTAAATGATGATTTTCTCTGCTTGCCTTTCTCACAAGCTGTGTAGAGTTTATCTTTAACAAAGGTCATAGAAGGCAAACCTGTCACCAACTCTTTCTTACAGAGTTTGTTGATATTCTTGAAGTTTAGATGTGATAGCCTTTTGTGCCATAACCAGTTTAAGTCTGCATTTGTTCTTGTGAGAAAGCAGGTTTCAGTTGTGGGATCAGCAGATTGCATGTCCACAACATATACACCTTTCTTTCGTTGAGCACACAGCACAACTTTGCCTTGGGGATCCAATATGTAACCCAGGTGCTCATCAAAGTTAACCTTATAGCCAGCATCACATAGTTGGCTTATGCTAACAAGGTTATGTTTTAGTCCAACCACATAGGCTACTCTTTTGAACACTGCAGCACCAGCTTTAAGAGTTCCATATCCCTCAGTGGATCCCTGTACATTGTCACCAAATGTGCCTTTTGGCCCTTTTTCAGGCCTGAGATCACTCAGCAGGTCCTTACAACCTGTCATATGCCCTGAGCAGCCACTGTCCAAGTACCAAACCTGGGATGGTTCTTTTTCCTGCAGAGTGATGAGAAGAATATTAGATACTTTTAGGGGAACTCATCACAGAGATGAGTTCTCCTACTTCATCAGCATTTGCTGATGGACTTATGATATCAACACTAATATTCCCTATTTGAATGGTATCTGTTTGAATACCATTCTTATTGACTGAGATGTTTCCAACACTGTTTATGTTTGCAGTGAGAGAACCATCAGAGTCAGCAGGCCTCATGTCCTCAGTATCAGGACAGTCTTTGGCCAAATGTGTCTTCATTCCACATTTATAACATTTTCTTCTTTTAGCATTTTTGGAAGAAGACTTTTCAGAAACACATTCTGGATTATTTCTATTGATTCCATCAGTAGATTTAGCAAACTTATTACTTTTTGATGAATCAACAGCTTGAGTGGAAAGTTCAGTAACCACAGCTTTGCCTGTCTCTTCTTTCCTCTTTTTAGGAGGGCAGATATCAAAGATAGGAAGCTTGATTGGCTTTTGACCTTCCACAGGTTTAGGAAACTTATTCCCAGATCTCTCAGGCTGAGCAATGGCTTTGCCTTTGCTCTTCCTGAGATGTGATTGATGTTGCCTATCAACATAATCATTATTCCTGGTTTTTAAATACTTATTCTCATTTAAAACCAGTTTACCACTATGATTAGAAAACTTATTTGAAATCACAGCAGTTTTGCCTTCAACTTGAGACTTACTCTTGTTAAAGGCAGACTGCTTTCCCTTTGAAAACTTATTTTCAAAATGTTCAGCATTAAAAGGATTAGTATGCCTTTTCACACCAGCTTTAGACCCAAATTCTGTTTTGTCAACAGGTTTGGTGTCCACAGCTGCAGTTTGGACATGCTTTCCTTTCTTTTGCTTGTGTGAATCAGCAGAACACTTAGCAAGCTTATTAGATGAAAGACTAATTTCATCAACAGCTTTTGAGCTGGGTTCACACAAGCTGTCAGTGTTTTGAGGCCTGACAAACCTGTTTGTTGAGATTAATTTACCATTCACTCTTTGAATAAAAGTGTTTGGAAGCTCACCAAGAGTGGACAAGTCTTCTTTTAAATTATTAACCTCAACAATGGAAGCTGCTGTGTCAAGATCCCCTCCAAGATAGGCTTGGATTTGTGCAGGAATCTGCTGACTTATGCAATGGCTGACTTTTTGTGCAGATTGACACCAAGAGTCAACTATCTTTTGAAGCTTAGCATGTTTTATATCTGTTTCTCTCTTTTCTTCCAGTAAAATGGAATTGATATGTTTTAATTCATCAAGTTCAGCTTCCAACTTATGGAAGCTGTCCAGTTTACTAGACTTTGTTTCAATATCAGTTTTAAGCTTAGAGATTTCAGATAATAAGACAACATGCTTCTCAACAGCAGCTTTTAGATCAACAAGCATATATTCAAACATTTTAACTTTTTCTTCAGAACTGTAATCCATAAAATTTTGTACCTTATACATCATTGTAGGGTTCCAATTCTCCAAGCTGCTGAAAGCTTCAGCTTCAGCCAGATCCTGTTTGAAGTTGCTTGTTGATGTGACATCAGTGTTGGCCATCAGACAGTTGTTGTCTTCTTCATCAGATGATGAATCAGACTCTTCCCAGTCACAAGTTTCAGCCATTAGTCCCTTTTGCTTGTTAGAGACCACTGAGTTTTCTAACTTCCTCAGCTTAGCCATGGCCATAAGGTATTTAACCCTGTAGCCATCATCCTTGTTTGTCTTGTGTGGTTTGGATGTCTGACCAGCAGCTTTTGACACACAGTCAGCAGCTATATGGCCAGTTTTTCCACATTTGAAGCACTCAGCTTTGGTCTTGTCAAATGCTTTCTTTTTGACAGCATTTGAGCTTCCCTGTAGCATGTTTCTTCCAAACCTTTTCCTGTTGAACCTTTTGACAAGCATAGCTATCATCTGCTCATCATCCAGTTCAGCACAATCTGCATTGTCTTCCTCATCAGATATTTCCTCCTTATCATCAGCCTGTTGATCAGGTTAAATGAACATATCACTCACCTGATTTACAGGTTGTCTCACACTAGCCACAAAGGCTGCACCTTTCTTAGATATTTCCAAGGCATTTCTCTTCTGTTGCCTTGATTGCTCATCATTTAGTAAGGATCCATATAAGTTAACAAGATCCATACTTTTGATGGTACCTGAATTCCTTGAAATTGTAGAAAAATAATTTCATTCTTCAGGCAGAACATCTAAGAATTTGTTTACCAAAGTCAGGATGTCCTTGATGATCCCAACAGCTTTGAGATCATTTAGAAGAGCAGTAAACATTGTGTAGGTTTCAGTGAGAGTCTCCTTTGGTTTTGCAAAGAAGAGTTCATACTGTCTAACAAGATTGTTAATCCTGTTGTCCAGTGTGATTGTGGGTCCATCATAGACGGTACACAAAGTATCCCACATCTCATTGGCAGTCTTCATCTTTTCAACCTGTTTGAACACATCATCAGGTAGAGAGATGACCAGATTGTTTCTGGCCTTTGCATCAAGAGCCACCAGTCTTTTGTCTTCATCAGACCATTGAGCTTTTGCTTTCTCAAATGTTCTGATCTCAGGAGCAGCTCCTTCAACAGCAGGAGTTATTGTTGTAACAGAGGTTGGCACATAGGGACCCTCCATTACAATTTCTGGTAGTTGTACATCCAGATTCTCTAAGTAGAGCATCATTCTGCACTTCCAACCAGAAAAGTTCTGATGATTGAACTTTGGAGGTTTGCCCATTGAGCCATTGTCATAGTATGAGGAATTTGCAGCACTGTTGTCCATGGAAATTTTGGGAGAATGAGAGATCTAGAATGACACACACTCTAAACTGCTCTGATACCAGTTGTAGGTCCCAAAAGATATCCCAAGTGTATAGCTTTAAGCTGTAGAGGGGGGGGGGGTGAATACAGCACTTTAAAAACTACTAACAATTTTCTCAATGTTTGTATGTATTATTAACAAATTTTAATTACAAACAAGCTTGAATGCGGAAAGGTTCAAGCTGAGATGACAGATACAACAGTATATCTAACTAGTCTAAGACTGACTTAAACTAATTACAATGAATACACTCACTAAGAATCACTCACTGTGTTTACAAGACTCTGAGGAACAGCTTGAACAAGAACAGCTTAAACACTGAGTACTGTTTTATTCAAGCAGACTTGCATGCATGAAAGACACACTTTGAATGCACGTTCACTCTTGTTTTCAGCACTTAGCTTTTTTTGGCTTGATCGATCAATCCTTGGAAGTTTCTTTTTATACCCACTCAGAGGATCTAAGTGAAGCTTCTTCATTGGACGAAATGAAAAAGGAGAAATCTTGTTGAAAAGACAACATAACCTTTTCTGCACCTTTCTGAAAAGCAGACTTGTCTTCACATGTGCAGAACTTTTGTCTTTTCACTTTGTCTACTGTTGCATTGTCTTTAACCAAATAAGGAATGTCAACTTTGTGTTTTTCTTCCTTGGAAAGGCCTATTTTGATATAAGAAAAAGGTCTGTCACCCTTTTTCAAATAACCTTTTGTCTTCATGTAACAGAACAGCTTGGGCAGGCTGAGCAGTTCTGATTTCCACTTTGTCTTCGACTTTGTAAACTGATCTTGTAGTCAAATACAAAACATGAGGACTTGGAAACACATTCCATAAAGTGTTTAGTCTGTTCACAAAGAACAGGTTCTGTTCACAAAGAACAGAACACTTGTAAACTGCCCAAGCTGCTCATCAGTGTAGAGCAGCGTAGACAGTTTATGTCCAACCTGTTCAGCAGACTGAACAGCTTGGGCAAAACTACCTTTGTTGCAACACATGCAACATATAGAAAAGCTTTAGGCTGATATTGCAAATCATTTTCAACTTTCAATAAGGCATATAACAAGCCTTAAATTCAACCTTCGAAAGCATCGACAGGTTTGATTAATAATCTCCCCCTCAGATGCAGAGCAGGTTTGATTGAGGCCTTTTTGTGCCTAACAATTAAACTAAACAATAAAAAATAAAGCATAAAAAGAGTTAAAATGTAAATTTGTTAAAACAAAATATAAAACAATAATAAAATAAAAGTAAGGAAAAGAGGACCACAAAAAAAGGAATAAAAAATAGTAGATTACTCTGTTGATTTTTTAAGTTTATCTATTATGACTGGTTTAGTGCTTTAACTTTTGAAATTACTCTGCTAATCCTTTAAATACGAATTCTGAACACCAATGGTCCTTTATTCATACAAAAATTGTTAAATGTTCTCACATTTCTCCTAACATCCATTTGAATAAAGGATCATTGGTGTTCACAATTCTTGTTTAAAGGATTGTCAGAGTAATTTCAAAAGTAGAATGACTGAACCAGTCATAATAGGTCAATTTAAAGGATCAACGGTGTAATTTACTCAAAAAATAAATAAAGATGAGAACAAAGTTTTAGTGTATATATTGATGACGATAATGCTTGAAAAGAATAATATAAATTTAATTGTTATAAAAAAATTAAACTTTGAAATAAATTTAATAAATTATATTATTTAAAACTGAATATAAAATATAGAGTTAATTACATGAATAGTAGAAAGTTATGGATATGATCTTTCAAGCAAACTAAGTATACTAATGGTCGCTAAAACGAAATTCTGTAATATTTTGGTCCCTCAAGCTAACTTTCGTTAACTCAACCGTTAACTCCAGGGATACTTTTTGTCTTTTTATCCATTCAGGGTACATTTTATGAATTTTTTATATTACTTGTAAAAGAATTAAGATTAAAGAAGGAAGAAATCAAGAATGTTTATTCACTAATTTGGGAGATTACAATACGTAGAACTCAGATAATATCATCACCTAGATTTGATCATTGATATATATACTACTACATGCTATAACAGAAAGACGAGGTTTGTTAATGAATATTAACCAACCTATATACTACCAGTCCTTAGAGTTTCATGAAGTTTTTATTTAAGACCCTTGACTATTGAGAGCATGAATTACCAACTTTCTCACTTTCTCCAGCTTGATTCATTGTCTCACTGGTAAAACTAACATCTTCTAAACACCTTTGAAACTTGATCCTAGGTAACACTTTAGTGAGCATGTCTGCACTATTATCATCTGTATGCACTTTTTCCACACTAACATCCTTTGAGCTTATTACATCCCATATGAAATGCAACCTCACACTTATATGCTTTGTCCTGTCATGAAAGAGCTGATTCTTGGACAGATGTATTGCACTTTGATTATCACACAAAACTAAAGTATTACTTGAGTCAACTCTCATTTCAGCAAAAATCCTTTAATCCAAATTGCTTCCTTTACACCATCAATCAATGCAACATATTCAACATCAGTAGAAAATAAAGCGACAACCTTTTGCAGATTTGACTTGCAACTTATAGTACATCCACATACTTGAAATATATACCCACTCAATGATCTTCCTCTGTCTATATCTTTAGCATAATTTGAATCCGTGTATCCCAACACATTTCTTTCTTCATGACTTGATGACAAACCATAATGCAGTCCTACAGACCTAGTCCCCTTCAAATATCTCAGCTCCCACTTTACAGCATTCCAGTGACTTTTACTAGGATTTGATAGATATCTACTTAACACTCCAGTAGCATATGATATATATCTGGCCTAATACACACCATAAGATACATTAGTCTCCCTACTGCTATTGCATATGGAATCTTTAACATTTCTGCTTTCTCACTTTATGGTCTGTTGGCTGTCCTTATTTGACAGCTTAAACTGTGAGCCAATAGGAGTTGTCACATGTTTTGCTCTTTCCATGTTAAATCTCTACAGTATCTTTTCAACATAACAAGTCTGAGTAAGAGCGAGCATCTTCTTCTTTCTGTCTCTGTATATCTCAATACCAAAAATTCTCTTTGCTTCCCCTAGCTCCTTCATTTCAAAGTTTTCTTGTACCAGGTCTTTAACTTTTACATGCCACAAGCATGTCATCAACATAGAGTAGTAAGAACACAAACTTTCCAGCAGCATACTCCTTATGATACACACAGCTGTCAAAATTACTTCTCATGGATCCATTACTGATCATGCATTTATCAAACCTGAGGTATTGCCTTCTAGGAGCCTGCTTCACGCCATAGAGAGACTTTTGAAGCAGACACACATGCTTTGGATGCTGTTTATCAACAAACCTTGGAGGCTGAGCCATATAAATTTTCTCCTCAAGGCTGCCATGAAAGAATGCATTTTTCACATCCAACTGCTCTAATTCCATATCAAACTAGGCAGTTAAAGCCAACACAATTCTGATTGATTGAGAATATTTCCCACTGGCTTCTCCACCAACTTCCACGTGTTGTTTTTATGCAGAGACCTTAATTCATCATTTATGGCTTCCAACCACTTATCTCTATCCACATACTCTTCAGCTTCTTTGTAGTTCATAGGCTCACAGTTATCATCAAACTCAGCCACTATGAAGGCAACAGCTGACACATCATCTCCTTCTTTGAACCTGATTGGTTTAATGATGTGTCTTGGCCTATCTCTTGCTAACTGATGTCCAGTATCTGGCCTTGAACATCTTCAACAGGTTCCATTTCAACTGGATCAAAATTGTTTTCTTCCTCAAGCTCCACCTCAAATTGAGACCACTGATATGTAGTATCTGTCTTTTCACTAGAACCATCATGTAGATCTTTGTACACCAACTTCTCATTAAATGTCACATTTCTACTCGCTATGACCTTATGTCTATGTTCATCACACATCAGTAACCTGTATCCCTTAACCCCTTCAGGACACCTAAGGATGACACACTTTTGGGCTCTATTCTCATGTTTCCCTTGGTCTGCATGTGCATAGAATATATTTCCAAATATCTTGAGAAAAATATAATCAGTCTGCTTTCCTGTCCAAGCTTCCATGGGTGTTTTATTGTCCAAAGTTGTAGATGGAGACTTGTTAATCAAATAAGCTGCGGTGACAACAGCTTCACCCCAATATTTCTTAGGCATTCCAGAGTGAGAAAGCATACTCCTAACTTTATTCAACAATGTTCTGTTCATTATATCTGCAATGCCATTCTGTTTTGGAGTATAAGGCACAGTGAAATGCCTCACAATTCCCTTAGATTCACAAAATTTATTGAACTTGGTATTACAAAACTCAAGCCCATTATTTGTTCTTACTTTCTTAACTCTTCTTTCTGTTTGATTTTCCACCATCACCACCCACTACTTGAATCTTTCAAAGGCTTGATTCTTGCTCTTTAATGGATAGATCCACACCTTCTTGTACAGTCATCAACAATTGACAAGAAATAAGAAGATCCACCTTGAGTTTCAGTTCTGGAAGGCCCCCACAAGTCTGAATGCACATAGTCCAACACCCCTTTTGACCTGCTAACACTTCTGACAAACTTTACCTTGTGTGCCTTTCCAAACACACAATCTACACAGAAACCCATATCACTGATCTTGTCCTTTCCAAATGCCTCTCTCTTATCCAATTCTTTGAGCCCTTGTAGACTTATATGACCAAGTCTGAGATGCCATAACCTGCTGTTATCCACACCCTTATCACACTCCTTGTCACATTGTTCAACTGGGAACAGTCCTCCACCACATATATATTGTTGTTTCTCCTGAGACCCTGCAGAACCACTAGAGCACCTTTTAAGACCCTGATCTTGCCACCACCCATTCTGACTTGCAGCTCATCCTGTTCTAAACATCCCAAAGAGATTAAATTCCTCTTCAACTTGGGAACATACTTCACATCTTCTAAATGAAACTTAGTTCCATCCTTTATTTGTAATGAAAGCCTTCCAGAGCGAGTAATCTCAAAGGGGGTGTCATCTCCAAGCATCACAGATCCCATATTGCCTTCTTGATACTCAGATTATAGGCCTTTGTTGTATGCCATGTGGTGTGAACATCCTGAGTCCATGATCCAATCTTGGTCCTCAGATTTTGAAGCAACGACCAACACATCACAACTATCATAACCATCTGATTGATTATCCACAGTTTGCACATTATGGTTTCTTGCATGTGTTTCATTTGCCTTCTTTCTCCATTCAGGACAATCTTTTCTTATGTGGTTCTCAGATTGGCACTCACATCATCTCCTTCTCCCTCTTGATTTTGATCTAGTGAACCCTCTTTTCTTGTAGCCCCTTCTTTCAGGCCTTCCTCTGACACTCAAGCTTTCCAAAGAATCCACTTTAAAGTCAAAACGCTTCTTGAGTTCTTTTGAGTTGATGGCTGCCAAAACTTCTTCCATGGACAAACTTTCTCTCCCAAACATCAATGTGTCCACAAAATGCTCATAAGTGGGTGGCAAAGATGTGAGAAAAATTATTGCTCTGTCCTCTTCATCGATTTTCGCTTCAATATTCTCCAGATCTAAGACCAGTTTGTTAAATTCATCAACATGGTCCTGCAATGAATTTCCATAGACCATTTGAAAGGTGTAGAGTCTCTTCTTTAAATAAAGACGATTGGCTAAAGACTTAGTCATATACAGACTCTCCAATTTTGACCATACACCAGCTACTGTGTCTTCCTTTAAAACTTCACGAAGCACTCTGTCTCCTAAACTCAGAATGATTGCACTATGTGTCTTCTCCATAATCTCATTTCATTCTTTTTCTAACAGGATCTCAGGTAGACTCTCTAAACCGTTCAATGCACCTACAATCCCTTGATGAACAAGAAGCGCCTTCATCTTCATCCTACAAAGGCTAAAATCATTCTTGCCATAAAATTTCTCTAATCGAACTTGGCAGAAACCATAATTGCCAACAGGTGTGGATCTTGATTGAGATAATCACTTTCTTGAACTAACGAAACCAAATAGAGCTTGATCAGGAATCACAGCCAACCATCAAACAGGTTCTGTGCAGCGGCCGCCAACACAATCGAAGAAACAGAGGGGTATGCAGGTTGCATCAAAACGCAACTTGGCTCTGATAACACTTGTAAAAAAGAATTAAGAAGGAAGAAGGATGAAATCAAGAATGTTTATTCACTAATTTGAGAGATTACAATACGTAGAACTCAGATAATATCATCACTAGAATTGATCATTGATATATATACTACTACATGCTATAACAGAAAGATAAGGTTTGTTAATGAATACTAACCAACCTATATACTACTAGTCTTTAGAGTTTCATGAAGTTTCTATTTAAGACCCTTAATTATTGAGAGCATGAATCACCAACTTTCTCACTGTTTATATTGATATTTATTTGTTGTTCGTCATTTTCTTGAAGTATTCATATGTGTTCATCTTGTTCTTGAAGCATTCGCATGTGTTAATCATGTTTTTGAATAATTCATCCATGTTTTTATAGCTACATTTATGGTAAGAACCTAAATTAGCAACCTGAAGAACAAAATAGCATGAATCAAAGGAAAAATTACCCTAGGTTAAGAAAAAGAGAATAAATTGAGATCTATATTTATATTAGACACATAAAAACAAGAACATAAAACAAGAGGTAAATAATATCACATAAAATATACACCAAAACCCCAAGAGTTATTTCAACTACAAGTTTATATATAATCAAAGAACTCTTTGATTTTAAAATCAGATCACTTATAGAATGGAACCTAAAAGATTCACTAAACAAACTGATGATTACCAAATCTAAAGAACAACCCCTAAACACTTAAACCTGTAAAACAAAGACCCCTAACTTCATTCAACCCCTTTAGATCCGAAATAGAGACAAAACATCGGTGTCGACAAAATCAATAACCCTTATTCCATTTAAAATCCCTTAGAAAACCAAGAACCCTAACTCAATCTGAAACCAATATCTGCAATCCACTACAAAATCGAAGGGTTTAGAAAAATTCTAACCCACAAGATCTAAACAAGAACTAACCCAGCCACCTTGTCATTCCCAATTGTGAGACGAGTGAGAGAAGAGAAGGTGGTGGAGCCTATGTTGGAACCCTCAAAGTTAAAGGATCTTTTGTCGAAAAGTCAAAAGATAAGAGTGATGAGAGAGAGAAACGGAGAGACAATAAAATGAAAATCAAAAGATGAATTTGATCGCTTATGGAATCATCGAAGAGCAGTAAGGAGAAAGAGACGAAAAGATGGTTGTTGTCGGTGGTAGTGCTTGGTGGTGACCAGTTGGTGAGGTGGTGTTGTTAAAGGAGAGATGGAGTACGGAAAGGAGGTCTAGCGGTTGTGTGTGTGTGAGAGAGAGAGAGGGAGGGAGGGAGAGAGAGAAGTGTTTTCTTTTATTAATTTACTAAAACAACAATTTATTTATTGTATAATTCATAAAAAACGTAAAATAATTAAATAAACTATAATAAATAGAAATTCTAAAAAAATAAAATTTACTAAATAATTTCATAAATGGTCATTGTATGTGTAAAATGACGAATAGAATTTAGATGGAGGCATTGTTACAAAAATGCATTTTTATGGATCATCTATGTACTTAGTTTGTTTGAGAGATTAAATTCATTATTTTCTATAAACTACAGGGGACCAATTATGATAGGCTATTTCTTCGTGCACCACCTCTAATTTCTCATACACCACCTCTATGCATTTGACCTATAAATATTTATCTTATGATTGGACAAAAGTGTATAAACAAATAAACTATCATATAGTTATGTATATTTATAGGTCCTACTTTGTGGACCCCTTAATTATCTCAATGGACCCCCTACTATTTCCTTTTTAAACATAATCATTACATAATGATTATATGCTTATTTTAATGATGCATATTTTTTTAAACATAATTATTACACAATAATTATATAAAATGTTTTTATTTATTTTATATAATTACTAGCTAATTTACCCATGTAAACATGAGTATTTTTAATAACTATTTATGTTTTTAAAAAGTTTAATATAAAATTAAGGATTCATTATGAAAAAAACCAATTTGTTTTCATTTTTATTTTGTGTTTTTGTCCCTCAATATAATTATTTCAGAAAAATCATTTAGTTAATTTTTTTCGTTTAGTGAAATTTGACTATAAGAACCCGATTTATCAGTCTTTAAAAACTCAGTATACCAATTATAACCTGAATAGACAAATTTCAAAAAATCAAGAAAAAAATTAACATGAGGATTTAAAAAATATAACATGGAGAGACTAAAACACAAAAACCGTGAAAACTTGTTAATTTTTTTCGTAATAAACACTAAAATTATATACAAACTTACTTATAAATAAAATTTCTACTAAAAATAATTTTAAAATTAATATTGAATTATTTAAAATTTTAATGTGTTTCCTTTATTGCGTTTCATGAATTAAATAGGAAAGTATTCATAATAGATTTTTCTTTTATTAATAGTAGATAAATTAGTAAATGAAATATTTAATTATGTAAAAAAGGCGGGAAAATGAAAGTTTAATGCGACGAGTAAGCGAATTTGTCCTGAATTATTTCCTTTTATTAATATATATAGATTAGGTTATGATGCATACTTTATATATTATCTAGGGAAAATAACATCAAATAGCTCTGAACTATCGACTTTGTACACATTTATGTAGTGAACTTTTTTTTGTGGACATTTGGTAGTCAAAGTTATAAAATTGTTCCAATTTGGTAGTTGGCGTACCTGTTAACCGGTTGCTTTCGGTTTCGATGCCTACGTGGACAATTTTTTAATGACGTGGCTACCCGTTTTTATATTATACTCGGTTTTATCTATGTGGCAACCCGTTTTTTAAAATTACCCGGTTATAAACCCGGTTCATTTTTCATACGATCGGTCCAACTTGTAAGAACCGAGTTTATAACCGGGTGATTTTATAAAACGGGTTGCCACGTATATAAACCCGGGTATAGTATAAAAAACAAGTGGCCACGTCATTAAAAATTGTACACGTAGGCATCGAAACCGGAAGCAACCGGTTAACTGGTACGCCAACTATCAAATTGGAAAAATTTTAAAATTTTGACTACCAAATGTGCACAAAAAGAAGTTCACTACATAAATGTGTACAAAGTCGAAAGTTTAGAGCTATTTGATGCCATTTTTCCTTTTATTTATTATTTCTTTAATGTTTACATTTAAAGAAAAACTACTAAAATATAATACAATAAATCTAATAATTTGCATTATCAATCATTAATTTTTTTTATAAAGTCATCTAACAAAGACGAGACAAAATATAATATAAGAAACGACAAACATTTTTTTATTCCATCAAACTCACAAATATTATTCCATTCTAGTGGTACAACATTAAGATTAATGTTTCTGTGGGCTTCTTTATAAGCGAGTAACCGATTTCTATACATTTCTTCCCACTCACTTGATTTTTTCCCTTTTCTTTTTGGAAACCCAGAAACTTCCGGCATCGGATGCCCCTCCTCTAAATCAATCTTCACAAAATTGTTGTCATGTACGAATGCAATTGTGATTGATTGTTTAAGTTCGGGATGTAATTAATTTAAGAGTAAATTACATAATGGTCCCTATGGTATGCTCAAATTGGTACAACATTAAGACCATTTATGTAATTTTTAAAGACCAGTGATCATTTTCATAATTTTAAGCAAACCACAAGGACCATTTCTGTAATTTACTCTTAATTTAATATATGAGACATAATTTTGAATAATGAAATATTAATAAAGACAAATTCATAATAATTATTATTAATTAAAAATAAAAAAAATAACGTTTTAAGTTTACATTTTTTTACTTTAAGAAAAAGTAAACCTTTTTTAAATAAAAAAATAAATGTAAAAATAGTCAAAAAGTATTAAAAATATTTTTGACATTTTTAAAATTTTTACATAAACAACTTTTTGCACCAGATAGACATTAGATGTGGATGCCTCACACTGGTCCTTTGATTGCGAATAAGTAAAACTGCATTGTTTATTTCATATCAGCTTCACTTTGCAGGACATATTTTCCACTAAGGTCAAAACCATTGCATCCCGAACTTAACCGATTAATCGCAATTGCATTTGTACATGGCAACCATTTTGTGAAGGTTGATTTAGTGGAGGGACATCAGATGCCGGAAGTTTCTGGGTTTTCAAAAAGAAATGGGAAAAAATTAAGTGAGTGAGGAAAAATGTATAGAGATCGGTTACTCGTTTATAAAGAAGACCACAGAAACATTGATCTTAATGTTGTACCATTGAAATGAACAATGTTTGTGAGTTTGATGGAATGAAAAAATGTTTGTCATTTCTTAATTATATTTTGTTACATCTTTGTTAAATGACTTTATAAAAAAATATTAATATAATGTCTTGTGATTGATAATGCAAATTATTAGATTCATTAAATTATATTTTATTACTTTTTATTTAAATGAAAACATTAAAAAAATAATAAATAAAATATAAAGTATGCATCATTACCTAATAATTATATAAAACAAATAAAAACATTTTATATAATTATTGTGTAATAATTATGGTTAAAAAGTATGCACCATTGTGTAATGATTATTTTAAAAAAGGAAATAGGGGGTCCATTGAGACATTAAAGGGTCCATTTAGACTCCCCCATATTTATATTGTGTTTTTATGTACGATTTTTTCTTTGAACAACAACAATTTTATAAAATTTACCAGCTTCTAGTAAGATGTTAGCCGCCAAAACACCAGGATACACAACATTAATCATCACTATTAGTCTATTACAAACTAATCATCCTTAAGAACAACTAAAAATCACTTAGGAACATTCCACAATAGGATTACAAAGCCAAGAGTTCCAAGTTAATTTTTTATTAAAATGTCCCCAAGATTTTATCCAAAAAAACGACTAACCTTGCACCGATTCAATAAGCGAAAGAGCAGACCACGAGATTGAAGGAAAAGACAACGAGTTCCTAAACTTCCAAATCACCCAACACAAGGGTGATAATTTATAGATTAAATACTCATGTATTACATGGATTGATACAAAAAATTATTTAAAGAGCTTGGATCCCTTAATAATCTTTATAAAATGTTCTTAAATTAATATACAATAAAACCAATAAAAAAATGAAAGACATGCAAAAATTTTGAGTCAATGGTAAAAAATGATGACTTTAAGTCAATGTTTAAGTAAAAAATGATTAAGATGTGATTAAAATATCTGAATTATTGATTTTAATATATTATTTATGGATCTTACATATGAGATTTAATTCGATTATCATCTTCTTATTATTGATTCAAAAATGTTGAACATTCATTTTGTTTTATTTGTTGTTGTGTTATCGCCAATCTCATAGAAATCAATAAAATGATTTTTTAAATTGTAATTATTTTATATTTTTAATTATTTAAAGTATATATAAATTTGTTAGAGATCCTTAAATTAAACTATACATAAGTTTTCTTAGTGAAAATATTTTAATTAATAATAAATATTTGTTGCCTAAGTGATTGGAACTTGATATAACAAATTCAACATCAATATAAAAAAGAAATAAAATTATTCAAAATTAAGTTATTTTAAATTATAAATTTTCCAACATTTAGTTTTGAAATCTTAGACAAATATTACAAAATTTTATTAAAGAAAATACCTTTGAAATATGAATGATTTTTTTTAAAACGTGTCAAAATTCCATACTTATCGTATAAAGATTGGATAACAATTTTTTTTTCTTCAAAATTTATTATATACTAATGTATTTAATTATTATTTTATAAAGCTTTTTAGTCTTTTTGACATTTAATTTGAAGTTGCTGTTCAATTTTTTTATAATTTGAAGTTAAAAATTTTTATTTTAAGTTTGAAGTATATTATTTAATTGATTTTTTTAAAATTATTTATTTTTTGACCATTTAAACTTGATGTTTATTATTTTCTTGATATTAAAAAAATTATTTAGCTTGTTACTTTTGAAAACATTTAATAAGTATTAATTATAGTTTCAATTAGTTTTAGAAACAAAAATAATAAGTTTCAATTATAATGTTTAAATTAAATTTATTAAATGATATCATGTTCTTTAAATTAATGTTATTTTTTAAATATGAAAAAAGAGCGGGAAAATGAAAAAATAGTGTATTAGAACGATGACATGTGACAAAAATTGTTCTCATTTATTATAGTATATAGATTTTTTTTAAATGTTTCAGTTAGTTAGTTGACTTATTTGGAAACCGGCTTACGTGAACAATGTTTTTTAAAGAAAAATAATACCAAAAAGTTATGTGCTTTAGATTTTATACGCGGGATAGTTGTGCAAAAAACCTCCAACTTGTCAGCACTTTGTGAATAAAACCTCAAACCATTTTTCATTGCATAGAAAACCTCGAACTAACTAAAAATCGGTAAATCAAGGTTTTATCAATGAGTAACCGGTTATTAATCCTACGTGGACCGGTAAATAACCTACGTGGAATAAATTTTAATCGTTGAAACCGGTTGCCAAGTATTACACATCATTTAAACCCCGGCTGATAATTTTTAATAGTAATTTTTAAACGGGATTGCATCATCAACGAGAGTTTAAATGATGTGTAATACTTGGCAACCGGTTTCAACAATTAAAATTTATTCTACGTAGGTTATTTACCGGTCCACGTATGATTAATAAAGGGTTTCAACCGTTTACTCATTGATAAAACCTTGATTTACTGACTTTTAGTTAGTTCAGGGTTTTCTATGCAACGAAAAATGGTTTGGGGTTTTAATCACAAAAAACTGACAAGTTGAGAGTTTTTTTTACGCAATTATCCCTTTATACGCATGGATGTTGCGTACTTTTAGTGTAATGACTTATTTTTTTCTATAAAAAATACTTATATTGATATTTTTATGACATGAAATTAAAAAAAATCTTATAGGACTTATTTTTTTAAATATAATAATACTCTTATAAACACGTTAAGCATCGCACTGAAAACACATTTTTTTAGTTTGAAACTTATCGTGTTTTGGAAATGAAAAGTAAGGAACTAATTGTTAAAAGATGCGGACATGTCTTTTCATTTTAATATATACCTATTGTGTTTATGTATTCTTTTATAAAGGAAACTAGGTTAATACCTATGTGTTACATAGATTGATATAACAAATTAGTTATAAATTAAATATTTTATAAAGAGGTGGATTCCTTAGGAACTATTTCTTAAATTAAGATACAATAAAAACCAATAAATATATGACACACAGACAAAATCATTGAGTCAATGGTAAATAATGACGACTCTAAGTCAAGTCAATATTTAAGTAAAAAAAGACAGTTAAGATTTTATTCAAAATATTTGAATTATTGATTTAAATATAGTATTTTATGGTTATTACATATGTGATTCAATTCAATTTGATATCTTCTTATTACCGATTCAAAAATGTTGAACGTTCACTCTGTTTTATTTGTTGTTGTGTTATCATCAATCTCATAGAAATCAACAAAATAAATTTTAAATGATAATTATTTTATCTTTTTAATTTTTGTGAAGTATATTAATCTAAATTGTGTACATTTTTTAGAAACTATTAAATTAAACTATTTATAAATTTTAATTAATAATAAATATCTATTGATTAAGTGATTAAAACTTGATATGACAGTTACAACGTCAACTTAAAAAATAATCAAGATTATTCGAAATTAAGTTATCTTAAAATATAAAATTTGCAACTTTAGTTTTGAAGTTTTAGAAAATATTAATACAAAATTCTATTAAAGACAATACATTTGGAAAATTGAATTATTATTTAATTATGATGTGTCATAAAGATTTGAAAATAAATTTTTTTTCAAAATTATTATATACTAAGGTTTGTAGTTCTTATTTCATACAATTATCTATTATTTCGGACATTTAAATTTGAAGTTTAATATTTTATAGATCTTTTAAAAAAGTTTATTTTAAATTTGAAGTTTTTATTTTATTATTTATTAAGATTTATTTGTTTTTTTGAGACATTTAAACTTGAATTTCATTATTTTATTGATTTTTTACACTTTTTTTTATTTTACATTGTTAATTTTAAAAACTGTTAATAAGTAGTATTAATAATAGTTTCAATATGTTTAGGAAAAACACAAATAATAAGTTTCAATCATAAAGTCTAATTAAATCAGTTAAATGAAATGCATGTTACTTAAATTAATATTAATTTTATTTTTGGAAAAAAAAAGCGGGAAAATAAAAAAGTAAAGTATTAGGAGAATGACACGTGGCAAGAGTTGTTTTCATTTATTATAATAATATAGATCGTTAGAAATAATAAATAGTGATAAAAATAATAGTTTTTATAAGTTTAAGGACTATTAGTGTAAACATGTTAAAGTTTAGTCCTTAGAAGTATAAAAGGAAATTTGTAAGAAAATTATCTTTAACAAGTTAAAAAACCGTCATTTATAATTGAGTTCACAAGTAAACAAAGTTCTAAGCATCCAATGAAAAGTGAGATATGAGATTTAAATGTGTCAGATTCATGATCCTTAACGTTTATCAAAAAATAAAAAACAATATATTTTAAAATTTTATGCCAAATAAAAGTTTCATATGAGCTTACTAACAAGTTGGTATCGGTTTTGAGATATCCCAACAATGTAATTGAAACACTTTTAAAATTTTGATTATTAAATATGTATAAAAAAATACATAACATAAATTTATACAAACTTAAAAGTACATAATTATTTGTGTTATTATTTCTAAAAAAGAGTGTCCACGTAAGCATAGTAATCGGCTGATACCCATTTTCAAGTAACTAACTATTTACTTGAAACACTTTTGAAAGTTTGAATACTAAATATATACAAAAAAGTACAAAACGTAAAAATGTACAAACTTACAAGTTCATAGTTATTTGATATTATTTCTTTTACCATAGAAACATAATAACTATTTATCTAAATATACAATGTCAATCACAATAAACAGGTTTAATAACCAAATATGTAACCAGAGGTGCAAAATAACCGAAACCGAATAAACCATTTGAACCGATCTTAATCGGATTAAACAGTTCGTGTTAATCAAATTTTAGGGTTCTTAGTTAGTTTAAATGGTATCTAAAAAAGTAATTCAGTTCAGTTTGCGGATACAATTCCAATTCATTTGTGTACCCGAACAACCCGTTAATAGATTTTTTTTAATAATTATGAATTAGAATTGTTTATAATTATAATTAGAATTGTTTATATTGTTTATATATTTGGTTTATGTATAGTTGATAAAACTATTGTATTGAATTAGAATTGTTTACATATGGAATGTAAAAATTTTAATACCCAAACCTTTTAATCTGTCTTATCCTATTACCCAACTTGTTTAACAAAAACCGAATAACCTGATACACATTTAATCCGAAACCAATTAACCTGTCTCCTAATCTGGTTCGGGTTTAGCCAACAAATTTGATAAAATAGATATGTCCAAATGATAAGGGTTTTATTATAATGCAAACTTAAGAAAGAATACAATGATATGATCAATATTAACAATAGTAGGGCCGTATATATAGAACACAAAAAAACCCTAATAGGGAAAAACCCTAAAAAACAATGCGCCTGACATTATACTACTATCCAATCTCAAACTCACAATGCTACAACAATGAACATTGAGAGTTTGTCAGACAAAAAACAAAATCGAGAAGCAGAGTGTGCCTTAGTGAAAATGTCAACAACTTGTAGAGCGGAAGAGACAAACGGCAAGGAAATAGTTCCAATCTGAAGATGATGGCGAGTGAAGTGACAATCAATCTTAATATGTTTCGTCCGTTCATGAAAGACCGAATTTCAAACAATTTGTATAGCACTTTTGTTGTCACAGTGTATCAGGGTAGGCTGAGATAAACGAACACCCATATCAGCAAGTAACCAGCGTAGCCAAACAACCTCGCTAGTAGGAGCCATAGCCCAATACTCGGCTTCAGTAGAAAAGCGAGAAACAATATCCTGCTTCTTACTCTTCCATGAAACAAGTGAATCTCGAAGAAAGACACAAAAGTCAGTAGTAGATTTACGATCAATTGGATCCCCAGCCCAATCAGCATCACTGTAAGCACATAGTACAAAAGAAGATGATGAAGGAAACACAAGTGTCTGGAACTGAGTGCCCCTTAAGTATCTCAGAATGCGAAGGACCGCCCCCAGTGTGCAGTCGTAGGAGCAGTTACAAATTGACTAACAATGCACAGTGTGAGCAATATCAGGTCTGGTGACCGTGAGATAAACCAAACTACCCACAATAGTACGATATAGAGTCGGATTATCAAGAGGAACATCATCAGTAGGAGAATAACGAGCATTAGTTTCCAATGGAGTATCCACAGTCTTGTTGTCAGATAGGCGAGCGTGTTCAAAAAAATCCGAAATATATTAAGATTGAGACAAAAGATATCCCTTGTCAGAGTGAGCAACCTCTATTCCCAAGAAATAATGAAGCAATCCCAAGTCCTTCATAGCAATACGATGAGCTAAATCATACTTCAAGGACTCAATGTCGGCATAATAATCACCAGTAATAATCATATCATCAACATACAAAGATAAGAGTATCCATCTTGCACTCATACATTTAAGAAACAAATCATAGTCATGATTACTAGAACGAAAACCAAGAGACGTGATGACTGTAGAAAACTTCTCAAACCAAGCACGAGGAGTTTGTTTGAGACCATATAAAGCTTTCCATAGACGACAAACTTCTCCTGGCTTGTGAGCAATGCCAGGAGAAGGAGTCATATAAACCTCCTCATGCAAATCACCATTCAAGAAAGCATTCTTGACATCCATCTGAGAAATTTTCCACTTGCGAATAGAGGCCACCGCAATCAACGTACGAACAATAGTTATTTTGGCAACAGGGGCAAAGGTCTCCTCATAATCCATACCATATTCTTGCGAATACCCCTTAGCAACAAGATGGGCTTTGTACCGTTCAACAGACCCATCAGAGTTAGTCTTAATTTTGTACACCCAACGAGAACTAATAGTATGCTTTCCAGATGGCAGCGGAACCAAATCCCACGTATGAGTTTGATGAAGAGTAGTCAATTCCACAACCATAGCATCTTGCCAAAGTGGATAAAAAAAAGCCTCTTTAAAAGAGTTGGGTTCAAACAAATTATGAACTTTAGCAATAAAAGAAGCAAATGAAGCTGAGTATGACGAGTAAGCAAAATCAGGAAGTTTAGTGGACTTACGAGGACGAGTAGACTTGCGTACAATAGGGATCTCTGCATTCTCAACAAGTGAGGGGTGGACGTAGGCACAGAAGGAGCAGGATTCTCTGTAACATAGGCTAACATTGTTGCAGATTTCTCGGGAGACTGACTATCCATGTTATCAATATCATCAGCGAAATGATCAACAAACAAAAGATCAGATCGGGTCATATCATGAGATTTGGCAGGAATAGAATATGAGGGAATATGTTCCAAGAAAATAACATGAAGCGAGACGTAGAGCTTTTGGCTCATTGGATCAAAGCAGCGATACCCTTTTTGACTAATCCCGTAACCTAGAAAAACACACAACGCAGTTTTAGAAGACAATTTATTGTGTTCTACATGCGGACGAAGGACAAAGCATGCACAACCAAAGACACGCAACAAGGAGTAATTAGGTTTATGCCCATAAAGTTTATCATAGGGAGACAGACTAGAAGTATGCGCCGTAGGAATTCGATTAATGACAAGAGCGCTAAAATCCTTATAAACAGAGAGAAAATATGATCTGTGTTTCATAAGATATACCCATGTATAACTAGTGTAATCATCAATGAATGACACAAAGTACTCAGAACCCCCTTTAGAACAACTAGGTGCAGGACCCCACACATCATAATGAACAAGATCAAACGAAGCATAAGAACAAGAAATACTTTTATTAAAAGGTAGGGCTGAAAATTTTGTCAGTTTACACCAACTACAATAAAAAATATTAGATTTATTCAAATGTCCTAAAATGCCCGTAGAGGCCAAAAACTGTAAACGAGATGCAGACACATGACCCAAACGAGATGCCATAAATAAAAATCAGACGACCAGGAAGACAAACGAAACGAAGACAGATCAACACCCGAAGCGGGAACATTAGATAGCTTGAGATCATGCACAACATATAGCTCCCCTAGCTTACTGCCTGTCCCAATCACTGTCTGATAACGAGGGTCCTGCACACAACATAGAGTATCAGAAAAGAGCGCATGATATCCAGATTTACACAATTGACTGACCGAAACAAGATGTAAGGCAATAGTAGGAATATAGTATACATTAGTAAGGGACACATGTGGGGAGACAATTGTACAAACACCTTTCTACAGGCATAGGTGTTCCACTAGCAGACATAACAGATAGAGACGAATCAAGAGATAACGAAACAAATGAAGATAAGTGAGGTGACATATGATTAGACGGTCTTGAATCTAGAATCCATAACGATGAAGGTATACTTGAATTACCAAACGAAGACAAACCTGAATAAGGAGAGGCTGGCATGGTAGTGGATGTAGTGGAAAGGAATTGACGAAACTGCTCAAACACGTGAGGGTCTAAAACAGATAGGGAGGGATTAGTATCAGTAGACCTCGAATCAACAAAAGGCGTGGCAGCAACAACATTAAACTGAGATGAACGAGGTGTCCATGTAGAAGGTCCCGGTGACTTGTTCTGCTGTAAAGAACGATTTGGTTTTGTTGTTTACTTTTGTTGAGCAATAAAGGACACTGAGATTTCCAATGATTCTTCTGTTTACAGTAAGCACACTCATCTGAGGCAATCTTAGAGGGAGGCCGCGTCATATTAGAGTTTGACGAATGAGATCTTTGTGCGACAGCAAAAACAACATGAGTAGCAATAAAAATCGATTTAGTCCCCTTGTCACCCTGAGAGTTCAAACGAGTTTCTTCTGCTATTAATTCATGAACCACCAAATCAACAGTGATTGTCCCTTGCAATCCTTCAAAATCAGACCGTAAAGTCATCAAGAACAGCACCAAACGTTGTTCCTCCCTCCTATCAATATACGGCTGAAAAGACTTCAAAGTGGCATATTCAGTAAGAGCCAATTGGTCCCATAAGTCAGACATGGCAAAATAAAACTCCTGAATACTCAGTGTATTATGTTGAAGTGCATGTATATCGTTTTCCAACTGATGCTGCTTAGCAAATTGGACTACGTGTAAATTCTCTCCAAATGGTCCCAAACCAGTTTTGCGGTATCATATTTTGCTAACTGAACGCCAATAGACTGAACCACAGAGTTATTGATCCATGTAATAATCTTAGAATTATTAGTCTCCTATGTATCAATAGCGATAGCATAATCGGTAGCTCTTTTATCAGTAGGTTTAACCTTAGTACCAGAAATATATCCCCACATAAACTTTCCACGCAAGAAATTTTTCATCACATAACTCCAATAGCCATAATTCTTACCATCCCACTGAGTGCTAGCAGCCTGCAAGAATCATCTTTTCCACCCACCATGATAGAATAACCAAACAAATAACACTCGAGCAAATAACAATAACCATGACACCAACCGAGTACCAACAAAAATACCAACGAGCAAGTACCGCAAAACCAATAGAACAAAACCATAAAACCGAACAAGTAAAGCTGCAACAAACTAATAGAGCATGCGAATGGTAAACCCTAATGCGAAATCACAACAACAACATAACAAGGAACAGTCATAGCGTAAACAAATAAAAAGATCAAGTTTCAATTTCAACAGAGACAGAGACGGCTCCACGCAATTCTGATAGATGTGACCAAAATCGATTTCGACAGCCCTTGCAAAGTTGGTTTCCACAGAACCACAAAAAAACCGAACAAAACCACCAAAAAATCGATTTCTCGAACCAAAATTAATCCCACGGCCAAACGATTTTCTCGAACGAAAATGATTTCTCGAACCAAAATTTCGACAGAAACACTCAAACATAGAGAAATAATCAAACATAGATCGATAGCTCTGATACCATGATAAAATAGATTTGCCCAAATGATTAAGGTTTAAATATAATACAAATTTAAGAAAAAAAATACAGTGAGATGATCAATATTAATAATAGTAGAGCCAAACCCTATTAGGCATGGAAAAAAAACTCATACCCCACGGGGAACCCGTAACTCGACCCGATTTGACCAGGGAATCCCAGAGTTGACCGGGGATGGGGATGGGGATGAGGACGGGGAATCCCCGATTTAAAATAATGGGGATGAGGTGGGGATGAGAGACACTTTAATCCCCGATCCCAATAATGTATTATGTTTTATTTTATATATATATATATATATATATATATATATATATATATATATATATATATATATATATATATAAAACTTTACAATGTAAATTATTCATTACATTTTATATAATATATTAAATATCATTGTATATGACTTTTGTATAGTTCAAAATACTATTGTTTTTTTTTTCATTTTAGTGGTTATATAAATCTTTTGCATACATTTTTTTTTTGTCTTAGTTTCACTATAAATTATAAATTATATATGTAAATAACTCAAATATGTTTGAATTGATTTGTTTTAAAGTTAATTTTCATAAATTTTCTACTAAATTACTATTTATAGTTTAAACTTAATAATCTTTTAGGAACTTGAAAAACTAGATTCCCCGACGGGGATCCCCGATCCCCGATTGGGACAGGGATGTGGATAAAAACTCATCCCCGACGGGCAAGGGGCCGAGGATGGGGGAGAGGATTAAAAAGCGGGAATGGGGATGGGAACTGAGATCCCAGCCCCGCTCCGTCCCATTGCCATGCCTAGCATATATATAGAACACAAAAAACCCTAATAGGGCAAAACCTGAAAGGGGCGTTTGGTTCGCGGATTTCCTGGGATTTCCTGGTATTTGCATTTAAAATCCTGTGTTTAGTTCGCAGATTTCAGTAAGGATTTAAAATTCCAGGATTTCTTAAATCTTTCCATTCTTTGTTATTTAAAATCCCAGCCTCCCCCCTAGGAGTTTAAATCCCAGTTACCTTGCATTTTTCAGATTAACAAATTTAGTCTATAAGATAATGCAAATTCTTTGACAAAATCCTGACAAATGCAAATGCTGCATAATGCAAATCCTTTGACAAAATGAAAATCCCATATTAAAAAATCCACGAACCAAACGCCTCCTAAAAGCCCAATGCGGCTGACATTATACTAATACCCACACATTCAAAACCGAATAACCCGAAATCTATGTAACCCGTCGAATAACACCTCTAAGCCCTAACTAGATTACATCGGAGCTAATATTACCTGAGTTTTACCACCGATCACACGGAAAATAAATTGAATCAGAGATACAATTTGTTGCTGCACTTGCTATCGGTGCCAAAACCGTTGCTACTTTTTGTTTACTCCATTTGATAATATCAATAATGAAATAATAGATACAATTTCCTCCTTTCATAAATTATTATTATTTTTTATCATTTTCTAAAAATATGTTTTGTAAAATTAGCTGTAGCTAGAACTTAGACTAGCTAGAGTTTAATTTCATAAATATATTTTAGTATTAAATGACCTAAAACATATTATTTAAAATTATAGTTTATAATTATTAAGAAAAAATGAGTGAATTTGTTTCACCCAAAACTCAATTTATCTTAAAAACTATTTTACATAGCTTCAGAAGAAAAAAACTTTATCTGAATCAAAAAGCTCAACATCTTTTATCCAAACAATCTTTTTGGACTTAAAGTTTTGGAAAATACAAAAACCGAAACTCTTAAAAACTACATTTTATCCTCTTTACATCACACACATTACTTCTATCTCTATATCTCTATAATTCTTATCCACTTAATTACTACTATTTTGTTTGAACAAGAAGAGCACAGAAAAAACGAAGATAACCATTATCGACTGAGATCTTCGGTTTGAGTGTTTCTATTTTTTAATTTAGAATGAGACAACATGTGATATTTGGGTTTGGGTATTATCTCTTTAAATTAATCATACAAAAAAAGCCTATACTTTTTTTTATGATGTTTTGTTTTTTCGTTTTTTCATGTTAGTTTTTTCAAAAAAGTTTTAAAATTAATTTTTTAATGATTTTGTAAAATTTTACAATTAGAAGCCGGTTTTCAGTTTTTAGAAAACTCGATTTATCAATTATAGTAGTCGCTTTATAGTCAAATTTCATAAAATCAATAAAAAAAATAACTTGAACACCAAATAAAACAAAATTATATTATCTTTAATCAAAAGAAGGGGGGGGGGGGGGGGTTTGATCTTTGAAATGAAAGAAGAACACTAATCAGTCATACACATAGCCAAAATAAAAAATTGAAAGGAAATAATGTTGTGGAACACAACTTCTATGTCTAACAAAATCTGTGGTCCATGAAATTTAAAGTATAGCATTTATTGATTTTTACTTTTTTTTTATTATTATATACCTGATCGTCAAATAGTATAAATATTCAAAATAAAAAAATAAAGTTATCAGAATTAAAAAGATATATAGTTATATATTAAGAGACTAAAGTGAAAAGGTATGATTGTCATTTTAAAAATTCTAACGGCGGACTAACAAGGTAGTGACCAAGAGCAAAAGCAAACAATAAAAGCATGAGGGAAGAGTCGGATGACCTTAGGAAATGACGAAATCAGTTAGTTCGAGAGACTGATTTGTAGCAACTTTTCATTTTTTAGGACTATCTATGTACTTACTTTGACCTAGGGATGAAATCCGAAAGTTATACAACACCACAGGGACCATTTATGTAATTTACTCTAAAAAATATGAATTTAAAATTAGTTAAATATTAAGAGACTAAAATAAAAGGGTATGATTGTCATTTTGAAAATTCTAACGGCAGACTAACGAGTAGGGACCAAGAGCGTAAGCAAACAATAAAAGCATGAACCACTGGTGTAATAAATGAAGTTCAACGACAATCATCATAAGCTGAAACAAACCACATGGACCATTTATGTAATTTACTCAAAACAGAAACATCTCTCCTTCGCACACTAACGTTTGAGAAAAAGTACCCAAAATCGACAATCTTTTGATTTGATTTTGATTTATTATTTGACTATGCATAAATCAATTTCGTAGAGGGAGAGACGGAGCATGAAGGAAGAGTCGGATGACCGGAGGAAACGACGTCAGTGTTTGGAGAGAAGGGAGACGGCGAAGGATGACTAGAAAAGGGAGACGATGGAAGATTTCTTGGAGGAGCTCGTTTGAGCTCGTTGGAGGAGGAGGAGGAGGAGAAGAAGAAGAAGAAGAAGAATATTATTATTATTATTATTATTATTATTATTATTATTATTATTATTATTATTATTAAAAAAATTTCATAAATGGTACCTGTCTGGGTAAAAAGACAAAAATTACCCCCAATTTTAACGGCAGTTAGTTCGATGGACTGATTTGTAGCAACTTTTCACTTTTTAGGACTATCTGTGTACTTACTTAGACTTGTGGACGAAATCCGTAAGTTATACAGTACCACAGGAACCATTTATGTAATTTACTCTAAAAAAATAAGAATTAAAAAAATTAGTTAAATATTAAGAGACTAAAGTAAAAGGGTATGATTGTCATTTTGAAAATTCTAACGACAGACTAACGAGGTAGGGACCAAGAGCGTAAGCAAACAATAAAAGCATGAACCACTGATGTAATAAATGAAGGTCAACGACAATTTTCGTAAACTGAAATAAACCACATGGATCATTTATGTAATTTAATCAAAATAGAAACATCTCTCCTTCGCACACTAACGTTTGAGAAAAAGTAAGCAAACACGTCGACAATCTTTTGAATTGATTTGATTTATTCTATGCCATTTGAATTTTTCTTTAAAGTCTACACTAATTTTAAGTCTCTATCATTCAATCAATTCTTTTGTTTGTGTCCTATAAATTGACACAACTCAATCGTTCTCAAACACACAATACTCCTTGATGAATCTTATGTTCTATTCTCTTTAAAGTATTCATAAGTTTCAAGCAATGCTGTCTTAGAGAGAAGTGTGGAATGGTCGACTGCATAGGACCTCCAAATTCATAGGGTCTCGTGATTGTAAAAAAGAGTCAAAATTCAGGACTAGAAATTTCTAAGAAAATATTTGGTTATATAATTACAACTTATTCGAAAAGCAAAATTTATAAATCTACTTGAAATATCTTTCATATTTTGTCTCAAAAAAATATATCACGTGATATATAAAAAAATTATTTCAGACGTTTTAAATGATTTAATTTATTATTTATTATTAATTGTTTTTTAACTAATTATATATCATTAAAAATATTATAAAACACAACATCCACACATAATATTTTCACTATCTATCTTATTCTTGTACATTTTTTACTTCGGATTAGGAGTGACAATTTCGGCTCATTCAAGTAGACGGATTGATAACAAAAAATCATAAATTTTACATAATTTTGAATTTTTTTTCAATGAAACAATTTCTTTAATACAACATTTAACAAAAAGTTTATTTTAAATAAAATTTATGTTATATCTTAGTTTTTTACTACGAGTCAATTTAACCGTCCGATCAATTTGGCCCGTTAGGTCAAAATTGTCACCCCTACTTCGGATCGACAAGAATATATAAAACAAATTATTAACACAAACCTTGAGGGACTTGTTTCCAACGAGGATAAAACAAAGTAAATCATGGCTTTGTTCAAGATGCATTCAAGACTAAAGCAGGGTTTCTTTGATTATATCTAGGGCTACAAAACCACCAACAATGGCTTCTTTTTATGTTTGTTCTTTAAATTTAATTGAACAAACAAATGAACATGTAACCCAAATGAATGTATTGTCTCGATTATGTTAACTCATTAAGAAATTTAGTTTGTTAATGTTAGTTCGCTAAATAATGAGTTTGATAGATGATAGAAACCAACATCAATTATATGACTTTGTGAAAAACCGATAAGCTTTTTGGTATTTTTAGATATTGTATTAAACTGTATACTAGTTTATGAAACCACGTATGACACTGATGAATTTTCATAAATAATTGGTTAAATAAAATGTACGTAAACTTAAAAATTAAACATATAAATATAATTTCTTATCATAATACAATTATTTGTCATAAAGATTAGTTCTCTATCTTTTTAAATATACGTAAATAAAATTGCTTCTTTAACATTTTTATAATCTTTTATATATATATATATATATATATATATATATATATATATATATATATATATATATATATATATATATAGGGTTGGGATCATTGCAGAACCTAAATTTAGTGTAGAACTGTAGAACAATCTAAACCATTGGATTACAATATAACAGTAAGGATGAGAAGATAATTATGCAATTAACATTGAATTTATATTAGCCTACCAAGTTTGACTACACACTTTGACCATTTTTGACTATTTTAATATCGAATGTACATGCAGTGTTGCATATATGATATATTATATTACTTCGCCGTTGAAAATGCGATATAAACTGTAATTCGACATTGAATGATCTCGATATAATATATTGAATGGTCGTATGGGCAAAAAAACTTTTTACGAAAAATAAACTTGTAAAATTTTTTCGAAAAAAATATATATCATGACCGTTCTCGTTAAATCCACCAACTTTGACTACTATTTTTGACCATTATTTTGGCTTTGTTAATATTGAATGTACATGCATTGTTGCATATATGATATATAGTATTACTTCGACGTTGAATATACGATATCAAGTGTTCCTTCGGCATTGAATGATCGCGTCATGATATATTGCATCGTTATCTGGGCAAACAAAAATTTAACGAAAAATAAACACGTAAAAATTTTTGGATAAAAATATATCATGACTGGTCTCGTTTTAAAGAGTATAAAATTCTCGTTTTTATGGTATAATTTTTTTGATTTAAAAATTAATCATACTAAATGTTATTTTAATTTAAAGAAAAAAGATAATTATTTTGTTAATTTCAATCCTTTTGCTATTTTCCAATTAATCTAATCTATAGACGATATTGTATCTATATTCTACACTTAATTTAGGTTCTGCAATGATCCCATATATATATATATATATATATATATATATATATATATATATATATATATATATATATATATATATATATATATATATATATATATATATATATAATCATGTTCATTATCGTATCCATGAGATTCCAGCGTACCCAGTGTGCCCTGTTGTGAATGATCATTCACATATTTTTTTTTGCATAGACATGTATAAAACAAAATTATAAGACTTTTTATCAAAAGAAACATCATAAATCTTGTAAATGGTAAAAAAAGATTATGTGAATGGTGGGAATGATCATTCACTTGGATGACCATTCACATCAAATGTGGATGAACATTCACATAATTTTCAGAGACACAGAAAGTGTGAATGTATATGAAATTCATATATCATGTGTATAACGTTAATTTAAAGATGGTTATGATACAAAATTGAAACACTCATACTCAGAACCTAAACTACTACTCTGATACCAAATTGAAACACACATATAACATAAATAACAATTAATACATAATTATCAAGTTTTATACTAATGGTGTCCAAATATCATTAATCATGTTCATAATGTTATGACAATTTTAAAATTTTCTATTATATAAAAATAGCTTTCAATGAACACCATTATAAAGATTTGATAATCATATACCATTTGAATAATCATTCTATGTATATTTTGTAACTAAATCTAGCCATGAAAATAATATAGTCATCATAGGAAGTCAACTACCCATTACCCAAATAATCTTCATGATTATTGAAATAATGTGTTCCACTTCACGGGATTCGAACCCACAAACCATAAAATTTGGCTTAGTAACTTCTTTACATTACTAATTGTACCTGAAATGTGTGAGAAATGAGGGGTAAGCAAATATGATTTGGTTAGTGAGTTACTAGATCGATATTACGTGTATAACATAAAACATGCAACAACAATAAACATGGGTATAAAGAGGACATGGTGAAATATCTTAACAAAAGTGTGTGGGAATAGAACCCACTATCAAACAAATCACAAGGGAGACTCGAGAACCCGCGCGCTGCCAGCCTGAGGATACCAAGACTAGTAAACTCTAACCGGAACCCGAAGTCCGGCCACCTACACCATAAGCATATCCGGTGTAGAAATTTTATACACACAAACATGCGGTAACGCGTTTAAATATAAATAATAATCTGGACGTCCAGTGAGGCCAAATGAATGAGCATAACTCAACAATGAGATTAAACAAGTATAAGCATGATAAGTATCAAATGAGTCATCAAAGTTAGTAAAGATATCAATATGTACAAAATGGTAGTGTCAAGCAAGGCTTCATGGCCATATATCAAGATTATGCAATTAGTTTCCAGCCAGTGCAATGCATCATATGGTGCCCAAGATATATGCACAATGTTATGAATGAAAGGTAAGCATGTAAATATGTATGCAACACACACATCAATACTAGAAATCACAACATTACGCTAAATAGCCTTGAAGTATCGGTAATCGCCAATTAGTCAGTTGAGGCTTGATTTGTGGCACTTTGCGTCACTAACCAATAACCAACACTAATACTTGATTCCAACCTATAAAACATTCATCTTTCAGGTATTTATATATCAGATGATCTTGGTTGGAAATCATTTTGATGTGATTGAGTATTCTCGGATTATATTTTTGAGGTTTATCTAAACACATTATTCAAAATATTGTTTATATGGATTTTCAAGAGTGTGTGTCAATGTTATTTAAATTTATACATAATGATTATATAATGTATTAACATTATTTGATTTCAAGGCGTGATGTCTAACATAATGAAAGAATAAAGAAAACTAGTAATAACGAAGGGACTTGACTATCGTGCACTAGTTTCGTGTCATAACTCTCTCATACGAACTTGGATTTAGGTGATTCAAAAGGACAGACGAAGAGGACACATGTGGCTACAACTTTTATGTTTTGAGAAATGGCCCAACTCATAGTGACTAGACAAGTCAAGGGGGTGACTCGACGAGTTGACCCTTGAACTTCACTTTCTAGTTCTGTTTTAAATTCTGCTCGGAATCCTTTCCATCCCAAACTCCATTTCAGCCCTCCAAACACTAGAATACATATGTGTTATGCTTTGTTTGACTATATAACATATATAAACTTACCTTAACATATATACACAAGAATTCACCCTTTTTATCATTCAATTCCTTGAACTAATACAAATAGAAACCAACTTAGGCTTCATATATTCTTTTGTTGTTAATGTTTCTAAACTTTAGAATTCACACAAACAACTTGCTATTCACTATTTATAACTCCTTGAATCTCATATTTTGGATTCACCAAGAGTTCACCATATATGTTGCTAAACTAGAAGAAGGTGAACACATACAGACAACTCAAAACATAATTACAAGGTTACCTTGTTTTTACTCTATGGGATTGTGCAAGAATTCTTCAATCTCCTAGCTAAGTTGGTAGAATTCTCCGGCCCTAAAAGTCTTCCAAGGGTGCAGAAAATTTAGGGAGGAAGAAGAAATGAAGAAGGCAACACCAATTGGGGGTTTTAATTAGCCCCTATTTGGTCAAAAATGTTCCATAGCACCCCTTTCAGTCTCATCCTTTTAATATTAGCCACCAAGGTTACTATTCTTCATAATTTTAAGTTAACAACCACCTATAAGCTTAGACTACTTGTACACTAAGCTTTAGGGTCTTGTACATATTTGTATGGCTTGCCCATTTATAAGGTTCAAAGCATATAGTACACGTGAGTAAAGCTTGTGTTTAATAATTTCCATACTAATCATAATTAAACATTTAAATGCAATCCATTTGGTACTTTAACTAATTAAATTATTACCTTGATTGTGAGGACGTTAACTAAATCTTGAAATCTATTATTAGATAATTATCAAATCAATTGCTTCTTGTATATTAATATTAATAAATCATTTAGTTTATCCATTAAACATATAATTAGTATTTTGATTATTACATTAAATTTGAGGGTGTTACAACTCTTCTCCCTTTAAAAGGATTCCGTCCACGGAATCAATCCAGGAATTTCAAAAATCTTTTAATAAGCATTTAGCATGTCTGTTATACTATTTCTGTATCATCTTTTTATTCATATACCCCCATGAATATTACTAAATTTTGACATTAGATACTAAGCAATGCAATTTCATATTTCATCATATTCCATAAATTAGCATATGTAGTTCCCATCCTGTTCATATTTGTTATCTGTGATTATTAGTAGACCAAGTCTAGCTAGTACCGTTGGATCATCCGACACAGACATATAAATTGCTATATAGGTATCGGGGTAAATAACTCATTGATAGCACCTTAGTGACATAGTCACTTTGAAGTCTCACTTCTAATATACTTACTTCTTATGCATGTAATTCAAATCCATAATGATATTCAGTTCATTTCGCAATTAATGTTCATGTTAAAGATATATTTACGCGTTAACCATGACATTCCTTCATTTGGGAAACAATCATGTATGGTAATCCCGTTCTTGAATTGAATTTTAGTGACTTTCATGATAAGTCACACTTTATATGTTTCTTTCTATCCTCACAACCCATCAATATATCTTTGAGTCTGTATCAGTAGGTTCCCATTCTTATTGAACCTTTTATGACAACAAGATGGCTACTCGGTCAGATATATAATACTTGTTGGTTTACATAGATCCACTTGTAATTAATGACAAAATCATTATTTAATTAGTACTTGATTATCAGCTCAAAATACTTTGAATTTACAACGCGTGATAAATGTTTTCATACTTTAGTATGCTTAATGTTTAAGTACTCATAATGTCCAACCTGGTTATTTCATTTGTCTCCTTTATATATATAACTATATTCATTTGTTGAACATTCAGATACGGTTGAGCATTCAATTATTTGTTGGGTATTCAGATCCAAATTCGTTATTATATCTAAATCATATTTGGAATTTCATTTACAACATATCTACTTACTAGATATAAGAACTCGTGTTCTTAAAATCTCTTAAACTATATTCATTTCAGCTTTTACTAGTTGTGTGTGTGTGTGTGTGTGTGTAAATTGGGGTTCAATTGAAAACTTTTATGCACCAAGGAACCTTAGGGAATTTTTGTGCATCGAATAATCTACCAAAGGTGCACAAAGGGCATTTAAGGAATACAAATTATATTGATATTAAATATATGAAACTAAAAAATATGAAAACTAAATTAATAATAACTACATTTCCATAAATTATTCCTATTTTCCCTCTCTTTTCCCCTCTTTCTCTCAACCATTCACACACACACACACACACACACACACTCTCTCTCTCTCTCTCTCTGTCTCTCTCTCTCTCTCTCTCTCTCTCTCTCTACCCCTATCCCTCTAGGTTTCAAGACCACCACCGCCCACGGCGGTGCACACCATCACCATCACGATTTCATCTCCCTTTCTCTTTCTCTCGCCTCTCGGTCTCTCCCTCTCAGCCGCTAGATGGACCACCGCCGCTCACGGTGGAGCACACCACCACCACGGTTCCATCTCTCATTCTCTATCTCACCTCTCCGCCTCTCCCTCTCGGCCACTAGAAGGACCATCGCCGCCCACGACGGTGCACACCACCACCGCCATGGTTCCATCTCTCTTTCTCTCTCGACCCTAGAACACCGCCATGTTTGTGCACCGTAACCTCCAAGTTTCCCTCTCTCGATCGCCACATCACCTCCAACAAACACCTCACTTTTGAATGAAAGATGAAGGGTTGAATGATGAACACGATAAAGAGATACATTTTTGAAGGTATGAATGTTTTTGATGGAAAGATGTCGATTCATGTTTGAATAAACAATGCATTGTGATACACATTGAAGGTTTAGTGTTTGAAGGTTTTTGGATGAACACGTTGTTGTTGCATCATGTTAGTTGAAGGTTTTTGAATGTTATTGCATCACATTATATTAAAGCTGTTGGATGAACACGCTGATGCATCACGAATGATGAATATGAAGATGATGAGCACAAAGAATGAACAACAACGATGCATCAGAATCTTCATCATTTAATTCGAATTTGTATTATTTTTGTTAATTTTGGAAGTGTAATAATTAAACTATTTAGCATTTGTAATTTAAACAATTGTTGTAAAATTTGATTAATATAAAATTAAATTTAATCAATATAAATATTTTTTTCCTAAACTACCCTTTGCTAAATTCATATGATATTATTACATCACGGGATGCATCAAGTCTGATTCATAATGAGATCGACTTGATCCAACAGCTATGAGATGGTTCCTAGGTACCTAGATGCATAAATGTTCTCAATTGAACCAATCTCTCTCTCTCTCTCTCTCTATATATATATATATATATATATATATATATATATATATATATATATATATATATATATATATATATATATAAGGTGAGGATAAAATGAGGACCGTGCTTAAAATGAGGACGGTAAGAACCAATGAAATTGCTGGAATTTGTGAACCAACCAATAGGATTCAAGGTGGCAATTTTGTAATTAAATAGACTTTTATCCTTATTTTAAATCATCTAAAGGGTATTCTCGTCATTTGTGCACCATTTTATTTTTGGTAAATATATAATATTAATTACTATCTACACAAAAGATTTTCTAATTCACGTCTTCTTGGGGGGTTTTGGCACTGGCGATTATAGGGGATTTGGTCACCGGCGATTCACGGCTAGGGCGGTTTTAGGGGTTTTGGCACCAGCGATTATTGGGGATTGTGTCACCGACAGTTCACGGCTAGGGGGATCACGGCGATTCAAGACTGGTGGTGTTCAGGGTTTTGTCACCGGCGCTAGTTGGGGATTGTGGCACCGGCGGTTCACGGCTAGGGGAGATTCACCGGCGTTTGCTACGATAATGAGGGTTTCGGCAGCCGTGGTTCACGGACAGGTTATAGGCGTTTCTATAGTGGTGGTGATCAGGACCAGTCACGACTTCGATTTTGAGGGTTTTGGTAGCGGTGGTTCACGGTTAGGGTATCAGATTTTCTAGAGTGGTGGTGTTCACGACGATTGACAGTGTTCACGTAAGTTCTTTTGGTTGTTTTGTTCTTTTGGTTCTTTTGGTTGTTTTGTTCTTTTGGTTCTTTTGTTCACGTAGGATCTTTTGGTTCTTTTGTTCACGTAGGTTCACAAATTCCATCAGCCTTGAAAAGCAGTGAGGTTCACCGGGGAGTTATTTTTGACAATATCTAAGGTGGTTCACGGTGGTTTATTGTTTAAGGATGTTGAACTCAGGTAAATTTTATTTGTTGTTTTACATATAATAATTTCGAAAATGGCATACGATTTGGTTCACGGAAAATTTATTTTGTTGTTTTACACATAATCAGTTGGTTGTTTTGCAATGAGATGATTTCATTTGGGTGTGAAACTGCCTTTGGATTCGCATAGCATAGTATAGTATTGGTTCACTTAACAATTTGTTGTGAAACTTGAAATCATTGATATCGTGGTTTACGTATATTCATAGGATTCACACCGCCATTATTGAACATGATAACTGTGTTAAATCCAATGTTGTTTATTGGATGATAAATTGTTGTTTTTTGGGTGATTATTGCTATCTTGTGGTGCGTGGTTCATAAAACCGTGAACCAAATGAATCCGTGATTTGATTGACGATAGTTGATGGTTATTTACTTTATATACGTTGTGAACTGTTAAAATGTTGCAGGTGATGATGATTTTGTGAACCCTCCAAATGTTGGACATGTGAGATTAAACAATGAAAAAAAAAAGATATTGACAAAAAAGAAAACCAATGAATCCATGATGCGGAGAATAAGAACCCGGATGTGTTTGAACTCATTGGTGAAGGTTGTTAGACATTGAGTAACGAGCAAAAGGAGGATGTTATTAATATGGGGTTCGGTGAGGTTCTTAACATGACACTAACGGAAATACCTTCAATGTTAGGGTATTGGGTAGTTGACAACTATGATCCTACATCAAAAGTTCTGAAGATTGGTGGTTCGAAATTGAGCGTGTCACCCAGGACGGTGCAAGAAGTACTTGGCATTCCATTTGGAGGTACAACGATAAAAACTGCAGAATGTACAAATGAGGATGATCCAGTTACAATGAAATGGAGAGCTCAGATTGGTAACAAGCCAAGATTACATTTAACGGATGTAGTTACGAAAATACAAGGAAACAAGTCACCGAGTACCATGTTCAAACTCAACTTCATAGTATTGTATGTAACAACAACCATTGAAGGGATGTCAAATGGGACTCTAAACCAAAAGATACTGCCTTGCTTGCAAAACGTGGATGAAGTGATAAATATGGATTGGTGCGGTTACGTGTGTGAGAGCTTAAATAGAAGCAAGAAGGTCTGGAAGAGATTTACAGATACGTCATACTATATCGGTCCATTGCTTTATTTGACGCTAAGTTGCATAATGAATCACACTAGTTGACTTAAAGTATCTACTATATTCATTTTATGAAATAATACAATATAATATACTTATTGACGTGTAGGTTTTGTATGTGAGTGCAACGAGGATGGCGACATGACGGTAAAAAGAATGGAACCAGCCATAAGAGCATGGGATCTCAATCTGTTAAAAACTAGAGAGAAAAAGGAGATTGAATCCGGTGGGTTCGGTATAGCTGTCGTTGTTGATTGTCAACCTGTGGGAGTATCAAATGAAGAAGAGGCAACATTATCAGATTGTGAACCACTAGCCGCAAGGATGAATCGCATAAAGGAAGATAGGAGACGAAACAAGATACTGAAAGGGAAAGAGACTGTGGACGACACTGTGATAAGTATGTTTAATTTTGAACAATAACAGTACAATTTTGAATTACACTATATAACAACTTAAGTTAATGTAGGCATGGTTAGAAAGTGCAATGATGGAGATTTTAGGGAAGATTATGTACACGACGATATGGGATGTGATAGATGTGATGCTGTGAATGCTGAAGAGGAAATGACAGAGGAGGTATGATGTTGAATATCATGATAATTATACGTTTAACATGGAAAATGATGGTTCACTTATGTTTTGATACACAAAATCTATTGGGTTGACATGCATGGTTCACATTGTTGTGAAACGTGTATTCGTATAGATAAATTGAAATCTATGTTATTTAGTTAGATAAATTTGATATTACTTGGTCATTAATGGTTGAATCAGCATGTATTTATTGTTCCACATTTATGTTTGTTGTCTTTTACGCGTGACATACAATGGTTCACGTTGAATTCTCAAGGTTCACATTTATGTCAGTATGATGTTAAATATCATGATAATTATACGTTTAACATGGAAAATGATGGTTCACTTATGTTTTGATACACAAAATCTATTTGGCTGACATGCATGGTTCACATTGTTGTGAAATGTGTATTCGTATAGATAAATTGAAATCTATGTTATTTAGTTAGATAAATTTGATATTACTTGGTCATTAATGGTTGAATCAACATGTATTTATTGTTCCACATTTATGTTTGTTGTCTTTTACGCGTGACATACAATGGTTCACGTTGAATTCTGAAGGTTCACATTTATGTCGGTATGATGTTAAATATCATGATAATTATACGTTTAACATGGAAAATGATGGTTCACTTATGTTTTGATACACAAAATCTATTGGGCTGACATGCATGGTTCACATTGTTGTGAAATGTGTATTCGTATAGATAAATTGAAATCTATGTTATTTAGTTAGATAAATTTGATATTACTTGGTCATTAATGGTTCAATCAGCATGTATTTATTGTTCCACATTTATGTTTGTTGTCTTTTATGCGTGACATACAATGGTTCACGTTGAATTCTGAAGGTTCACATTTATGTCGGTATGATGTAAAATATCATGATATATATACATCTAACATGGAATATGATGGTTTCACTTATGGTTTTGACAGACAAAACCTATTAGGCTGACATGCATGGTTCACAATGTTGTGAAATATTTATTCGTATAGATAAATTGAAATCTATGTTATTTAGTTAGATAAATTTGATATTACTTGGTCATTGTTGGTTCAATCAGCATGTATTTATTGTTTCACATTTATGTTAGTTGTCTTTTACGCGTGGTATACAATGGTTCACGTGGTATGTATTGGTTCACATTTATGTAATTGTTCGTTCAATTAACATCTATTTCAGGAATATGTAACCGTTATACAAAGTAAATGTCAGCCGGTGAATGACACAGTAAAGGAAATAGACAATTTGGTTGGTGCTGGACTGATGAGGTGGCCAGATAATGTTGCAATACGCGCGGTTAAAGAAAAGCGAGATAGAGCAAAAGGGCGGGGAAAGGACACTGTAACTGTACCAAATGAGGGTGACAAGGAAGCATTGATTGATACGGAACAAACGTTGACGCAATGCCTGTCGAATCCTGCCGTACTTGAGGAGATTGACAGATATGTTGATGAGTGTAACCGAAAAAAAAAAAGGAAGGCTGGATATAGTGCATCGGCTGATGTGAACACACCGGATGCCCGTGTTTTTTGTGAAAATATAAATGATATTCACAATGAAACTTTTGTGGATAGACTGAATGCTGTCGACGATGCAGATAATGCTGATCAGGGTGATCAGGGTGACAGAGTAGGAGACGAGGCCAAGGAAGATTATGTCTATATACGACCAATCAGATAAAAAAGAAGGCAAATATTTTCAGACACTCTAAAATCACCGTACGTGAAGAGGATGGTCGCTGTTGATGGGAAGTTCACGATGATAGAAAAAAGATTGACAGATTATTTATTCTCGATGAGTGGTGATGATCAGTAAGTTTTTTAAAGCATTATAATCAATTGTGATTCATGCTTATAATTTATGACACATGTATTTAACTTATTGTATCTGATTCACAGAGAGTTTGTGTTTAAGAAGGAACATTGGTTTATGTGTAAAAAAGGAGTTATCGAGAGCTTTGTTCCAAAGGCAGTTGTTCATCCAATGGCAATTAGCAGTTGGTGCGTGATGCTAAATGAGTCGGAGAAGATGCGTAGCGGTACATCGCCTAGTAGGATGTTCATGACGACAAGATTGACGGTATTCATAATCGTTTGTTTATATGTATATACTTTTTATCATGGATTGTTAAAATATTAACATAAGCTGTGAACAATAGGCACAAACAACGTTGGCTGATAATAATGTGATTAGACCAATCAATGTGGATCGTTTTATTCATTATATGACAAATGATTTGGCGCATCAAGGAAGAGAAATTACATTGGTGGATACAGTACTGGTTAGTTTATTTATGTTGAAAAAGTTTAGAAAGTGAATGCTTTTTACTTATATTCTCATATAACTGAAACAAGTATATTGTATACAGGTCTTCTTTCCAATGATTAGGTTGGAGCATATGTATGTCATATGCTTCGATTTAAAGGTAGGAAAGATGATGATCATTGACCATACTATTGACGACATGTCAATTGATGACAAGTATAAGGATGATATTAAGCATCTGGTAAGTTGATAAAATTTGTCCACATTTGTGAATTTTTTCAAGTTGGTTGCATCATTTAAACATTCACACATTTTGAGTTGTATATTTTAGGTTGTACTTTTGACGATGTATCTTGAGCTGATGAACCATCCGAGAGCACAAAAAATAAAGATTGCAACACCATCGAGGTTAAAAATGAAATGGCGAGAAAATGGGTTTGAAGTTGATGTAGGCGTGATAGTGATGCGCCATATGGCGACTTATATGGGTACAAGCACGAAGGAATGGACATCGGTTTTCAAGAATGACAAGATTGATAGCAGGCAATTGAGTGAGCTACGCAAAAAGTACGTAAGTAAGATTTTGCTGTCCGAAGCAAATACTGTGAAAGATGAAGTAATCAAGAAAATGATAGATTACGAAAAGTACCAGAAGAGGAGAGGAAGAAAATGAAAGAAGCTAGATACTCAAGGTTCAATGCACGGATCATTCATCATCTTTAGACTTTATTTTCTCGTTATCATTTATGTTCGAAGTAAACTAGTTTTTGGTTGGTGTTAGGTTGAAGTTTTTTTATGTTTGAAGTAAACTAGTTTTTGGATTGGTGTTAGATTGAAGTTAATTTTAAATTGATATAACATGTGGTTGGCTACGTATATTTTGAAGTTATATGATTTATAGATGTGAATCTTGTTAGTTTGTGAACGTATTTGGATTATGTCAAAGGAATGACACGTATGGTGCTTTCTAGTGTGATTCTTTTTGTTATAATGGCACCTAAATGTCAATAAAGGTTGTGAATCATGTGTGTTACATGAATTGATCATTATAATTTTTTTAACAAATGAAAAAAGGACGTAAGTGATGTGTAACATAACGTTGATGTTCTGAATCGGGTTGACGTACATTTAAAAGATGAAGTTGTAACTACGTTTTGAAATTTATTTGTGAATCACAGATAGTATGAGTTCAATAGAAATGAATTTGAAAAAGTAGTGAATAATCCAATGTAACATACTTGAATCACAACCAATCAAATTTAAAAAAGAAATTCATGAATGACCAATTGAGCGTGTGAGGCTCGAATAACGCTATTAATTGAGCGTGTGAGGCTAGAAAAACTAATAATAAGTCGTGAACCACTTGAAATCCTCTTTAGATGTCATATTTCATCATTCGCCTGCAGAGTCATCACTTGGAGAGGAATCACTTGCTGATAAATCGACGTCCATCTTGGTGGGACAATTTCGAGAATCATGATCGGCCATTTCATTGCATGTCCTACATTTCCTCTTCTTCCGAGAAGCATCCTTTATTGCTTTTTCACGATTGCTTTTTATCCTTTTAGTAGAGCCACAACCTTTATTACGGATGCCAGTAGGTGGTTTTATTGTAATTTGTTTCGGTTTTGCAGAACCAACAAATGAACCAATTACATCGTTCTTACTGCGTTCAGACCCAGTCGGATGAGATAGTTTTATTTTGTTCATCAACTCTTTTTGGGTATCACGATATATGGTAAGATTTTCAAGATCACCCACTAAATGATTAAGACAAAAATCAACGTATTTGTTAACCTCACGCATTATCACACGTGTATCGTCCTTTACTTCAGTATCATCGATTTGGTTGATATCAGGGCGGATAAATGGGGCTGCATCCTTTGTCCAACGGATCTTGATATATCGTGTAGGAATATTTGTAGCCTTGCGTAACTTTAAAACATAAAAAATGTGGCGACATAAGTATCCAAATCGCTCAAATAGCTTGCAAGTACACGTTACAATGTTGGCAGCATTGTTATTCAATACCTGTTTAAAAGTAATATATTATAAATAAACAAATCATGTAGATAAAAAACAATATAAATATGAAGAATATTCTTGGATTTAAATTGTTACCTCGTACTCAAAATCATGACTTGTATCAACTATTATAAATTTTTGTGCACCTTCGATATCAGTGACACTCTTGGACATGCAATGTTCTACAGAATTCACAATCTCCTTTTGGATTTTTAAAAACATTGCATGTGTGTATACCTTAGAAGCTTGCTTTTCCAATGGGGATTGAGTTTTAAGTAGTAGGTTAGTGTGCCTGCAAGTATGGTCATTTTCCTTGCGTATAGATCTCTGCCACTCTAGTGCTGTTTCAAAATGTGTAATGAACTCAACTAATGACAATTTAGCACGCATCAACTGTTTATAAAAGTGATTCTCACTCTCGGATCTTGAAGTGGTCTTCATTAATCCGAACATATGAACATCACGATAGTATGCGGGGATCCATCGGTCCCTATTATTATATATACGAGTTAACCAATCATTTTCATGAAGATTGAAGGTGTTGATGATATCGTTCCATTCCTTCTCAAATTCTTCAACATCAATGTTCTCATTCCACACGATTGAGTGTATGCGTTTCTTGAAGTCTGTATTCTTACATATATTCAAATCAACCTATTGAAAGAAATTCAAAAGTTGATGGTTAACTAATAACTTAAGAAATATATGTGTAGATATAAAAAATACCTGTTTGGTCAGTTTATCCATAATGTGCCACATGCACAGACGGTGCTTGGAGTTTGGAAAAACAACTGCAATAGCTTTCCACATAGAAGGATCTTCATCGGTGAGAAAAACAAGTGGTTCACGACAAAATGCATTCTTGAATGCCGTGAGTAGCCAAGTATATGACTCAAAGGTTTCATCGGACAATAAACTCGCACCAAATGTCATTGACCTTTTATGGTTATCAATACCCGTAAAAGGAACAAACACCATACTATACCTATGTGAATTATGACATTGTTCAAATAACATACGAAAAATGTATTAACATGTAGATTAAAAATAGATATTGAAATAAACATTAAACAACAGGTATTAACGTATATTGGAATGTTAAAATTACCTATTCGTATGGAACGTAGCATCAAACGAAATAACATCGCCAAAAGAAATGTAACTACATTTTGCATATTCGTCGGCCCAAAACATCGATTTTAGCTCTCCTTCATTCGAAAAAGAATAATCAAAAGAAAAGTCTTGTGAATACTTTTTTTTATTCAACAATCTGTGAACAACCATCTCCGCATCATTATCACCGATAAAGAGGTTGATATCTCTCTTAAAGTTTTTAACGTCCGTTATGGTAGCACCAACCTTCTCAGCTCCTCCTACGAACTCAGACATCATTCTGAATGTTTTATTCGCTCCAATGTTACATGTAGATGCGTCGTAAATAAGAAGTTGCTGAGTGTAATTTAGCTTCCTAGAAGACTTTAATAGATGCGCATCATGTTCGCTAACCAATATATGGTTGTGCTTGTCTTCAAAATGATACAAGACATACTTGTTTTCGGATTCCTTCCTTATGCGAACACTGGCAGCACATTTGGTACGACATGATGGTCTATTACGATGTTGAACAATTGATTCTTCGTTGTTATCAGTGCCTGATTTCTTAGATAGCTCACCCTCCCAGCTGCATACATAGTATCTAATGGTAGTTTCGCCATTTCCAGCTTTCTTTGTCGTTGACTTGCGCACCTCAAAACCTCCTTGTCTAGCATATTGTGTGTATGATTCGTAAGCATCTTCCCAGGAAGTGTATATGGTGTTGAGGACGGGTATTTTATCAACATCAGGTATCCAATATGTTTTGCCACCGGGAGATTTGTATTCGGTACCCGTGGTGACAATGCCTTCTTCATGCCAAACACCTACATTGAACCATTCAAATCATGTGAACTGTGGCACCCTTGCCACAACAACCACCATTTACAATACACCCAGGATTAATCACCATCATACAATAACATAATGATCTGATAACCTAAATTAAGTGCGGAAGCATTTAAAAACATAAATAAAGTAGTGCAACAAGTGTTAAACACCCTACGGTGCTATAAGGTACCAAGTCTAAGTCTACACACCCATACATTTATTACAATCATCCAGAATATAATACAACATTATCCAATCACGATTACCGATTAAATAGTGCCGAGTCTCCCAAATCTTCCCCAAACGACCTAACTAGAAGGTCCAGCAGTAGATTTTCCTTTGCCTGTAAAAAAATACAACAACTAAAACGTAAGCGAATGCTTAGTGAATACATAGATTACGCATTTTATAAGTCTTTATGAAGCCCAAGAGTATCCCGACGACAAACGTCGTATACTCTCTTCGTACACCAAGTACGGACCAGAGCCGCAGCCCCTTCGAGCTCACAGCTCGGCATTTAGACATACCATCTGAGACAAACGTACGATCGGGGATGACATACTGCCTACCGGGCCTAGGAGGGATCAGCTCCAGGTCATATAGCACAGTAACATCAGAGTAATCGATGAGACCCACCGGTCCATCACTAGATGCACAACAACCGAAAGGACATGCAACAAGTAAGAATGTGCATCTAAATCTACGCAAGTTAGTAGAATTCCAAACAATCAATGAAACAACAGGTCTCAGCAGGCAAAGCTTACATAAAACAAATATAAACATGTGAAATCTACTGTACTCACAGTGGGTGCGTAATTATCTTTTAACCTATATTATTTCTCTTCGGGCTTTCAACCGGATCCACCAAGTACCCCACTGTGGGTTAAACAACACCACAAGGGACCTGTTAATTACAACAATACCTCGTATCATTAACCGTTTAAATCCATAAAATCAAGTTTCGTAAGTTTGGCGATATTTTCCCCCATTTCGGGTACATGTCTAAATTCGAACTATAACTAAAGTTTGAACCCATTTCATGATCATACATTGTCCTTTGAATAACTCTTGCCATTTTATGTGTTGTTTATAAGTTCCATTCAAAATATACAAGTTTAGAGAGTATATTTCTCAATTTTAGGCATTAAACTCGAATTTAATGGGCTTATCTTCGAATCTAATCACTAGACTCGAACCATAGGGCATAGATTCGAACCCTATGGCATAGATTCGAAACCCACTTCGAATCTAGGCATAGATTCGAACTCCCAAAGCACAAATTCCACTTCCATTCGAGTTTAGGGAATAGATTCGAACCCCATGCATTAAATTTGAAACCATGCTCAAGTCTAAGTGATAGATTCGAACTTAACCCTTCGAATCTAGGGTAGATTCGAAACCCCATTCGAGTCTAGTGATACACACTCGAAAACACACTCGAATCTAGTACAAAAATCGAGTTTGTTCTTGCATTTCGACTCTGTTCTTGACATATTCGAGTCTGTTCATCATTTCAGCTTAAATCCTTCATTTCTAAGTCAAAAATCATGCATATATCATGTATGATACCTAGATTCGATTCTACTATGCATATACTATCACATTCCAGCAATGTTTCGAGTAAAACAGGCTCCAATTTGCATAAAATGATAGATTCGAAATTTCTAGTTCTTCAAAAAAGAAACAACAAACTTAAAAGATTCGATTCTTACCTCAATTCGTATGAAATCAGAAATCCGTTTGTAGATTGTTGTTGTACTCCTCGATACCTTTCCGTTGACGTATAATTCTCGAAAATCTGACGGTCGGTTTGTGATATATCTTAGAGAGATGTAGAGAGAAAATTTCTAGAGAGATGAAGTAGTGAGAGAGTGTAAACTAGAAAAATGAAGCCTATTGCCCTTTATATACTACTTTCGTCATTTTGCACATTTCATCACTCGACTTAACCGGTTCCATAAAATACTGATTTAATCTTAGATTTATCATAAATAACTTTTAAATTCATAATACTCCACAAAATTGATTCTGAGTTCAATTTTTCTTAAAAATAGCAACAAACTTGCTAAATATCCAAATACATAATAATCGCCCAAATTCAACTTAAATATATATAAGTTTTCCACTTAATTAACCAAAATACATCAAATTAAATCCGTGGATGTTACAGCATGGGCTCCACCACGCTCAACTTCGTCCTCGAAGTTACTCGGACTCAAACAGTTTCGGATACTTTCTTAACATTTCTGACTTAGTTCCCCATGTATGATTTGCTCCTTTATGATGCTTCCAACGTACAAGCACCATTTCTATCTCCTTGCTTCTCAATTTCTTCATCTTAGTATCTAACACACACTCCGGCTCTTCAACATACCGGAGCCTTTCATCAACTTGCAGTTCAGTATGGTCGGCCCAATCCTCGTTACTAGAAGTAAATGACTTTCGAAGATTTCCAACGTGAAACACCGGATGTATGCCCGACATCTCTTCAGGCAATTCCAAACGGTATGACTGATTCCCCACTTTTTCGGTTATCTTAAATGGTCCGACGAATCTCGGAGCCAACTTTCCCCTTTTTACAAAACGAGTAACACCCCTCATGGGTGATACTTTCAAATAAACCCAGTCATTTACTTCAAATTTGATCGGTTTGTGCCTTTTGTCATAATAACTCTTCTGTCGGTCCTGAGCCGCTTTCATGCTCTGCCTAATCAACTGTATCTTCTCGTTTGTTTCTTGAAGCAAGGCCGGCCCAGCGATTGGTGTTTCACCCGTTTCTCTCCAACATGTAGGAGTCCTACATTTCCTTCCATACAAAGCCTCGAACGGCGCTTTCTTGATTGTCGCATGATAGCTATTATTGTACGAAAACTCTATCAGTGGCAAATGATCATCCCAGTTGCCACCGAGATCTAACACACAAGCTCTCATCATATCTTCCAAAGTAAGGATCGTTCGTTCACTTTGGCCATCGGTTTGCGGACGATAGGCCGTACTCATTGCGATTCTCGTTCCTAACCCTTCTTGCAGTGCCGACCAAAAATTCGAAGTAAATCGGCTATCCCGATCCGATACAATAGACTTAGGCACTCCATGCCTAGAAACAATCTCATTCATGTAAATTTGAGCTAATTTCTCCAACGAATAACTTTCACGAATCGGTATGAAGTGAGCCGACTTTGTTAACCGATCCACGATTACCCAAACTGCATCATGCTGTCGCTTAGTCTTTGGCAGCTTTGTAACAAAATCCATTGTAATGTGCTCCCACTTCCATTCCGGAATAGGAAGCGGCTGCATACTGCCATACGGTTGTTGATGCTCGGCCTTTACCAACCGGCAAGTCCTACATCGTTCAACATACTGCCCTATGTCCTTTTTCAATCCCGGCCACCAGAAATCTGCCTTTAAGTCGTTGTACATCTTTGTGCTCCCGGGATGTACAGAAAATTTAGATTGATGCGCTTCTTCAATGATAACGTTTCTTATACCACCATACTTCGGCACCCAAATCCTTCCGTATACACCTTTTAATCCAGACTCGCTAGTTTCCATATTCTTAATCTGTACTCTAATATCCTCAGCACCGACATTTTCTTCTTTCAAAGCTTCTAGTTGGGCAGCTTTGACATCGTTAATGATCGTGGAACTTAGTATAGTGGACGTCATCATATAACAGAAATCCTTAGCATAAGCTTTCCGGCTCAAGGCATCGGCTACTACATTAGCCTTCCCGGGATGATAAAGTATCTCACAATCGTAGTCTTTAATAAGCTCCATAGATCTACGTTGTCTCATATTAAGTTCCTTCTGGCTAAAAATGTACTTTAAGCTCTTATGGTCCGTGTAAAGTTGACACTTAGTACCGTACAGGTAATGCCTCCATAACTTCAATGCAAACGTTACCGCGGTCAACTCCAGATCATGAGTAGAATAATTCTTCTCATGCTGCTTCAACTGTCTTGAAGCATAAGCAATTACTTTCCCGCGCTGCATCAGTACAGCGCCTAATCCTAACCTTGATGCATCAGTATAAACCACAAAATCGTCATTGCCTTCCGGTAAGGCAAGTATCGGAGCTTCGCTTAACGCTTTCTTCAGGACCTCAAATGCCTCCTGCTGCACAGTTTCCCACACAAACGGTGCATTCTTCTTTGTTAATGCAGTCAAAGGAACTGCAATCTTAGAAAAATCCTTTATAAACCTCCGATAATATCCTGCCAACCCCAGGAAACTTCTAATTTCGGTAGCCGTTTGAGGTGGCTCCCAATTCTTTATCGCTTCAACTTTAGCCGGATCTACCGAAATCCCAGCCCCCGAAATCACATGTCCTAGAAACTGTATCTGTTGTAGCCAAAACTCGCACTTCGAAAATTTGGCGTACAACTTTTCTTTCCTCAACAACTCTAGCAGCTCCCTGAGATGCTCAGCATGCTCAGCCTCAGACCTAGAGTATACTAGAATATCATCGATAAACACTATCACCGACTTATCCAACATCGGTCTACAAACCCTATTCATCAAGTCCATAAAGACAGCTGGGGCGTTAGTTAATCCAAAAGGCATTACCAGAAACTCGTAATGTCCATACCGAGTCCTGAATGCTGTCTTTGGCACATCTTCCTCTCGAACCTTCAATTGATGATATCCCGATCTCAGATCAATCTTAGAAAATACACTAGCGCCATGTAACTGATCAAACAAGTCGTCTATCCTCGGCAGAGGATACTTGTTCTTAATCGTCAATTTATTCAGCTCCCGGTAATCTATGCACATCCTCATCGTGCCATCTTTCTTCTTTACAAACAGCACCGGGGCTCCCCACGGCGATGAACTCGGCCGAATGAAGCCCTTATCCAACAATTCTTGCAGCTGTGTCATCATTTCCTTCATCTCGGTTGGGGCAAGACGATAAGGAGAACGAGCTACCGGTGCAGCTCCAGGGATCAAGTCAATCCTAAATTCTACTTGTCTTTCAGGCGGCACGCCAGACAAGTCTTCCGGAAACACATCCGGGAATTGTGAAACAACCGGCACATCGGCCAAAGTTCTCTTCTCTGCCTTAGCATCAATCGCATATGCTAAGTATGCATCACATCCCTTTGCAACAAGCTTTCGAGCTTTTGCAATAGTCAGCAAACACAGATCTCCGCTTCTCCTATCCCCATATATACATATCTCACGCCCCTCCGGGGTAGTTATCTTTATCATTCGGCTCTTACACACTATATGGGCTTCATTCTCGATCAACCAGTCCATTCCGAATATCACATCAAACTCGCTGAACTCTATCGGAATCAGATCTAAATTGAAGACTACATCTTCAATTACTAACGTGCAATTTAGGTATACATGATCTACCTTAACTAAAGTATTGCTAGCAGTTTCAATATCAAGTATAGCAGACAACTTAGACAGTGGCATAGCAAGTCTTTGTGCAAACACAGTAGAAACAAACGACCTATTGGCACCCGAATCAAATAAAACTCGTGCAGGCATAGAATTAACTATGAACGTACCCGTGACGACCTCCGGATTTTCCCTTGCCTCCTCTGCAGTTATCTGAAAAGCACGAGCAGGTGCCCTCTGTGACTGACCCCGGCGGTTAACTGAACCACCACTCGAACCTCCAGACGATCGTGTTGATGATGGGATAGCAGCCGTTGGAGCATTCTTCCTACAATTCCTGCTATAGTGACCCCACACTCCACACTTATAACAAGCATCACCCTTCCTTGGACAGTCACTCTGAAAATGGCCCAGCTCCCCACAGCAAAAGCAAGCACGTCCGTTAGGGCACTTACCAAAGTGCTCCAGATGACATTTATTGCAATACTGCGGCTCAGTGTTGATGGAGTATGCACGCGCACGACCGCGATCAGATGAACCAGATTGTCGGCGATACGACTGTTGAGGTGAGTATTGTGAAGACCGGGAAGAACCAGAATATCCTCCCTCCCTTTGGCGCTTCGGCGGTGACGGCTGTGTTGGATTGGTGGAAGCAGCAGCAGACCCAACAGAGTAGCCTGACATAATCAGAATCTGCTCTACATTTCTGGCAGCCTCAAGTAAGCCAGCAAATGTAGGGTAACGAACGTTGCTCATAACCCTCCTAATCTCAATGTCAAGACCAGCCTCGAACCTGGTCACTTTCCTTTCTTCGGTGTCCACCTGATGAGGTGCGAACAGACTTAACCTCGTGAACTCCACAGCATATTGGGACACCGTCTTAGTCCCCTGTACTAGCGCCATAAACTTTGCTTCCAACCTCCGGCGCTCATCAACCGGACTGTACTGCTGAGTGAACAGGTCCTTGAACTCAGCCCAAGTCATAACAGAAATCTTCTCCAATGTCAAGGCGTTCACCATGGCATTCCACCACATGAGTGCATCATTCGTGAACATAGCAGTTGCATAACGAACCATGTCCTTCTCAGCACAATCGCTGATTCGGAATGTTCTTTCAGTAGCTGTAATCCATTCAAGTGCGGCAACAGCATCCCCTAAACCGTTAAACTCCACCGCCCCGTTTCCTTTAAAATCCTTAAACCGACAACCCCTGGGCTTATTAGATGACCCAGTGTTGTCATCTTGTTCCTCATTATTTCCCTCCCTTTCTTTTTCTTTGTTCTTTCTTTTATCTTCTCTTCTCTTAGCATCGGCCTCATCTCGAGCCCGAAACTGATCCTGAATCATTTTGTTCTGTTCAGCCATCAAGGCTAGCATCATCTCTCTGGCTTCTTCAAGTGTCATTCCTCCAGACATGTTCTGAAAATATAAACATATAACTTGTTTAATAACATGTCATTAGTTTAAAGACACCACTTATTTGTCCCGTATGATAGTCAATATTCTTATGATTACTAAATCGTAACCTATCTTAGTTCAGATCATTACTTAGAATCACTACATGTCATCAATTAATGTTTGAGACCAAGACCTCACGGACACTTGAATCTCAAACTACTTCTCTGATACCATCTCGTGTGGCACCCTTGCCACAACAACCACCATTTACAATACACCCAGGATTAATCACCATCATACAATAACATAATGATCTGATAACCTAAATTAAGTGCGGAAGCATTTAAAAACATAAATAAAGTAGTGCAACAAGTGTTAAACACCCTACGGTGCTATAAGGTACCAAGTCTAAGTCTACACACCCATACATTTATTACAATCATCCAGAATATAATACAACATTATCCAATCACGATTACCGATTAAATAGTGCCGAGTCTCCCAAATCTTCCCCAAACGACCTAACTAGAAGGTCCAGCAGTAGATTTTCCTTTGCCTGTAAAAAATACAACAACTAAAACGTAAGCGAATGCTTAGTGAATACATAGATTACGCATTTTATAAGTCTTTATGAAGCCCAAGAGTAATCCCGACGACAAACGTCGTATACTCTCTTCGTACACCAAGTACGGACCAGAGCCGCAGCCCCTTCGAGCTCACAGCTCGGCATTTAACATACCATCTGAGACAAACGTACGATCGGGGATGACATACTGCCTACCGGGCCTAGGAGGGATCAGCTCCAGGTCATATAGCACAGTAACATCAGAGTAATCGATGCGACCCACCGGTCCATCACTAGATGCACAACAACCGAAAGGACATGCAACAAGTAAGAATGTGCATCTAAATCTACGCAAGTTAGTAGAATTCCAAACAATCAATGAAACAACAGGTCTCAGCAGGCAAAGCTTACATAAAACAAATATAAACATGCGAAATCTACTGTACTCACAGTGGGTGCGTAATTTTATCTTTTAACCGATATTATTTCTCTTCGGGCTTTCAACCGGATTCCACCAAGTACCCCACTGTGGGTTAAACAACACCACAAGGGACCTGTTATATCAATTACAACAATACCTCGTATCATTAACCGTTTAAATCCATAAAATCAAGTTTCGTAAGTTTGGCGATATTTTCCCCCATTTCGGGTACATGTCTAAATTCGAACTATAACTAAAGTTTGAACCCATTTCATGATCATACATTGTCCTTTGAATAACTCTTGCCATTTTATGTGTTGTTTATAAGTTCCATTCAAAATATACAAGTTTAGAGAGTATATTTCTCAATTTAAACTCGAATTTAATGGGCTTATCTTCGAATCTAATCACTAGACTCGAACCATAGGGCATAGATTCGAACCCTATGGCATAGATTCGAAACCCACTTCGAATCTAGGCATAGATTCGAACTCCCAAAGCACAAATTCCACTTCCATTCGAGTTTAGGGAATAGATTCGAACCCCATGCATTAAATTTGAAACCATGCTCAAGTCTAAGTGATAGATTCGAACTTAACCCTTCGAATCTAGGGTAGATTCAAAACCCCATTCGAGTCTAGTGATACACACTCGAAAACACACTCGAATCTAGTACAAAAATCGAGTTTGTTCTTGCATTTCGACTCTGTTCTTGACATATTCGAGTATGTTCATCATTTCAGCTTAAATCCTTCATTTCTAAGTCAAAAATCATGCATATATCATGTATGATACCTAGATTCGATTCTACTATGCATATACTATCACATTCCAGCAATGTTTCGAGTAAAACAGGCTCCAATTTGCATAAAATGATAGATTCGAAATTTCTAGTTCTTCAAAACCGAAACAACAAACTTAAAAGATTCGATTCTTACCTCAATTCGTATGAAATCAGAAATCCGTTTGTAGATTGTTGTTGTACTCCTCGATACCTTTCCGTTGACGTATAATTCTCGAAAATCTGACGGTCGGTTTGTGATATATCTTAGAGAGATGTAGAGAGAAAATTTCTAGAGAGATGAAGTAGTGAGAGAGTGTAAACTAGAAAAATGAAGCCTATTGCCCTTTATATACTACTTTCGTCATTTTGCACATTTCATCACTCGACTTAACCGGTTCCATAAAATACTGATTTAATCTTAGATTTATCATAAATAACTTTTAAATTCATAATACTCCACAAAATTGATTCTGAGTTCAATTTTCTTAAAAATAGCAACAAACTTGCTAAATATCCAAATACATAATAATCGCCCAAATTCAACTTAAATATATATAAGTTTTCCACTTAATTAACCAAAATACATCAAATTAAATCCGTGGATGTTACATGAACCGTGTGGTTCACGAACACTTAACAGGTTATCAAAATAGGCAGTATCAAAATGAATGATTCATATGAACCATTCAAATAATGATTCACAACTTTTCTTGTTTCTCAACACACATACTGTCAGAATTTTTCTAGGCTGTGAACATTCAAAATATGGTTCACGATGTCAACAAATGCATGTTTCTTCATGAATGATCGATAAGGGCGTTTTTACAATAAAAGATGATGTGGTTCACATTGCTCAAAGCAACACCAAATTTTAAAATATATTATATACAATGTTTCAAAATTGATGAAGGAACGTTAGAATTAGAAATTATCGAATAATTAAAAATCGATGAGGGCATATACAATTAAAAAAACGTGCACATGTAACAAAATGAAAACCAAGAAAAATTGTGAATCATTCATGGATAACGATATATTGGATGATGCAACAAAACATCTCGTTTATTTTTCTTTAACAAATAAAATAATTGAAACGTGAAAAAAATTACTTACGTTCATCTTCATCCATGATTGTTCAAGTTTTTTGTAATACTCGATTATCTTCAATTGTGAAATCTTGATAAACGAAACAACTTATGATATTTATAAAAATAAAAACAACTAAATTGAAAAAAAAAGATTTTTTAATTTTTTAGTGTTAATATATATGGAAGATTACATTGTAGGGTTTTGAGAATTGAAATTGTTTTTAAATACATTAGAGATTTACGTTGACCGAGTATTCTTTTTAAGTTTAAGATTTGATTTTGTGGAGATTTACATTGACTGAGTATTGTTTTTAATTTTGAGTTTAGATTTTGTTTTTTTAAATAATAAAATTAATCTTGTTACCATATATATAATAATCAATAAAATGTCCATAATGCCCTTAATGGAGAGAGAAGATTAGTGTTTATGTGGCGATGTTTCATTGGTTCTTATCGTCCTCATTTTAAGCACGGTCCTGATTTGATCCTCTCTCTCTCTCTCTCTCTCTCTCTCTCTCTATATATATATATATATATATATATATATATATATATATATATATATATATATATATATATATATATATATATATATATATATATATATATATATATATATATATATCCATTCCTACCCCCAGTTGAAACTTTGTAATTTGATTACGTTGTTAAAGATTTAAACCCAAGTTTATATTTACATGATAAGACCTGCCATCATTATTATGTCATTCTATAATTGTTAGGATATAATACCTCTTCTACACAGTATAATATTATATATGTTTAAACATGGAATCAATTTCATTCTTTTATAAGAGCTTAGACATGCTTATATATTTATGTAAGACTACTTATTAGTGATCATAATCATTCTAACAATTTATGAACCTTACAAATTATAGACATATGAATTTCATTTCCAATTGTATTTCATTATTTTAAAAATCTTGAAGGACCATATTACAGTCTTCACTATAGATATGTATCCATCTTTGAATTATAACTATCTATTGTTGGCGCTTCATAAAGCCACCAGCAATTGTCGTCCATGAGATTTCAATCAAGTGATTATGGGCTTTTGATAACAATCTATTTACCTATTTACCATATTACCCAAGGTCCTGAGACAACAACAGTTACATAAACAGGGGTATAGACGTAAATATATACCAGAGCTCCACTATGTTTGTAGTTTATTTGCGTCATTTCTGGAAGTTAGTGGGCAGGTGGGCAGTTATTTGTTAGTGGGCAGGTTACATTGCAGTTCGCAAACCTCTATATAAACTCTGCTAAAAATTTCACTTTTGATATCCTCAGATTTACGTTTTTTCTTCCTACCCAGTTTCACATTTTTCTACTACTTTGAGGGGCATCAATGACAGAAGACGCCAATCATGATGCTGCTATACTACCAAATAACGCAGAAAACTCAACACGCGTTACACAATCTGTCAATCACGTTGATTCTACACATGTCGCTGCAGTGAATCAACACAATCCAAATGACATATCTCTGGTAAAGTAACATCTTTCTTGCTCATCTAAAAATAAATTAGGAGATTACGCATACATGCAAATTTACGAGCCGTATGCTGCAGGTACGCAATCCGTCTCCAACAACTTCTTCTAACTTGGAGTTCCTTGATCAACAGTACGACGCAGACATTGAGGTTTGCTCTCTATATTCCACATGACTGCAATCATTGTTTACATATTCTAAATAGATAATTTGTTTTTTAATTGACATTCTACAGGATGTCAATGAAGAAAACGTTTCAAACCAATCCAATAACCCAGAAGATACAAAGGTTCAACTTCAGTGTAATTAAGTAAATTTTTTTTCACATTAACAACATATGATAAGTAGTGATATTAAAAACCTATTTTTCCAGCTACATCCGCCTGATGATGATCGAAGCATGAACTTGGATGAGGTACATATAAATCAACATTCCGAAATAATAAGTTTGTAATATTAATGAAGGCTGCATTTATTTTTCAGTTGCGTCCAGAGCTACGAGAGTTTGTGGTTCGAATGATAATATATATGACAAAATGCAAACGACACCTTCGTAACCAAAGGAGGGTAGCCCTAATGGATGCTTCAGAAATTGTTGTTATCTCAAGCGATGATGAAACTGAGGAAGTAGATGTCAGTCCAGTTACAAACACTGAATCAACACTTGGAAACAACCGAGAACGTGTTTCCGTTTTTAACGGAACGAAGATCTATTGTTTGAGGGATGAGAATAGGGACCGTGATGATCAAACTCCTCCTATTGCTTAGAGGTTATCAATAAACCAGCAGCCCTGGATATCAGCATTCATTTAATTTCCAGTTTCAACTTCTATATCATCTTTATTTAGTTCACTTTTAGAGTATGCTACAACTTTTAGTTTGTTTAATTCAAGTCCCTTTTATTTTTTCAACAAAATGTAATCACTCTATTTGAATTACAACGTTTGTTTCAGTATTCGACTATGTCAAGTTACCATGTGTCCTATTTTTTCTACAAAGTTGCAACTAATAAGTTAGAAAACATAATTTAAACAAACAAAAAAAATCTAAGTCAGTTTTTTATTGCCAGCGCCTACATTTCCAATGACAAAGTACGCAATTTTCACACTTTTTCCAATTTCATGGATTAGGCTGTTATTTTTACTAAAGAACCAAGTCGATCTTTAAATCTACAAATTCAAGCATCTACCTTTAATTTTAGTAATTATACAAGTTACCCGGTTAATATTCAACTCTTATACATACATTTATTAATGGCACATAAAGAAACAAAGCAAACAGGTACACGTACGAAAAAAAAATTGTGTGGTACATATAAAAAAAGACCAACAAAAATGACCTTAGTTTAAAATTCTAATTTTTTTCCCATTTGATCAATTTTAGTTTTTTTGGCAAACCAAATAATTATATAGCAGTTACATAATTAAAATTTCTTTATCGTCAAACAAACTAAATATTAAGAAAAGTTTTCTTTTCCATATAAATGTTATGCATCGTAAATTACCGACCCATTTAATAAAACGATATGCTACATATAAAAAAGAAGACCAACAAAATGACATCCGTTTAACATACAAAATTTTTTCCCATTTAATCAATTTTAGTTTTTTTTGCCAAACTAAATAATTATATACCAGTTACATAATTTAAATTTCTTTATCGTCAAACAATCTAAATATTAAGAAAGTTTTTTTTCCATTTTTATGTTATGCATCCAAATCTACAGACTTATTTAATAAAACGATGAATATATAATAACACTAAAACAAACAATATTCGACTCTTATACACACATCTATTAATTTACGGATATACACAATTACTTTAAATAAAAAAAAGGATCCAAAACAAAGCAAACAGGTTGACAAATGAAAAAATTTGTTGAGACATTTAAATTAAAAGGCAAACAAAATAATCTTAGTTTAAAATACAAAACGTTATGCCATTTGATCAATTTTAATTTATTTACCACACTAAATAATTTGACCACGTACAAAATAAACGTGCCAACAAAGAAACAAAAATTAACACAAAATATACAATAAAAATGATAATCGCCTATCAAATCTGTAGTGGGTGGTTAAAAGACCACAAAATAAGGAATAATGGAGGCAGCCCAAGATAATCAGTGACTTTCCAAAAAATCTATAAATACATGATCGTCATTTATTATTATTCAGTAATAGCAACATCAGTAACTTTCTAAGGTAGCAAACAATGGCAACAAGATATAAGGTATGCAATTTCAGTTATTATTTAACTTAATCTCATATGTTTAACTTTGTTTCATTTGAATATTCTAGCATCCTGTCATGACTTTGGGTTTCTGACTTTGGACTTTACTAGCAACATGGAGATAACTATTTTACACTTTAATATGATATTTAAGATATAATCCAGTAGTACAACTAATATTGTTATTGTCAATGTCAATGTTTTAGCATCCACACTTAGTAGTAGATTGGGTTGATGTAAACACAACATACATCAATCAATCAACTATTTTACATCAATCCAAGTAGCATTCATATCATATAAGGATTCCAATACTATTATGTTAATAATTGATAACTATAGATCATTATTAATTTAAAAAATACAGAACAATAACTTGATTGCTAAAGATGAGAGAAGAGATACGAGAAAACTTACGTATCACCACAAGTTAATGTGATGTCAGGATTCTGCCTTCTGTGATGTCCCTCTCGGTTGCCGTTGTTGACAGTAATTACAACCATTATGAAAAACAACATTTTATTACAAATAAAAATTAAATGAAAACATATAACCTACGCTACATACAATAAAATAATATGAAGCCTAATGCTCTAATGAAGTCCATGTTATATCTGCAATACAAATACTTAGATATTAATAGTCATTAATCAAATATTTTTTAAAATAACAATGCTAATTGTATAAATGACTTACCATATTACAACTGTTTAAACTCTCATTGGATATGGGCCCACCATTCACCCTTGTGAATAATTAAACAGAAAACATATTTATATAAACAATATCCAACCAATTGAATATGATAGCAACGAAATCACACACACACACACACACACACACACACACACACACACACACACACACATATATATATATATAGTTAAATGAACATCAGATCTAAAATTAAAAGTAAATATAAAGCATGGTCTGTTGCATACTATGAAGACTAGATACACATTAAATGAATATGTAAAGAATATATATGTTAACTGTAACATCCGGCACTAAACCAGGTTAGCAACAAAGCCCTAATCTATATTTAATAGTCAATTATAGCCAAATCAATGGTCATTAGAAATTAATCAAGTGATTAACAAGGTTTATTAGAAAATTCAACTCAATTAGAATCAAATTCATCGGTGCGATGAATCGAGAAATCAACTAATCCGATCAATTTACGATATGAGGGATTAATTCAACTAAGTACATAATTAAATCATGATTAGTGACACCAATCATACACTAATACAATTACTTAACCTTAATTATGCAAGACTAAAACAATTAATTAAAACAATGCATCCAAAGTATTTATGAATTTATAAGAAAAGGGAAATACAAGAATACATTTCTAAATACTTTTATACAAAAAAAAAATAAAAATACATCAAAAATACACTCTCTAGGCCGGCCACAAGGTGGTACACAAGGACCAAAAGTTTGTATTATTTTACTCAACATTTCACCATCAAATCCTCTTCTTTCCTTTCATCCAAGATTTTTCATCATTTCACCACCTTTATTCATCTATAAATAGATGTTCAAATTCACTTCATTCCTCACATCTTGCAAACACAAATCTCCTTTCTCTCCTTCTAAAAATCCGGCCTCAAGCCTCAAGAACACACAAAGTGTTCTTTCAAAGTGTTCTTCATATATTTGAAGTGTTCTTGGTGAAACTTTTGAAGATCCAACCTCCTACTCATTTTCATTCTTCTAAAAACATCAAAGTAAGTAAATACTAACCTATTACATCTTATATTTATGTTTATATAAGTCTTGCATAATATATATAATCACCTACAACAACAAGTTTCATATAAAAAAACTCAAGTTTATAAGTTTCTAGTTTTTATTTTTAAGTTGTTTCTTTAAATGTACTTATGAATATGTGAACACATTATAAAAGTGTTAATATTATTAAAACATGTGATATATATGTGTTTTTATAACTATTATGACTTTTATACAAGTAGTCTTTGAATAAACAACAAGAATCATAAGTTGTTGTAAGTTTATAAACTACGGATTTTCGGCAGAAAATTTATATCGACTTTGAAAAATCATAACTAATTCATAACTCAACGAAATGAGTTGATTCTTGTCTCAAAAGTTAGATCTATGTCTTAACTATAGATCTGCAAATTTTCATGATTTATTTTGAAGTTTAAGACCTCCAGAAATTATTTGGGAAACCGAAAGTTTGACAGCTCAAAAATGGCCAACATAGCGTTTTTAACGAGCTTTTTCACCAACCTAAACAACTTGAAAAATGGCCGTTCTTGATTCTAAAAATCCTTTGTATATAGTAGTTGAATGTCCTAGAAAACCAAAGTCTAAAACATTTTGGAGCTTGGTTAAAAACAGCCTCAAAGTAGGCCGAAAAACCTCCGAAAAAGCTGGAAAATTATATATATATATATATATATATATATATATATATATATATATATATATATATATATATATATATATATATATATATATATATATATATATATATATATATATATATACTTGACGTTTTAAGTGCATTTTATTTATAAACTTGTAATGTTGGGTGATTTAAGACATAAAAATCTATAAATATACATATTATCATATATTAGAGATATTAAGTCCCTATTATCATTTAGGACTCGATTAAGCTCATCCGGCTTCATCACCCATCAAACAACGCTAATTTGCATTTTACGCTCGTTTTTGCCGACGCACTCACGGTGAGTTCTCATAGCCCCTATTTTCACACTGTTATATTTTGGGGATAAAATACATGCTTCGTTTTTATATGGACACGAAAATATTCTCATTTCTATTATGTATTACACATTGGGTTCCATTAGCTCTGATATCATGAACCGTTAATTGCATTTATTTGTAAGCGCGAATATATTGTGAGTAGATCTATTGGGAGTCATGTCCCCCACTCGGGTTAGTTGGTTTGGCTAACGGCGGGTGCATATATATTCAACAAACGGTATTACGTATGGGAATACTGCACAGAGCAAACTCATTCTAAATTAAGCTTCGGTTGCATGATGGTTTATATGTAATACATAACAAGGAATTTATGATTTTATAAATTCAACCTCTATTAATGTTGTCCATACAAGTCAGATTTACGTGTAAACCTATGAGCTCACCAACAATTTTTGTTGACGTATTTTAGCGTGTATTTTCAGGAAATTAAGGCAAGTATGCCTCAGACGCATTTTACTTTCAAGCTTCCGCATCCATGGAGTCGCATGCATATTCAATTTATCGGAGATTTAGCTGCATTATTTTGAATATTTAATTATGTAATTAAATCTCTGTATTTGTGCGAACTTCATTTCCCATTTCAGACTATGTAAAACATTACTATGCTTTAAAGCTTTAACGATGTATTATAAAAACGTTCATATGGTGGTCGTTCATTATGATTATGGTTACGCTTCCGCACTCGTCCCGCCTTGCTGCCAACCGGGGTAGCAGGGTGTGACATTAACATATAAATCTGACCAAAGTAAAAATAAAATCATATTCCTATACATATATAAGTTCTCCTTTAGTGATGTATTGGCGTAGTTATAAAAGGTTTAAAACAAAATGAAACACAAACTACGATATAACATAACGAAGGTTACATAATCATCAGATGTATAATGTATGCGTGAAACGGAGATATATCTTCAACTCAAAAATCTGAATTGTATAACACATTGGTACTTTTTGAAAACAAAATATATGTGTGAGCGTTTGTAGCTCAACTAAAACAACAAATACATTCGTGAATGATAGAAACATCAGAATCGCGTCAAATGCAAGATATGTAAATCTAGATCTATAAAGTTTAATTCACGGATTTAGTTATGTTGTTATAAAAATTTCAAATGAAATAAAATAAAATCTACAAAGCTGAACACATGTAAGGTGAAAGCATCATCAGATCTATAATGCAGATCTGTGAAAAAAAAATTGTTAAGATAAAACATAGATATGATGCAGATCTGTGAAAAAAAATTGTTACCATAACAAATAAATCAGATGTTAAAAATAATAATATTGACGTAGATCTATAATGTCTCTTTCACTGATATGTATTGTTAGTTAGAAAAGCTTTCAAATGAAATGAAAAATAAACTACGCGTAGGTTGGAACAACCGTAAGATCTACAATCTTTACAAGATTTTTTATGTGTGAACGTTTGAATAATTAGGCTAGGAGGTTGAACCGATTACGAGTACGTTGGAACAACCATTCCATCATCGCCAATAGAGGTGGATTTAAAATACTGAAATATATGTGCCGGCCAAATATTTGACTACGGTAGAACCATCTGTGTCAGATCTAAAGAAAAAAATAGCTAATCACAACGACATTGCTTTGCGTGCCAAAAAAATACCGGATCTGCGTTTCGAAAACGTTCGTCCACAGCCTGCACTTGGAACCACCGGCAGGCATGTGTTCGGCTGCCGTGGAACCACTCGCGTCTCCACAAATAAGCAGATATTACCTGAACGTCGTACGTCAAACACGGAAAAGTAGACAACGGCAGACATGCATCGGTTTAACTGCGGTGGCAACACCAGATAGCTTCATCCCGGCGAGGTCATTGCTTTTTGTCCGCTGGAACCACCGCCTCCGATCCCTTTCGTCGGACCGTAATGTCGGTACTTCTATGTTACACAGAGACTGATAACAGAGAGAGACGTAGAGAGAGATAAGAGAGAGACGTTGAGAGCCAGAGACGTAGAGAGAGAGATAAGAGTGAGACGTTGAGAGAGAGAGAGGAGAGAGAAAGAGTTACAATATGAGAAATGGTGGAAGATATTTAGCTGGTGGCGATTTAGGGTTCATACACATGAATGGGCCTTTTTTTTCTTTTACCCAATTCATTTCCCTTTTTTTTAACATAAGACCCAATACATAATGTCTATGTGGACCGTGTGGTTATATATATATATATATATATATATATATATATATATATATATATATATATATATATATATATATATATATATATATATATATATATATATATATATATAGATTTAGGTTCAAGTGAGTACCACCTCTAATGCAGCGCACCAGAAGGTACCACCCTTAAAAGTAATTTTTTTGAAAATTTTTTTCATGAACATGTTCTAATTAACATTACACAGATCATATGTGAATTTGACGCAAATCCGAACACTCTAAGTGCATGAAAACACACATCACATAAATGCATGTTCACATGTCTTCAAAATTATGTAAGTGTGTGTTCACATCATTCTTTAGGAGCTAGGAGATGTGAATGTATGTGAAATTTACATACGATCTTCATAATGTTAATTAAAACATGTTTATGAAAAAAAAAATTTTAAAAAGTTTTTTTTAAGGTGGTACCTTCTGGTGCGCTGCATTAGAGGTGGTACTCACTTGAACCATATTATATATATATATATATATATATATATATATATATATATATATATATATAATTTCTAGAAATAATAATCAATTTTTTATTTTTATCATTTATAACAATATTATTTTTTTACCACAAATATTATCAATTTTTGTATTTTTCATATGAATAACATCAAAATTTTGTATTTTGTATCCTTAATAGCATTATCTTTTGTATTCTTATTATCATTTATATCAACAACTTTTTTAACTTTTCCTATAAATTATCAAAAATATAAAAGTCGATGTTATTAATACTAAAAAATAAATAATGTTGGTATAAATGCTAAAAATGCATAGAGTTGTTTCTATTTTTAACAACTGGCCATGTATATAAGTGTGTGTGCGCGCGCGTGTGTGTATGTGTGTTCAAGTGAGTACCAACTATTATACAGCGCACCTCAATGTACCACCCTTAAATGCAATTTTTTTGCAATTTTTTTCATGAACATGTTTTAATTAACATTATGAATATCATATGTAAATTTCACGCAAATCTGAACGCTCCCCTAGATTTGCTCAACTGGCCATGTTAGGTGGGAACACATTCATTAAATACCATTTATTATAAAATTGACTGTATACACTTTACATATAATAGTGCGTTAGAGTATATGTTATAAAATTAATATATTCTAAAAAATAAAACATATATAAATACTTACGTTAAGTAATACATAATATTTTATGAAAAATAATTAAAACTTAAAATAAATTCATAGTTGAAGTAGAAACATTGGCATTAACACAATGAAAAAACCGTTATTTAAAAAAACTTACGAGAATGAGTTTCCATTTTTGCAACTAAATAGTGTTTTGAAATATCATTTATGAAACTTATAAACATATGTTAAATTATTATAAACATTTGTAATTATTTTAACTGTATAGCCTCCGGACTGTCTGATTAACAATACTAGATGATGAATCTTATGATATTCGTGTTCGTATATCATAACTTTAACGTAGATAAATTGTAAAAAATAATTGGTTCTAAATATGTATGTAAACTTAAAATTAAACCATAAAAATATTACTTATTGTAATAATTTATTTTATATTTTATACTATATTTATATATAATTAATATAATTTAAGATTTTTTAATTTTTTTTATGATTTAGATTCAGATTAGGTAAAACATAACAAATGTCAAATAGATAATGATGCTAAATAACGTTATTAGATCGTGTCAAATACTTACTAAAGGTAAATTTTCAGTGCGCGCGCACACACACACACACACACACACATATATATAGACATACTTGATAATATATTGAATTACTGAAAAGACAACATCTTACTTTAATAATGATAAAATGCCACATTTATCACGTATATGTGATCTAATATAAAATAAATGAGACAAAAATAGCTTTTGTCGTGTTATGTTAATGCACATCATTTTATCATGATTTTAAAAATATAATCCGAACAAGAATAGTTATAGATGTATGTTGATTTGTGTTTTCCTTTACTTTTGTTGATTTGGTTGTAAATGGTGTGTTATAACTATGTAACTGGTCTTCTTAATTAATTATAGTTATTGCATCATTTTTTTTTGTTTGTAGAGAATGCATGATCCTTGGAATGTAGATGTTTTTTCATCACTTACACATCCTCATGCATTGTGGAATATTAGTGCCGTTTGAGTTGACTTACTATGGACTGATCATCACCATGAAAGACTAATTATAATTTTTATTGATAGAAATGTAAGTTATACTTATATTACAATTTTTTTTTGTTTGAATATCCTATTGTTATATAGGTTGACCACACTTACATTGTCTATCAGAGAGAAAAAATGATAGCTATTATCTCATCTGATGTAATGCATCTGTACAAATCGATACTTTTGGAGGGTTGTGTATTCAATTTGCGTCGTTTCAAGCTCGAAGCCACCTGTTACCAATATCCAAGATTTGAAGCATTTGATCTTTTACGTTCTGCGTGGTATATAGTTATCAATAAATATACTATAATTACACGATTGTCGCATGACATCGAACTCATGCTTCCTTTATATCCGTTGGTGCCTTCAATTCAAAGTCTTATAGAGAAAACTAGAAGTTCACGTTTGATGATCGGTACATCTCTATTATTTACTATATATATTTTATGATAATACGTGTTTTCGTATGATGCATCCTAACATCAACTTTGTATGTTAAACATATTGTTATGTTAGATGTTGCCGCACGTCGAATTAGTGCTATGTATTTTAACTTGAGCTCTTCATTTGAAATATTACTGCAGGATGACACGTAAGTATATATTTTTCATGTGTTTTACATGGTTACATACTTTCATTTATATACTTTATCTATTAAGCAAATCTATTTTATTGCATAATTTTATCACTAATCATTTTATGTATAGCGGTTTCACGATAAAAATGAAGTTGTATGACAATCAACATACGCAACATGTTTAGTTCTACCTTGCTATGAAAAGAAACTCCATTATATATGTTTCGCGGGTTACTCTTAGACATTTTGGTTCAAGTATGTTTCTATCTAAACCAAAAATTGTTACAAAGACTTCATGAATTGGTGCCACTTTTCGTATATGCTAATTTTTTCTACATAATTGTCAGCAAATATGTTGTTTTCAACGAATTTAACGAAGGTGGTGTTCGAACCAAAGATGACGGAATCAGACAACATCAGAAGAATGTTGCCGAATTGAAGTATTCTTAAAATTTATTGCATTGTTACATATCAACTTTTCATTTATTTCTATTTCGAAAGGATATATTTTCTAATTTAGTAGTATTTAGTTACGTTCAAATATATGTACATCTTATTTTATATTAATTTGTATGGTTGTTTGTTTGAATGTTTTATATTCTACAATTACACAATTTAAAAATAATTTAATGTCGTGCATCACACGGGCATTTCAGTGATATATTATGTTACAGAACTTCGATTGTTTCTTTTAAGTCCATTTTTTAAAAATTGCAAGCGTTGTATATATGAATAAGAAATTAAATAGTAACAACATATACATCATAAGTCCAAATTTTTTATAATGTAAATGGTTAAAACTTGATTTTACTCTAACAACCTACTGAATAGTAGGAACAAACAATAAGTTTTAGTTGCAACTATTTTTTAATTTAAAGGGTTTAAGATGTAACTTTATTGCAACCTTTATTCGTATGTTCATAGTATCCGAAAATATTTATCACACCAAGTTGTTAGTTACTCCCAGTCAAATAGGAGAAAATCTCGGCTAAAAAAGTGTATATATACAGACCCAATCCAATGCAATCGTAGCGGTGATCTAAAAAATCAATACGTGCACTTCCTTCATCATAACTTATATTAAACACGTTCTTTTTGGTATATAATATTAGACAGACTTCTTTGCAAAGATAGTGTTCCATTTTTTCGATTCATTAATATCCATTTACGCTTTTTCCAGTTTCTTGATCGAATCACTTCGGACATACGTACTTCTCTCGAAGGCACCAATGGGACGGCTGAAAAAGACGAAGGTTGAAAACACACAACGCAACAACACAGAAATAGCTTTACATGCTAACGCGGTAACAATGCAGTTTTTGGTTCCTATTTTCAATATGTAAACGCAACAAAGTATCATTCATCTTTGTTTTTTAAGTATTCACATAAACCCATAATTTTTTTTTCCAAATGATAACGTATATTTTTCATTCCCTTTCGGAGACCGCGAAGGTGGATGGTCATATCAATAACCACGATAGTTGCATAATCGACGAAGGAAATACGACAAATTTGCATCATCAGAAGAGCAAGAAACAAAAGGTAGTCTCCGAACAAATAACACGTAAGGAGACAGGTGGTACAAAACTTCATAATGAAAAAGACGATAACAAAGTGCAAACTTCGCGTAGACACTCTACTCCTGAGGAAATACAGGCTAAAATTGATCATATCAAAGAGCACTACGATGAGTATTTTCCAAACGGTTGGTGGGAACAAGATGAATGACGTGATTACCAACCTTTGCAATCATTACTTACTTTTTGGTTTATGTCAATCGTGTTTTTTTTATTCTAAGCATCGTCTTTATTAAGTGTGCTTAATTTTCCTTTTCACTTTCTACATAATAATAATCACATAATCCTGTGTACGTTTTGGATAACAACTTTTCCTTTTACACTTTTATACAAAATCAAAGGTTGTAGTACTATTTGCGTGAATGTAAACACCCAAAAAAATAATTCAATGTGCATGCAATATGATGTTTTTTTTTTTTAAATTTTGTTGCTCACCTTTGACCCTGTATAAACCAGTAAATAAAAAAATTATAACATTCATACAACAATATGATACAACTTTATAGCTAACAACCACCATAACATTATATATTTGCTTCCTATAATTTGACTTTTAATGAATGACTACATGCATACGAATACATTTTTTTTTTTTTTTTGCATTTACGTGAACACACACAAATATATATATATATATATATATATATATATATATATATATATATATATATATATATATATATATATATATATATATATATATATATATATATATATATAGACACACACATATATACATATATAGAGTATTGTTATGTTGAATATTTTTTATTTTTCGTTAAACCCGGTCACCGACCGGGTAAAAGTACTAGTTATTGTTTGTTACAATTAATGCATAACGTACAATTTCTTTATGCAGTTTGGAGAATTGGTACTATCGAATATTGATACTAATGACTGCTTTTTTGAAGAATGCCACCATTGCAGTGGATGCATTGTCGATATGGTACTAAATCTTGTCGTTAACCTTATCAAAATCTAATTATTATAATATACACGAAAATTTGCATGAATTGGTAATGTACTTTAACCCTTTATTGATGATATATTTATAAAAAATTTTGAAGTGATATTTTATCATTAAGTTAAAAGGAAATTTAGGGGTTTGGTTTGCGAATTTACTAATGTTTACATTTAAAATCCGGTATTTGGTTTGCAGATTTCAATAAGGATTGAAAATATCACGATTTCTTAAATCTTATCACTATTTGTTATTTAAAAACGCAGATTCCCTTTAGAATTTTAAATCATTGTTACTTGCAATATTCAGATTAGTAAATTTTTTCTAAAAGGTAATGCAAATTATTTGACGAAATCCTAATAAATGAAAATGGTACGTAATGCAAAGGTTTTACGTGTTAATAGTATTTATGTCATTAGGAAAAAAGAAAGCTGTGAACCAAACTTTTACCCTTAAAAGGACCAATAATGCCATTTGCCGTAAAAATTGACTAACAGCACCCAACTTTGGGCTTTTTTTTTTTCTAAGTTTATACCATTACATAAATAATAACTATTTTCTTACATATGTTATCCTACTTTTTTGTATCTTCTAAATTATTAGTATATCTTTATAACTCATCATAAATGGGTTATTACCATATACAAATTACAAAGTATGAGTAAAAGTTAATGTTGTCTCCAAAGGGGTTAGTAAAAGTATAATGTGACAATCAAGTTATAGCTAAATATATATAATCATCAATACGTGACAAGTTTTTTTAAAAAAATTATAGGATATAAAAAAATACAATAACAAAAAGGAGACAAATAAGGTTTATGTGCTCGCTTGTCGCATCGGGGTGAGTGGAATTATATTTCCATTTATTTAATATAATGGTGTTCAAAAAAATTTATTTAATGTAAAATATATAAATATATGATTATCCTAAATGTGATTACAACATAAAGTTTTAAACTATTTTCTGATTAAATAAATGAGAATATACTTACATAGATAGTTAAATCTAACATAATTATTAAAATATTTCAAGTTTTTTGAATTAGTACTTAACCCAATAGGATTGTAGATTTTAAAAATTAGTACTCGATCAATTAAATGTTTAAGCAATTATCATTTTATAGATATATATTTTTATAATTCTAATGTATATCATCAATAAAAATCAAAGCTTGGTTCAAATTCGTATATAATATATTTTTCCTAGGTTTATATTTTATGCTACAAAATTTAGGTTTGTGTGACAATTATATCAACTTATTACGTTGAATAATAATTCTACAATAAAAAAAATTCAAAAAACCTATAGTATCATGAAAAATAACTAAATCTGATGATAAATGTTATATGCGATATAATTAAAATGAATAGTATTATTTTATTCTATAATTCTAAGATTCATTATAATTAGGATATAGAAGGTAATGGAAAAGATTATGAATTTTTTCAATATTATACTAGGTCATTACAATGGAAAAGATTATGAATTTTTTCAATATTAACCTGATACTAGTCAAACAGTTTTCGATATACACTTTTAAATAAAAATAAAAGTTCTTAAATAGGCCCGAAAACAATCATGAAAATAATAAAAAGTGTTTAAGGTTTTTAATATTAACCTATAAAAAACATAATAAATCATTTTTTACAACTTACTTATTATGATAAATGATAATAACTTTAATTACTAAACTACCCTTCTTTTTGTAGCATGAATAACAATGGTTGGGAAATGATGATTCCTCTTGCCTTTTTTTGCCGGGATCGGGTACGTATACTCTTCTCCACTTTTAAATCTACATGTAACATGCATGTAAGAAAGGGTAATTTGGACATTTACTTGTTAAATTACTAGCTAAAACTAAAAGTGTTCACAAAATCTCTTCAATATTACAAAGAACAACGGCATAATTAATGAAGGTTCTCATATTATTTATTACATTATTTTGTTTTTGCTTTCTGCTGGTAATTAATAACAATTTAATATCATCAACAATGGTTATAACTTTCATTTTTATTGCCAATATTAACAAATTATTGTTGTTATTAATATCAACAAAAATATATCATATATTTCTCTAAAGCTTTATATGTGTGTGTATATGTATATATATATTATATATATACAGAATCGGGTTCATCAGCGTACTAGCATACCCTAATGTGAATGAGCATGCACATAAATTTTTTTTAATAGACATATATAAGACAACATTATAATTCTTTTTTACAAAATGAGCAACATCATAAATCTTGTGAATGGTAAAAAAAGATTATGTGAATGGTCATCCAAGTAATGATCATTCACATAAATATTGCATTGAACATTTACATAATTTCTAAGGACACAGAATGTGTATGTGTGTGTGTGTCTAAATATATATATATATATATATATATATATATATATATATATATATATATATATATATATATATATATATATATATATATATATATATATATATATATATATATATAGACACACACACACACACACACACACACACACACACACAGATATAGGTTACACGCACATACATGTGTACATGTATACATACATGCGTATATCTGTAAAGGTACATATGTACACATATGTGTATATGTACATATGTATATGCGTATACGTACATAGTATTTATATGTATATATATACGTACAGATTCAAGATCAATGGGATATCATTTTAGACTGGGGTACTGAGAACCATTTATAGCCAATCATTTATCATTAAAATATAATATAAATTTTGCTTAAAATTCATTCCCACATTAATTAATGTTGGGGGTAAAAATGGTATTAAAAGTTTAAATTAGAATCAAAGATTTTGTGTATCCCATGAAAATCTCCATTTTAGTTAATATCATTCATTACACATATGCTGAACATGTGCAATAATGATGACACTCCATAAACCACGACTGAATATATTCAATACCGTCACCATTGGTTTATCACCAAAACAGATAACAGCGACTAAAAACACAATAAACCCGCACATGTTCAATAACGTGTAACTGAAATTGAACCTTCACGAACGGTTTGAAAAAAATAATAAATACTTTTATTTGACACCTCCTATTGAACATGTTCAGTAAAACTCATTGTCGAATCTAATTGAACATATTCACTAAAACCCATTGTCGAATACGATTGAACATGTTCACTAAAACTCATTGTCCAATCCAATTGAATATGTTCATTAGAACCCGTTTTGAAATTTTATTGTAAATATGTTATGGAAGTAAATCCTATAATTAAGGAATCTATTAATTTATTAGTTGTCATCTATTATTTAAGATAAACCTAATTGACTATATAACCCTTTTAAACCTATAACCAAACATAGATGGACTCCGATTCCCCAATCTAACATGGTAGCTTATTGTAGGTCCCAAAAGATATCCCAAGTATATAGCTTTAAGCTGTAGAGGGCGGGGGGTGAATACAACTATTTAAAAACTACACACAATTTTCTCAATGTTTGTATGTATTATCAACAGATGTTAATTACAAACGAGCTTGAATGCGGAAAGGTTCAAGCTGAGATGACAGATACAACAGTATGTTTAACTAGTCTAAGACTGACTTAAACTAATTACAATGAATACACTCACTAAGAATCACTCACTGTGTTTACAAGACTCTGAGGAACAGCTTGAACAAGAACAGCTTAGACACTGAGCACTGTTTTATTCAAACAGACTTGCATGAAAGACACACTTGAATGCACGTTCACTCTTGGTTTCAGCACTTAGCTTTTTGGCTTAATCTTTCAATACTTGGAAGTTTCTTTTGTTACTCACTCAGAGGATCTAAGTGAAGCTTCTTCATTGGACGGAATGAAAAAGGGAAAGTCTTGTTGAAAAGACAACATAAACTTTTCTGCACATTCTGAAAAGCAGACTTGTCTTCATGTGGGCAGAACTTTTGTCTTTTCACTTTGTCTAATGTTGCATTGCCTTTAACTAAATAAGGAATGTCAACTTTCTATCTTTCTTCATTTGTAAAGGCCTATTTTGATATATGAAAAAGGTCTGTCACCCTTTTTCAAATATCCTTTTGTCTTCATGTAACAGAACAGCTTGGGCAGGCTGAGCAGTTCTGTTTTCCACTTTGTCTTCGACTTTGTAAACTGATCTTATAGTCAAACACAATACATGAGGACTTGGAAACACATTCCATAAAGTGTTTAGCCTGTTCACAAAGAACAGGTTCTGTTCACAAAGAACAGGTTCTGTTCACAAAGAACAGAACACTTATAAACTACCCAAGCTGCTCACCAGTGTAGAGCAGCGTAGACAGTTTATGTCCAGCCTGTTCAGCAGACTGAACAGCTTGGGCAAAACTGCCTTTGTTGCGACACATGCAACACATAGAACAGCTTTAGGCTGATATTGCAAATCATTCTCAGGTTTCAATAAGGCATATAACAGGCCTTGAATTCAACCTTCAAATGCATCAACAGGTTTGATTAATAATCTCCCCCTCAGATGCAGAACATGTTTGACTGAGGCCTTTTTGTGCCTAACAATCTCCCCCTATTTGCAATAACCAGTCTAAGCTGGCCTTATCAAAAGTCACTATATATTTTTACAGTACATTTGTTGAAATAAAATTACAACATCAACATAAAGTAAAAGATCAGTTTATATATACACTGATTTTTGATTACATAGAACAACAGACGTTCTTATAAAAGTACAACTGATGTACTAATGTATATTACAACTAATGCAAAAGAGAAAATTACAACATATGTAAATAAAGTACAACTAATGTACATCAGATTTTGGACTGTTTTGTTGGGAGCAGATAATGGTAAGCCTGTCCAACTGATGGACAACTTCCATTCTTCACCTACCCAGATGGTAGATGGACTTCATTACAATGGAGGGGGACCTTCAAACATCTTCTCAAGTTGCTCTCTAGTATCCTCAAGTTCTTCAATCTCACTTCTTATTATCATAAACTTGGGATCCTCAAGTTCACCTCTTTCATAACAGCCTCTGAACTGATCCCAGATAGCTGCTCTCCACCTACTTGACTGCCTGAATGAAATTGCAAGTCTGAAGGCTGCAAGCTGTCTCAGATCCACCTTGTATAGATCTGATGCTCTCTGAAAGCATTTCTTCTGAGTTAAGGGATCTACAAAAAATGCCCCCATCTCAGGCTCTTCAATGATCTTGCCATCTTCAAACTTAATTCCACTAGGCAGGCTGTGATCAACTCCTTTCATCTCAATAGCATAGTCACCTTGTTCTATCAAGATGAGGAGTTGTTCCATCTCAGTGTCCTTCCTTGTCCTCCTGGCCTTTATTTTTGGTTGTGTCACATAGACACCTTCACTAACTTCTTTGGAGATCAGGCCAAGATTCTTCACTCTCTCCATTAGTTTCTTGACATATGCTCTGACAGTCTTAGCAGTTTCTGACTTAGACTCACTCAGAGCAACTGCCAGCTCAATCCATTCTCTGTACCCCATTTGTGCAACGTCAGTGTAGTCATATGTTTCTAGTTCTGGGCCTGCTGCACCCATTCTGATTATTTTCAACTTCCACTGACTGCCTTTTCTTGATATGGGCACAACTTTGACAATTGCTTCCTTGGCAAGCCTTCTATCAGCAACATCTTGAAATTTTCTTCTTGCCAGGTTGTCAAAGTGAAACTGAGCTCTTGCAGAGGGCACTGAAGTTTTGGTCACTGAGACCAGAGCACCCTTTTCTTTTTCTGCTTCCTTCTCTTCTGCTGATCCCTTAGCAGCTTCCAATATTTTCTTTTGCACAACCAGAGAGGACATTTTGACTTTCCTTGCCTCTTGAAGTGCAAAAGACTTAGCAGCTTTGGCAGATTCTTCTTCTTTCCTTAAAGCTTCCAGGGCTTGAAGCTGTTATTCTCTAAACTCAAAATATTTGTGCATAGGAAGACCCATTTCTTTGGCCCTGACTTTGTGAAATTTAAGCTCTGCTGCTTTCTGCTGTTGAGGATCAGTTGCTGCTTTTTCTTTTCCTTTAGCTGCTGTAGTGACAGTAGCTTCAGGACTTTCCTCCTCCTCCTCTTCTTCTTCTAAAATCAGATGCCTCCTTCTGCTGCTTGGCTTGCCCTCAGGAATAGATTCCTCCCCCTTAGACTGAGCAGGGATTGGAGATTCAGCCTGAGTAGGCTAAGCAGCGTGAGAGGCACCCTCCATTGTACCTGTTGCAGATGCTCCTGCTGGTTGACCAGTGAGTATTGCAGGTACTGATTTCTCCCTAGGAGAAGAAGTTTTCTCCCCCTTAGACTTAGTCTTCGAGGCAGATGACTTCTCCCCCTTTGAAGGAGATGTACCAGCACCTTCAACACCTGGTCTGCCTGAAGACACGAAGTCATCAGGCTTGCCATCAGTTTTGGCAGCAGGCATGGGGCCAACAAGGCTATTCACTAAGAATCCCAAGTTGTCCTTCACCTCTGCAAGCTGGGAAAGACAGGTTTGAAGAGAAGAGGATTGGGTATCAGCAAGAGAGGTCAGCTTAACAATGTTTTCCCTATCAGAAGCTGTGAACAACAAACTTTGAAGCTGTGCAAGATGTAGTTCTAGAGAATCTTGCACATCAGCAAGGTTTGATGACACAAAATTTGATAGGGAGCCAATGAGGGTATTCAAGCTGACCAGAGTATCAGGAAGTGTAGAGTTGCAAGAAGTTAGGAGAGATGACAGCTGTTGAGAAATAGCTGTCATTGAGGACACAGAGTCCTGTTGTAGTGAAAGAATTGAGGAGAGGGATGTGGATACAGTTTGCAGCTGTGCAGTGAGTGCAAGCAGCTGTGGAGAATTATCAGTTTGTGGTGTGGCAGGGAAGAAATCCTTGAACAAATCAAAGAACCCCTTAAGCTGTTCAGAAACAGAGTCTGAAATAAGAGAGGGTAGATAGGTCATAGTAGTTTCTAAAGAACCAACTTTGTTGGTCAGCAGAGAAAGCTGATCCTTCAAAGACAGGTCTTTAGGAGATGGAGGTGTATGGGTGGACTGTTTAGATTGGGTTGATGGAGAAGAAGATGATGAGGCGGGTGTATGAGGATGTGATGAAGAGGGAAGAGGAACATTTGAGAGAAGCTCCATAGCCTGGGCAAAAGTAATATGGCCCAGCTTGGAGGGGTCAAAGGGTCCCTCAGCAGCGGCTGTAGCTGCATCATCAGGAGGAGGAGTTGATGTTGGGGGCCTTTCAGATGCTGCTTGTGTTGCAACACCTTCATGAAGGCCAGTGGGTGTTCCCTCTGCAGTGCCTTGGTGTAAAAGCACCTCATCATGGGGAGATGGGATATGCATTTCAACATCAGCAGTGGTGAAAACTGCTGATGGAATTTGCATAGAAGGAGCAGCCTCACCAAAGGGATGGTATGGTCCCTGAGGTTCATTAGCTAGGGTTGTTGGTCCCTCAGCAGCTGTTTGGTGTAGAACAGTTGTATCATGGGGAGCAGAAGTTTGAGGCTGAGCTGCTGATTGGTCTATACCAGCAGTGTGGGCACCTCGTGCAGACTCAGGGTGTAAAGAGGTTTGGGTAGGGGACAGTGTGGACTCAGTATGGAGTGGAGAGGGCTCCTATCTTTCAATATTCTCAGCCTGTTGGGAGGCTGGAATAGTTGAGGTGGCTATCTCCGTTTGTACAACTGGCTCCTGTTGGGAGGAACCAAAGGGTCTAGGCTGACTCTGGGTGGACAGTGGTTGGAGTGAAGCAGGCTCCAAATGTGCTGAACCTTCTCCCAAAATGGGAGAGGCAGCAGGGGTGGCTTCTTTTACAACTGAACCCCGTTGATAGGGAACAGAGGAGCTGGTTGTTTGGGCTGGTTTCTTTTTGGTTAGGGATTTTCGTTGGTATTGGATGGATGAAGTGGGTGATTGTGGAGAGGTGATGAGAGGTTCAGACTGGACAGGTTTAGAGACTGGGTCAGAAAGAGGTGGGTTGACCTGTTCCATAGTCTCAAGTGCCACAGAGGCACCAGCCACAGAGGCTTCAGGTTCAACGAATGAACCAGGGTGAGGAGCCTGATCCCCCTCAGCCACAGAGGCTAAGGGTGAAGACTCAGACTGAGCTGTTTTGGCCTTCTTTTGCACATGCCCAGCTTCAGTGGTTGCCATGGTCCTCTTAACAAGTTTGGACGTGGCTTTGGATTTTCTCTTGGGAGCAGCTTCTGGATCCACCCTCACATCAGAGGGTCCTTCCACCAATCCTAATAAACTCCTCATTGGTGTTGACAGAGGAGACTCGTTTGGAAGAACAGCAGTGTAGAAAACTCTATTCCCTATCACAGGGAATGCAGCAGTATGAAGTAAAGGCTGAGAGTTGTACAGGTGCTCACCACAAATGTGTCTGAATATGAGGCTCAGAAACCTGGGGTATTGAACACAACTGGTTTTGTCTCCTGCTGCACCAGGTTCCTCAAGTTCAGAAGGATCCACTTAGCCATGTCCATTGTAGTCCCATCCACCAGCTGTAGGACTATTGGGATTTCATCACGACTCAGTTGGTCAAATGAACCAACTTTGCTGCTGAAGCTCATCATCACTGAGGCAAACCAAAAGCTGTAGGTAGGAGACAGATCCTTCCTGAACAGTGTAGCACCAATTTTGGGTTCTGCTACACCACAGAAGCGTAGCAGATTGCCCATTTGTTCATTTTCAGGCTGAGGCATGTCATATGAATCAGCAATGGGCAGATGAAGAACCTCCCTGAGAAGATCAGTAGTGATCTCAATGGTCTGAGTCCCATTGAGAATAGTCCCTTTGATGACTTTGGTGTTGGGGTTGTAGGCACAAGTGTACCAAAACTCGTACACCATCTCCTGGTACAGGATACCAGGAGTAGCAGTCATGGCATAGTTCAACGGATGAACTGTCAAAAACTCCACCATTTGGTCATAACCTTTCCCCACATAGTTTTTGGGGATTGTGAGGTTGGCAATGTAGTTCGTGGGTTTGAGGGTTAGCACTGTGGTGACTGATGAATGTTTCTGCACATCATCACCAACGAATACTGGTAGGAAGGGGTTGTTTCTGTGAGCCATTTTGAGAGTAGTGAGAGTAGCAGAAGCACAAGACACTTAGTCGAATTTTTAGGGTTCTTAGGAGGTTTATGGTAGTAGTGAGGAAGACGAAGATGAACCAGTATGAGGTATTTATAGGATTTGAATGTGAGTGGGTATGAGAGAGAAATATTTGGGCGGTTTATTTGAAAAGGTCGTTAACGGCAAACGGAACGGTTGTCCATGTCAGACCTTTGTCAGACCACTTGAGCCCTTTTTAATCACTAACACACGTAACCCACATTATCCGCAGTAATTAAGTTAAATAAAAACAGAAATTAAATAACTTAATTGTGAAGAAAGGTAATTAAAAACTGTTGGTCTAAGTTGTTGGTCAAACCTGTGATGAGCAGGGTCATCACAAGCTGTTCATTCTTCAAGCTGTTCCCTCAACCTGTTCAGCCATGTAGGAACAGGTTGTGTCCAATAGCTGATCAGGTTACAAGACAATGTCTTGTAAATCAGTGTGAGGGAATGAGCAGAGTGAAGAATGGACCATTAGAGCAGGCTGGACGAGTAAACTGTTTTTGTTCAGCCTGTTGTATGTTCAAGCTGTTCAAGGATTTCAGAAAAATGGCTAAGTACAAAACATGCATAGCCTGTTCTGTCTAAGCTGTTTTGAGAAACTTGAGCAGTGTGAGACATACAAGGTCTTAGACCTTTGAGGACACTTAGTCACTTTTGTTTAACATGCCCAGCTTGCTGACAAGGTAATTAAACCTGGTTTCATCAAGAGGTTTGGTGAAAATGTCTGCGAGCTGTTCATTTGTGGAAATAAAACTTACCTCCACATTACCTTTCTGAATGTGATCCCTGATGAAGTGATGTCTGACTACAATATGCTTTGTTCTTGAATGAAATACTGGATTGTTGGAATTGGCTATGGCACTTGTGTTGTCACAAAGAATATGAATTTTCCTATACACAAGCCCATAGTCTTCAAGCTGATGCTGCATCCACAAAATCTGCCCACAGCAGCTTCCAACAGCAATGTACTCAGCTTCAGCAGTAGAAGTAGACACTGAGTTCTGCTTCTTGCTACACTAACTTATCAACTTACCACCAAGGAGTTGACATCCACCTGTTGTGCTTTTCCTATCTAGCCTGCAGCCTGCAAAATCAGAATCTGAATACCCTGTTAGTTCAAGGCTTGAGTCTTTGGGATACCAAAGACCCAAATCTGGTGTACCCTTCAGGTATCTAAAGATTCTTTTAACAGCAGCTAGATGAGATTCCTTTGGATCAGCTTGGAACCTAGCACACAAACAGGTGGCAAACATAATATCAGGTCTACTAACAGTTAAATATAGCAAGCTCCCAATCATACCTCTGTAAGCTGTTACTGAAACAGCTTTGCCACTGGCATCAGCATCCAATTTTACATTGGTTGCCATTGGGGTTTTAATAGGAGAACTTTGATCAAATTTAAACTTTTTCAAGAGATCTAAGGTATACTTTCTTTGATTTATAAAAATTGCAGTTGAGGTTTGTTTAACCTGTAATCCTAAAAAGAAAGTAAGTTCTCCCATCATACTCATTTCATATTTGGATTTCATGAGTAATGAAAAATTCTTGCATAACTGCTCATTGGTAGAACCAAATATTATATCATCCACATAAATTTGAACAAGCATAATATCAGATTTCACCTTCTTTATGAACAGTGTGGTATCCACTTTACCTCTGGAATACCCATTGCTCATAAGGAATTCAGTAAGAGTGTCATACCAGGCTCTAGGGGCTTGTTTGAGACCATAGAGTGCTTTGTCCAACTTATAGACAAAACCTGGATATTGTTCATTTTCAAAACCTGGAGGCTGCTTGACATAAACTTCTTCTTGCAGCTTCCCATTCAAAAATGCACTCTTCACATCCATTTGAAATACCTTAATGCTCTTATGAGCAGCGTAGGCTAGATACAAACGAATTGCTTCTAGCCTGGCCACAGGAGCAAATGTCTCATCATAGTCAATTCCTTCCTCCTGTCTATAACCCTGAGCAACCAGTCTTGCCTTATTTCTTATGACATGACCTTGCTCATCCATCTTATTCCTGAAAACCCATTTAGTGCCAATTATAGTTTTACCTTTAGGAGCAGGGACCAGCTTCCATACCTTGTTTCTCTCATACTGATTGAGTTCTTCTTGCATGGCAGTGATCCAATTGGCATCTTTTAGTGCTTCATCCACTTTCTTTGGCTCCATTAGTGAAACAAAACTAGAGAACATACAGAAGTTCCCTAAGCTGTCCCACCTTGTTTGTACCCCTTTGTTGATGTCACCAATTATTTGATCATTGGGGTGACATCTGATCCACTTAGGATCATTTTTCAATGAGGATTCTCCTGAGTTATCAACAGCTTCAGCAGGTCCTGTTGAACAGCTCTCAAGATTTTCAGACACACTGTTGTCTTGAGCATGCTCACTTGTTGAACATGACTGACCACTGTTGAACATATCAGCGGTGGAACCAGGAAAATCAGCATTGATAGGTTCAGGACATGCAGTTGTAATTAGGTCAGTACACTTATTCACACAGGGTGTATTGACATAATCATCCTCATGCCCATCATGATTAACAGGTTCCACACTGGGTGTAGTGGAAGCTTTGGTGTCATCTTCACTGTTTGAATGCATGAGATCATCAAAGTTTAATTCTCCTGAAACTGATTCAGGAACAGCTTTGGTGGAAGCATTCTTGGACTCTTCAAAGGTGACATTGATAGATTCATCTATCACCTTTCTTTTGTTGTTGTACACTCTGTAGGCTTTGGAGATAGCAGAGTAGCCAACAAATACACCTTCATCAGCTTTTGGTTCAAACTTTGCCAGTTGGCCCCTTTGATTCAGAATAAAGCAGGGACAACCAAACACATGGAAGTAACTGACATTTGGCTTCCTCCCTTTGAGCAGCTCATAGGGGGTCTTGTTGAACCTTTTCACCACTAAGGACCTGTTTTGGGTGAAGCAGGCAGTGTTAACAGCTTCAGCCCAGAATGATGAAGGTAAACCAGATGCACACAACATGGTTCTAGCAGCTTCAATGAGAGTTCTGTTTCTCCTTTCAGCAACTCCATTCTGTTGTGGAGTTCTTACAGCTGAAAAGTTTTGAGTGATTCCTTTCTCTTCACAGAAGTCTTCAAGAGTACTGTTTCTGAATTCAGTACCATGATCACTTCTAAGCTGCTTCACTTGGGCAGAGTTCAGCATTTCCATCTTTTTCACAAATCCAATAATTTCTCTAGCAGCCTCTCCTTTGCTCTTCAAGAAGATAACCCATGTGTACCTGGAGAACTCATCAACCATTACTAGAGTATATCTTCTTCCTCCTAGACTTGGGACATTAACAGGTCCAAACAAGTCCATATGGATTAAGAAGAGAGGAGTATCAATAGAAATGTTATGTTTGGATTTAAATGATGATTTCCTCTGCTTGCCTTTCTCACAAGCTGTGCAGAGTTTATCTTTAACAAAGGTCATAGAAGGCAAACCTGTCACCAACTCTTTCTTACAGAGTTTGTTAATGTTCTTGAAGTTCAGGTGTGATAGCCTTTTGTGCCATAACCAGTTAAAGTATGCATTTGTTCTTGTGAGAAAACAGGTTTCAGTTGTGGGATCAGCAGATTGCATGTCCACAACATATACACCTTTCTTTCGTTGAGCACATAGCACAACTTTGCCTTGGGGATCCAATATGTAACCCAGGTGCTCATCAAAGTTAACCTTATAGCCAGCATCACACAGTTGACTTATGCTAACAAGGCTATGTTTTAGTCCAACCACATAGGCTACTCTTTTAAACACTGCAACACCAGCTTTAAGAGTTCCATATCCCTCAGTGGATCCATGTACATTGTCACCAAATGTGACTTTTGGCCCTTTTTCAGGCCTGAGATCACTCAGCAGGTCCTTACAACCTGTCATGTGCCCTGAGCAGCCACTGTCCAAGTACCAAACCTGGGATGGTTGTTTTTCCTGCAGAGTGACAAGAAGAATATTAGTCATTTTTAGGGGAACTCATCACAGAGATGAGTTCTCCTACTTCATCAACATTTGTTGATGGACTTGTGATGTCAATACTAATATTTCCTATTTGAATGGTATCAGTTTGGATACCACTCTCATTGACTAAGATGTTTCCAACACTGTTTATGTTAGCAGTGAGGGAACCATCAGAGTCAGCAGGCCTCATGTCCTCAGTTTCAGGACAGTCTTTGGCCAGATGTGTCTTCATTCCACATTTATAACATTTTCTCCTTTTAGCATTTTTGGAAGAAGACCTTTCAGAAACACATTCTGAGTTATTTCTGTTGATTCCATCAGCAGGTTTAGCAAACTTATTACTTTTTGATGAATCAACAGCTTGAGTGGAAAGTTCAATAGCCACAACTTTACCTGTCTCTTCTTTCCTCTTTTTAGGAGGACAGATGTCAAAGATAGGAAGCTTAATTGGCTTTTGAACTTCCACAGATTTAGGAAACTTATTCCTAATTTTTCAGGCTGAGCAATGACTTTGCCTTTGTCCTTCCTGAGATGTGATTAATGTTGCCTATCAACATAATCATTATTTTTGGTTTTGAAAAACTTATTTTCATTTAAAACCAGCTTACTACTATGATTAGAAAACTTATTTGAAATCACAGCAGGTTTGCCTTCAACATGAGACTTACCCTTGTTAAAGACAAACTACTTACCTTTTAAAAACTTCTTTTCAAAATGTTCAGCATTAAAAGGATTAGTATGCCTTTTTACATCAGTTTTAGGTCCAAAGGCTGTCTTGTCAACAGGCTTGGTGTCCATAGCTGCAGTTTGGACATGCTTTCCTTTCTTTTGCTTGTGTGAATCAGCAGAACACTTAGCAGGCTGACTTGATGGAAAACTTATTTCATCAGCAGCTTTTATGCTAGGTTCACACGAGTTGTCAGTGTTTTGAGGCCTGACAAACCTGTTTGTTGAGATTAATTTACCATTCACTTTTTGAATAAAAGTGTTTGGAAGCTCACCAAGAGTGGACAAGTCTTCTTTCAAATTATTAACCTCAACAATGGGAGCTGCTGTGTCAAGATCCCCTCCAAGATAGGCTTGGATTTGTGCAGGAATCTGTTGACTTATGCAATGGCTGACTTTTTGTGCATATTGGCACCAAGATTCAACTATCTTTTGAAGCTTAGCATGTTTTATATCTGTTTCTCTCTTCTCTTCTAGTAAAATAGAATTGATGTGTTTTTATTCATCAAGTTCAGTTTCCAACTTATGGAAGCTGTCCAGTTTACTGGATTTTGTTTCAAGATCAGTTTTGAGCTTAGAGATTTCAGATAATAGAACAGTATGCTTCTCAACAGCAGCTTTCAGATCAACAAGCATATATTCAAACATTTTAACTTTTTCTTCAGAACTGTAATCCATAAAATTTTGTACCTTATACATCATTGTAGGGTTCCAGTTCTCCAAGCTGCTAAATGCTTCAGCTTCAGCCAGATCCTGTTTGAAGTTGCTTGTTGATGGGACATCAGTGTTGGCCATTAAACAGTGATTGTCTTCTTCATCTGATGATGAGTCAGACTCCTCCCAGTCACAAGTCTCTGCCATGAGTCCCTTTTGCCGGTTGGAAACCACTGAGTTTTCTAATTTCCTCAGCTTAGCCATGGCCATGAGGTACTTAGCCCTATAGCCATCATCCCTGTTTGTCTTGTGTGGTTTGGATGACTGACCAACAGGTTTTGACACACAGTCAGCAGCTATATGACCAGTTTTGCCACATTTGAAGCACTCAACTTTGGTCTTATCAAATGCGTTCTTTTTAACAGCATTTGAGCTTCCCTGCAGCATGTTTCTTCCAAACCTTTTCTTGTTGAACCTTTTGACAAACATGGCTATCGTTTGCTCATCATCCAGTTCAACAATATCTGCACTGTCTTCCTCATCAGACATTTCCTCCTTGTCATCAGCCTGTTGATCAGGTTGAGTGAACACATCACTCACTTGATTTACAGGTTGTCTCACACTAGCCACAAAGGCTGCACCTTTCTTAGATATTTCCAAGGCATTTCTCTTCTGTTGCCTTGACTGCTCATCATTCAGTAAGGATCCATATAAGTTAACAAGATCCATACTTCTGATGGTACCTGAATTTCTTAAAATTGTAGAAAAATAATTCCATTCTTCAGGCAGGACATCTAAGAATTTGTTTACCAAAGTCAGACTGTCCTTGGTGATCCCAACAGCTTTGAGATCATTTACAAGAGTAGTAAACCTGGTGTAGGTTTCAGTGAGAGTCTCCTTTGGTTTTGCAAAGAAGAGTTCATACTGTCTAACAAGATTATTAATCCTGTTGTCAAGTGTGATTGTGGGTCCATCATAGATGGTGCACAAAGTATCCCACATCTCTTTTGCAGTCCTCATCTTCTCAACCTGTTTGAACACATCATCAGGTAGAGAGATGACCATGTTGTTTCTGGCCTTTGTATCAAGAGCCACCAGTCTTTTGTCTTCATCAGACCACTGAGCTTTTGCTTTCTCAAATGTTCTGATTTCAGGAGCAGCTCCTTCAACAGCAGGAGTTATAGTTGTAACAGAGGTTGGCACATAGGGACCCTCCATTACAATATCTGGTAGTTGCACATCCAGATTCTCTAAGTAGATCCAACCAGAAAAGTTCTGATGATTGAACTTTGGAGATTTGCCCATTGAGCCATTGTCATAGTATAAGGAACTTGCAGCACTGTTGTCCATGGAAACTTTGGGAGAATGAGAGATCTAGAATGACACACACTCTAAACTGGCTCTGATACCAGTTGTAGGTCCCAAAAGATATCCCAAGTATATAACTTTAAGCTGTAGGGAGTAGGGGTGAGCTCGGTACCGTACCGAACCGAACCGGTACCGATCCCGAAAATACCGAAACCGAATTTTTAGTTTTGGAAGAACCGAATACCGAACCGTATAATTTTATATGGTGCCGGTTCGGTTCCGAATACCGAATTTTAGCTAATTTAAGAACCGAATAACGAACCAAAAGGACCGAATACCGAATTTTAGTTAATTTAAAAACCGAATACCGAACCGAATATATTAATTCGGTATCGGTCGGTACCGGTTCGGGTTCGGGAAATGGTACCCGTTGCTCACCCCTAGTAGGGGGGGGGGGGGTGAATATAGCTATTTAAAAACTACACACAAATTTCTCAATGTTTGTATGTATTATCAACAAATGTAAATTACAAACGAGCTTGAATGCGGAAAGGTTCAAGCTGAGATGACAGATACAATAGTATGTTTAACTAGTCTAAGACTGACTTAAACTAATTACAATGAATACACTCACTAAGAATCACTCACTGTGTTTACAAGACTCTGAGGAACAGCTTGAACAAGAATAACTTAGACACTGAGCACTGTTTTATTCAAGCAGACTTGCATGAAAGACACACTTGAATGCACGTTCACTCTTGGTTTCAACACTTAGCTTTTTGGCTTAATCTTTCAATCTTTGGAAGTTTCTTTTTATACTCACTCAGAGGATCTAAGTGAAGCTTCTTCATTGGATGGAATGAAAAAGGGAAAGTCTTGTTGAAAAGACAACATAAACTTTTCTGCACATTCTGAAAAGCAGACTTGTCTTCATGTGGGCAGAACTTTTGTCTTTTCACTTTGTCTACTATTGCATTGCCTTTAACTAAATAAGGAATTTCAACTTTTTGTCTTTCTTCCTTTGTAAAGGCCTATTTTGATATAAGAAAAAGGTCTGTCACCCTTTTTCAAATATCCTTTTGTCTTCATGTAACAGAACAGCTTGGGCAGGCTGAGCAGTTCTGTTTTCCACTTTGTCTTCGACTTTGTAAACTGATCTTGTAGTCAAACACAACACATGAGGACTTGGAAACACATTCCATAAAGTGTTTAGCCTGTTCACAAAGAACATGTTCTGTTCACAAAGAACAGAACACTTATAAACTGCCCAAGCTGCTCACCAGTGTAGAGCAGCGTAGACAGTTTATGTCCAGCCTGTTCAGCAGACTGAACAGCTTGGGCAAAACTGTCTTTGTTGCAACACATGCAACACATAGAAAAACTTTAGGCTGATATTGCAAATCATTCTCAGGTTTCAATAAGGCATATAACAGGCCTTAAATTCAACCTTCAAATGCATCAACATGTTTGATTAATAATTTCCCCCTCAGATGCAGAACAGGTTTGACTGAGGCCTTTTTGTGCCTAACACTTATTGATCTCAACCCTATACGTACATATGTGTGTGTGTGTGTATATATAGATATACACACACACACACATATATATATATATATATATATATATATATATATATATATATATATTTATTTATACATACATATGTATGCGTGTGTGTGTATATATATATATGTATATACACACACTCATACATGTATATATATACGTACATGTGTGTGTGTGTGTGTGTGTATATATATATATATGTACATATGTAGATATATGTATACATAGACGTACGTACATATGTATATGTATATATATGTACATATGTATATGTATATATATACATACATACATATATTATATGTCTACATATGTATAGATGTATGTATGTATGCATGCATGTATGTGTGTGTATTCACATATATGTGTGCGTGTTCAAAAGAGTACTTTAAAAATCTAGTGTACCGAAGGTATGTCACTTAAAAGTATAATTTTTTGAATATATCGTAATAATGTTTAAATTAAAAAGACAAGTGTGTGTGTACACACTGTAGGTCCCAAAAGATTATCCCGAGTATCTAGAGAGTAACTCTAGAGGCGGGGGAGTGAATACAGTTTAATTAAAATCATACAGATTTTTCTCAATGTTTGTATATATATATTAATAAGTAAGCTAACTTAATAAACAAATTTGGATTGCGAAAGATCCAAAATGAGATGACAGAATAAACATCAGTTTTCACTAATCTAAGACTAACTGAAACTAGTTACAATGGAATGACTCACTAAGACTCACTCACTATTTACACTAAGTGTTTTGATACAAGAGTTAACGGATTAGCTACTAACAACTTTGAGGACATGTTCACTCAGAACAGCAAAGACACACTTTGCTTTTTGTCTCTCAAGTTAAAGTTTTACGTTGCATGCATGAATTCACGTAGTCTTCTATTTATGCACACTTTCTTTCTCCTTGGAATCTTCTTTATATATGTCCTCAAGTGTATCTCAGTGAAACTTATTCATTGGATGGGGAGAAAGGCAAGAATGTCTTCATAAGAGGACAAACTCACATTTCTGAATATTTGTCTTGTTCTTTCGTTTTCTGTTCCAGCTTTATCCCAAAGAAACAAGTCAACTTATAAAATTTTAATCTTCTTATAAAGCCATTTTGATATGAAAAAGAGGTCTGCCACCCTTTTCAAATATCTATTTTCTCTTCATGTAATAAAATAACTTTGGCAGATATTAACAGTTATGCTTTTTCACTTTGTCTTGAATTCTTCAGGCTGATCCCAATGGTCAAGACATAACATGAAGGCTTGGAAACACATTCCAATAAGTGTTAAACCTGATCACAAAAACAGACTTTGTTCGTTAAGAACAGAACACTTAACTATGTCAAATCTGTCCAACAGACATGAACAACTTAGACATAAACTGTCAAACTTGTTCAACTGATGATGTCAGTTTTGACATACTGTAAAGTTACAACTTATGTAATAGTGTAGAACAAAATTAGACTCATATTGTGAATCCTTATCAGGTTTGATTGAGGCATTAAAGAGTCTAACAATCTCTCCCTAAGTATATCAATCATCTTTGATCAAAGATCTCTCCTTCTAATATGAGACATTTTTTATTGAGACCTTTTTGTGCCTATATATATATATACATATATATAGGGTCAGGTTCTATGGTGAACCATATGCATCGAGAACCAAAAAAAGAACCAACCACGTATCCTTTAGAATAAATGACCATTGGTGCATCACGTGATTCACATTTTGGTATGCATAGGGGTATTTTGAGAAAAATAATATATCTAATCAAATAAATTTAATCTATATTAATTGAATGTTTAATGAAATAACTAAACAATAAATGCTAAATTAAATTAATTGATACACTTCCAAATTTACAAAATCTAAACAAATTCAAAAAAGATTATTTGATGTCGATGCATCTAATGTTCATCTTTCAGTTCGTAATGCTTCTCAGTTCTTCATCCCCATCTTCGGCCATATTTATTATCTTCTTCGTCCCACCATCATGCATCATCAAAATGGTGATGCAAATTCATCGAATTCATCTTCAAACACGATGTATCTTCATCGGATTCATCAAAAATCATGATGCGTCTTCATCGGATTCATCTTCAAACACGATTCATCTTCACAAACACGATGCATCTTCATCGGACTCAACAAAATCATGATGCATCTTCATCTGATTCATCTTAAAACATGATTCATCTTCATAAACACGATGCATCAGATTCGTCTTCCATAAACATCGGATAAAAACGGTTAATTTTGGAAAATTTTCCATTAAGAAAATGCATAAAGAAACGAACATACCTAAACGAGATCATTCCATCATCATGATCGTGAAATCATCATTATCTTCATTAAAATTGCACCGCGAACTGGCTGCTATGCATGGGGTGTTGGCCGCCGACTTTAGAGAGAGAGGGATGACAATGGGATGGTGGTCGCCGACTTTAGAGAGAGGGGGAGAAAGATATGGGTGATCATCATCGTCTTCATTAAATTGCACTGTGAACCGCTACTATGCATGTGGTGGTGGCCGCCGACTTTAGTGAGAGGGATGTCAATGGGGTGGTGACCGTCGAGAGAGAGGGTGGTGGCCGTCGGCTTTAGAGAGAGGGGGAGAGAGGTGGCCGCCGGCTTTAGAGAGAGGGGGAGACAGATAATGGTGATGGAGAGAAAGTGGGATGGATAAGGGAAAAGTTTGTTTGTTTGATTTAGTTTCCAAATTTAATGATAATATAATTAATTAATTAGATTTATATAAAGTATTCCAATATTGTCCTTTATGCAAATTTGGTTCTCAGTGGTTCCCAATGCATCAAGATTTCTCATTGAACCTCAGTATATATATATGTTCAAGATCAATGGAGTACCATCTTTGATTGGAGTACTGGAATACCATAATAAATATACATGTTCATTACGATTAAATGTTAAATTTAGTGCACAACTACAATATACATATGTTCAAATGTGCATTATTATTGATTAGTTAACATCATGTTCATTATGATAAAATGTTTCATTTCATGCAAAATAACAATATGCACATGTTCAAATGTGCAATATGCATGAACAATGTGTATATTACGCACTTTTGCATAAAACTAAACATTTTGTCTTAATAAAGATGTAAATGATATGAACTAGTCAATTATAATGCAATTTTGAACATGTGTATATTATAATTTTACATGAAATTTAACATTTTATCGTAATGAACATGTACATTTAATATGGTTTTCCACTACTCTAGTCTAATATAGTACTCCATGGATCTCATCTCTCTCTCTCTCTCTCTCTCTCTCTCTATATATATATATATATATATATATATATATATATATATATATATATATATATATATATATATATATATATATATATATATATCAGTGTGTGTGTGATCAAATGAAAAGTTAAATATATCTTCAGAAGAGTGAGAAGCACTGTGATTCAACTTTTTACATATTGATTCATATTAAATAATAAATCGTCAATTCCGAATAAAGTGAATCAAGAATTAACTATTTGTTTACATTATTGTTTCATTAGTTTTTGAATATAAATGATAAATCACGAATATATATATATATATATATATATATATATAGGGGTGTGTGGAATAACCAAATAAGCGAACCGGAACCGAACCGATTAGAACCGATTTATATTATTTGGTTCGGTTAACGGTTATTATAATTATCGGTTATTCGGGTATCGGTCATGCGGGTATCGGGTTTTTCGGGCTAGGAACCGAAAACTTAATATAGATATATCGCATTTTAAATTTAATCCATTGTATAATCAACTAATTTTGTTGAATATTAAAAAACAGTAGAGTTAATACAATCCTTGAACTTGAAGTCTTGAAACATGCAAACGGCGCCCATGCAAACGACTCTCTCCTTGAAGCATGCAAACGGTTCTTGGAAAGCCCAAAAATTATACCAAACAACTTTTCGTCTCTCATGCATTTCTCGAATCTCAATCACTGAGTCACTTCGTTCCTTTGCAACCTGCATTTTCTCAGTGTGTTGGTAGCAACCGGTAGCTAATCGTTCGATCTCTCCTCCTTTTCTTCGCACTTTTAGTTCGATCTCACTGTGTGTTGGTAGCAACCGGTACATAATCATTCGATCTCTCCTCCTTTTCCGCACACTTTTAGTTCGATCTCACAGTGTGTTGGTAGCAACCGGTACTTCAAGTTTTGGAAAATCCAAAGTTCTGAACGATTCACGATCAAGTTCTTTTCATGCTATAATAGATAATTGGGCTCCCATCATCGAAGACTCTCAAGTAAAGCTTTTAATTTTTTCATGATTTTCAAGTTTTTATCGAGTTCACAGAAAGTTAAATATTTATATATAATGTATTGCATCTGTTACGTAGTGAATTTGTGTGAGAGAAGCAAATGCTGGAAAGGTAGGAAGAGTGATTCATGGAGAGAAGGAGAAAGGGGTTTAAATTGGTTGGTCAATTTAGTTGTAGAGTTTGTTGGCTATTTAATTGAATATTGATATCATGATTTGGTGGTAATTTGAGCTACAAATCATGATTAAAGATTTAAAGGAATCAAAAAGTTGGAAAGCTTTATCTTAAAAAAGACGAAGGTGATGTAAATTTCAGTTCTAATCAGTTTTGTACCCGAAATACCCGAACCGGAACTGCATTATAATTATTGGTTCGGTTATCGGTTCTTGCAATCTTTAATATTCGGTTTCGGTTCGGTTCAGTTTGGTTTTGGAACCATTTACATCCCTATATATATATATATATATATATATATATATATATATATATATGTGTGTGTGTGTGTGTGTGTGTGTATATATATATCACACATGTATTACTATGTGTAATATGTAACATAAGTTTGATAATACACATATAATACTATACATTCTTCTACATACAACATACACTATTATATATGTAACGCAAACTATTATACATATAATAGTCACCTATTACACATATAATATATACCAATTATTCATGTAATATATATCAAAACTCATATATGAAGCAGAAACATTTAGATCAGAGTTTTTACAAAAATATAAGTCGAACATTTAAAAAACTCATATCTTAAGCAAAACATTCATCACTATATCCGAAAATTAAAAATACTTTAAAGTACTATAAAAATATCGATCTTGAAGATGGAAAACAAAAAAATCTGATACATCAAAATTTTGTTTCTAAAACCCGCATTCATATCTGAAAAAACCTATAAAAAACAATCATGATGGAAATCTTCAAATATTATACACACAATATACACTATTAGACATGTAATGGAAACCACTATTGTGGATGTGAAAGCTGAAAGGAAACTCCATCTCAAGTATGACAAGGCCCAGACAAAAGAAATGATAATTCCACTTGAACAATACCATGAGTGGAAATAGGGCCACGTTGAGCTCCTGGAAAGAGCAAGAGAATAAGTGGTATCTATTAAAGCTGCTCAGGCTTCGGCTGCCAATGAGGCAAAGAAAGTAAAAATGTGTATTCTTAGTAGTGCAAATGAAGTGAGAAGAAACTGTCAAAAAGAGTGACAGTGAGAAAGAGAAGAAGAAACAGAAAGGAGAGAAAGAGAAGAAAGTCAAGGTCTATGTGACCAAGGGGAAGTCTGTGTCCACCACCCTTTCATCAAGAAGAACTATATACCATTTTAACAACCTTGCCAAAAAAAAGTTTCATGATGTAGCTATAAGAAGACTAGGTAAGGAAAATATTGTCAAAGTTGTTTCTATTTTATGGGAAAATCAACCTTGTAGGCTACATATAACAAGGCATGATACTGATGGCCCTAAACGGGAGTCATATGAAGTAGCTTACATTGCCAAGCTAGGATACAGAGAGTGGGTTGAGTTGCCAGGTTGCTCTAAGTCAGTCTAAATGTGAATCTGCCAAGATTGTTAGAGCATTTGTGAAGAAGCTGATGGAAAAAGTGAGGGGTTGTATCTCATTCCAAAGGATGTCATTGATGGTATATCTACCATAGATTTAAAAATCAAATTTAAAGGAAAGTGGGAGAAGAAGGATAAAGAGTTGGAGGAGATAGTGATGATGATATAGCAAGGCTTCAATGCCAATTGAGACCAAGAGAGAGACATTGGCAGGACTTGAGCAAGAAAAGCTGATCCAAACTGCTATTGAGTTCAAAAGGCTAGAGAAGGAAAAGCTGGAGAAGGAAGAAGTTTCATTTGCAATAGCCCACACTGACTAAGGTGTTGTTTGATTGCATAAGAGGTAAATTGTCTAATGTTTGATTCCACTTCTGATTGATAATAGGTGGTCCTGATAAGATACTGAGGTCTGATAAGAGAATTCGACGAGTTTGTTTGTTTAATAAATTATCTGATTATGTTATTTATACGTTCTAATTAAGTAACATATACACATTCAAGAAACATAACCAAATAACAATAACAAGATTCAAGTAAACCAATATCATTGATTAAAGTCAAGTATCAAGTAACAATAATATCATTGAATCAAAGTCATTCAAGTAAACCTTTAAAAAACATTCAAATAGCTTTAACAAGATTCAAATAAGAAACCATTTCAAGTTTATAAGTTATAATCAAGTAACATATATGCAGTCAAGAAACATATAACCAACATTCTTTCAAGAATCAAGTAAAAATTCAAGTTTATAAGTTATTATGTTTATTAACTTCTAAATAGGAGAAGCGTCGGGCACATCACCAGGACGGTAATATGACTCAACCGTTCTTCTCGCATGTTCACCCATCCTATCAACTATACGCTCCGGTTCTTCTTGCTCGCGATTTCATGGCGAAATCGAACGACCTTCTAAAGTGGGAATCTCTTCCTATTTATCGTTGTCGTCCTCCGCTTGCCTCCGCTGATCGCTTAAATTCTCTGTGATTAATCTTTTTTATTTTTGTATCCTAACAGTCTTTCAGTGAGATTTAGCTACTTTTTCAATTTCGGGTTCGAATTGTAGCGGCAATCCTCTGGGCGATCGACGTGTGAGCATAAACTATTAAAAACTTAATTTAAATTACTTAATTAAACTAATTATATTTTTGGTGGTAAAGTAGAGGACTACAATAACCTTTTTGGAATTTTCGATTCTTTATGTAATCTTTTAATAATAGGAATTAAAGACTAAAAATAATTAAACTAAAGTACTTAAAACTTAAACTATGGCCAAAACTAACTTCTAGCCCTAACTAACGTTACCACTCTCCGACAACGTCGCCAAAATCTAACGAGCCGTCGTTGTGGCCTGTAGAAATAACCTTAAATCTGACTATTAGCGTAGAGAAGTAAGGGCCGAATCCGCAAGGAGTGTGTATGTGAATTAGGGTTAAATAGCTAGTTTCTTAAGGTTATTAAAAGCGATTAAATTGTGAAATGAGTGTCTTGTTTGGATTATTGATTACGACTAAATAACTACTAAAACAATGGCGCACAACTAACAATTAATTAACAAGTCAAATTAAGGATAACCATTTACGGAATCACTACTGCATAAGTTATTACCCACTTGAATTTCATGCAACGATCACATAGACATAATCAATTGCTTAGTCAAATTAATCGTAAATACTTTAACCAATAAATCTCGGCATAGCGCATGCAACATTCATTACTTGTCTTAATCCCTAAACTAATGGACTCGGCACAAATAATAATATCACTATAAACTATCTTACTTTTACCAATCAAATCATTACTCACAATAATAACCGAATGTATATCATTTGTATCACATAAAGTATTCAAGAAACACAAAATACATCAATACATAAAATGATATTCAAGAATGTAAAATTAGTCGTGGATCCTTCGCAAACGACTATGGTGGTTTAGCCGCTCATCGTATGTTCTTCACCGTGAATGATTGTGGACATCATTATAGGCTTGAACGGTTGCGCTCCACCGTCGTCGTATTCGGCTCGTGAATCAATTTCGGCAGGGCTTCGCCAATGTTTTGAATATTTTCGGACCTCCCAAATCGGCTGCCATCGACATCTATTTACAGAGGGAGTGAAAATTAGGGTTTTGGGTTTAAAAACGCGTCTGTAGGGAATTCACGCCCCACAAGCGTAGGCTTGCGCCCTGCCCTGTGCTGAGGGTATGTCCTGGGCTACGTCGGTCTGCGTTGGAAGTGCTCTCCAACTCCAAATAGTTTTGTTCTGCAGCGTAGAGTGGAACAGGTCTGCGACCCCACCGGCTCGGTTCGCGCTGAATTTTCTCGAGCTGCTTCCATTTGACTTCTAGTGTGTTGCATGGTGAGTGATACTCTCTCGAACCATATTCCATACATACATACATACATACATACATACATACATACATACATACATACATATATATATATATATATATATATATATATATATATATATATATATATATATATATATATATATATATATATATATAGGTTCAAGATCTATGGAAAACCATCTTTGACTGGAGTACTGGAAAACCATGTTAAATGTACATGTTCATTACGGTAAAATGTTAAATTTAGTGCACAACTACAATATACATATGTTCAAATGTGTATTATTATTGACTAGTTCACATCATTTGCATGTTCATTAGGATAAAATGTTCCATTTCATGCAAAATAACAATATGCACATGTTCAAATGTTCAATACGCATGAACATGTGTATATTACGCATTTTTGCATGAGTTTAACCATTTTGTCTTAATGAACATGTAAATGATATGAATTAGTTAATCATAATGCAATTTTGAACATATGTATATTATAATTTTACAAGAAATTTAACATTTTATCATAATGAACATGTATATTTGATAGGGAAATTTATGCAAAAAACCCCCAAAGTACACTTTTTTTTGCGATTAAGTCCCCCATTCATTTTTTTTGCCTAATAAATCCCTCAACCACTAAAATCTCTTTAAAATGGAATTCAGTATCCTTTCAACCGGTAGTGACCGGTAGTGACCCACGGGGCTTCTAGTTGGCATTAATGTGATTACATGGATGCCAACATGGCAACACATATTTTTCTTATTTATTAGGGTTTGGTGGATTAGGTGAAACAAGAAGGAGATCGATCAGGGGGATAAGGAGGAGCAAGAATCGATCAAGGGATAAGGAGGAGCAATGTCTTCGTTGACGTCGAGAGATTCGAGCTCAAGGGAAGTTAGTCGAGTCATGGTACACGGCAACTGTAGATGTAACTGTGGTGATGTTGCAGGAACGTGGTCATCATGGACGAGCAAGAATCCTGGAAGAAAGTTCTTATCATGCCCTAATTACCAGGTATTCCGATCTTATTATTGCTTCTATTTGAGAGAAGATTATGTAAAACAGAGGGAATTTTCCTCATTTGTTCATCTCTGTAGGATCCCCAAAGAAGGTGCAATTTCTTTATGTGGATTGATCCAGAAATTGGTTATGAATGTTACCGAAAGATACTCTATGAAATACGGTTGGAAATGAGCAAAGCAAAAATGGAACACGTTCATCTTGAAGGTATTTTGAAGAAAAAGAAGATGGAAGTGGTGGTGTTGAAGAGGTGTTTAATTGTGTCAATATTGTTCATCATTGGGCTAATGTTTTTGGGGTGATTCAAGGAAGGTAGTGAAGTGGTGTTGTTGTAGAAGTTTTTGGGTAGATTATGTTCATCATCTGCTGTAGTTGTTTTGACTTTTGATATGAAGGTAATGAAAGTAGTAGTTTGTTTGTAATGGTAGTAGTTTGTTTGGATCATTGTTTGTAATGGTATCAACGTATAATGTAATGGTTTTTACATTGATGCAATGCTTGGTTTTATAATCTGTGTAGTGTGCCTTTTGAGAAGTATGGACATACATGACAAGTCACTTTCAAAACACACATATCTATATATTTAAAGTACTGCCAATGGCATTAAATACATCAATTGAGAAGGCAAGTAATGCCAAACCCCACAAAAAAAGAGAAAAAGTGCAGCACTTTCCCAAACCTACCCACTGTTGCCAAACCCCACAAAAAAGAGAAAAAGTGCAGCACTTGTCAAAAGTCGAACCCACTGTTGGTCAAAACCTACCCATTTCTCCAACCTACCCATTTCCCAAACCTACAACTATGCCTTGATGTTAAGGAAGAACTTGAATGGCCTTCTCAGCAGTCGATCCTCCCCCATCTGCATCATAAATTGGTTTCCTCAGCTTGTTCTTAGACCACGTTCAACAAATCGGAAAAGGTCTTGATCACATTTCAAGATTCTCAAACCTCCACATAATTTCTTACCAGGAACCAAATAGTATACATTAAACGTACGCAGATGAGTCACATCTTGCATCCACTTAATAAAGTCAGGATAGCTAACAGACACAAAATCAAAAGACTCGGTTTTTAACAACCCATCAGAGTATTGTAATAAACCACCAGGATAGTGAAACACACCTTCGTAATTAACATCCAATTTCAACAATTTTTCACTACCTGATGTCGACATCCTGTGGAAAACAAACAAAAATTACCACCGACGTGAAGCGCACAGCTTATTGACAACAGATGAATGAACTTACGTGGATTTGAAGGGCACTCCTCACTGGTCGGCGTCGCCGTCGATTACCCTTCTGTTGGGAACGAAAGGGTTCGAACTGAGATTAGGGTAAAAATTGGTGTTTGGTTAAAATTTGCGATTAGGGTAAAAAATACGGTTGTTTGGGTTTTCTTTGATAGGTTACCTCCACGTTGGAAATTTATCCGGTCACTACCGATCACTACCGGTTGAAAGGATACTGAATTCCATTTTAAAGAGATTTTAGTGGTTGAGAGATTTATTAGGAAAAAAATGAATGGGGGACTTAATCGCAAAAAAAGTGTACTTTGGGGGTTTTTTGCATAAATTTCCCTATTTGATATGGTTTTCCAGTACTGCAGTCTAATATAGTTTTCCATGGATCTCGATCCTATATATATATATACATACACACACACACACACACTTATATATGTATATATATAGGTTATATGTCATAAATTACAACAAATTGTTGTAATTTTACTGTTTATAGCTACATTATTTATTTTTTTTATCATTAATAATTACCGATTATAACAATTTTTAACCTGGAAACCTGCAATAACTTGTTACCATCCATTAATAGCAACAACTTTTATCTTTGTACCGATAATAGAAACAACGTTTTATCTTTTTACGGATAAAAACAACGGTTATCTTTTTACCAATAATAACAAAATATCAAATTAAAGTTTTCTTTATCTTTGGCTACATATTATTTTAAAGAAACAAAATTTATGAAAATCTATTCACATTAAAATAAGTTCATATTCATTTTTTTTTGCTCAAATATGGTTAGAGAGAAATCAAATGCAATATGTGCCCATAAAAGAGATAAACGAAAATGTTTTTTTTATAAACATCCAAAAGTTATGAGTATTTTGATAAGTCATATTGTGGTGGTGGCCGCCGACTTTAGTGAGAGGGATGTCAATGGGGTGGTGATCGTCGAGAGAGGGGGTGGTGGCCGTCGGCTTTAGAGAGAGGGGGAGAGAGGTGGCCGCCGGCTTTAGAGAGAGGGGGAGACAGATAATGGTGATGGAGAGAAAGTGGGATGGATAAGGGGAAAGTTTGTTTGTTTGATTTAGTTTCCAAATTTATGATAATATAATAATTAATTAGACTTATATAAAGTATTCCAATATTGTCCTTTATGCAAATTTGGTTCTCAGTGGTTCCCAATGCATCGAGGTTTCTCATTGAACCTTAGTATATATATATATGTTCAAGATCAATGGAGTACCATCTTTGATTGGAGTACTGGAATAATAAATATACATGTTCTTTACGATTAAATGTTAAATTTAGTGCACAACTACAATA